>JAJLUQ010000002.1:0-420192 GCA_030564385.1 Blastobotrys robertii
TGCTTCGCTTTCTCGTTTCAGCCCATCTCGAACTAATTAACATATCTGTTTGTGCATGACATCTGCCATGCTCATGTGTAAACTATGCATTCATTCTATCCATCGATATGCCTTGGCGCGAACCACGATCTTGTGATTTTTGGAATCTAATTAATTCAAACTCGCCGCCTGCGGGACACATAATACCATTAGGGCGAGGATAAACAAAAGCTTTCTGATTCACTCGCAGCGTTTGTTCAGAGTTCAGCTTGTCAACTGTGATCTCACGTCGACGTGCATGCTTGCCGGCATCCTCCACGGGTGCTGCTCAGCCTGCTTCGTCTCCTGATGTATCGACTGAGCCCCCTGTCAACCTCGTCAAACAGTCACGTGGACGCAAGTCGTTCTGATGCTGGGATAGTCGTGACTTGGTGATTCAATAGAGGGTGGAAGTTGTGGACTGAGGCCGGTGGGCCGGGAATAAGAGGTTCGTCGTTTCAATTGACATCAGTTCGGGTTGAGTGCAATGTTGCATGCACTCAAGATAGTTGCCTAGCTTGATAATACTGCATGGCGTGACCACCACGTTATATCAGTTAATTAGTGAAGTACTTTAACGCGCGCTATACTTCGATCAATGAGAAAAATATCAACTCCTTTGAGCAATCGGGAATCGTCCACTTACAATTCGGTTACCACTATAGCCGAACAGCGGTAGCTAGAGACGAACACATCAAGGTCAAGACCTGCGTACTCCAGTGTAGATGCTTCATCCACATGTAGCGCGCCTAGCAGAGTGTGGTTCACGCCGGGTAACCTGCAACGATACTGGAAAAGACCAGCCAGCAGCAACTACTATACCTAACAGTATGCACACAAACTCGACTGAAACCGTTCATCAATCATTATAGAATGAATTTATTGAGAGGAGGTCGCAAATCCTGAAACTGTCGACTCCAATTCCCATCAGCATTACGTCACAACTTAGCCTTAGAAGTGAGGTATCGGACAAACCACTGCTGAGCTTCGTCAACCAGCCAATCGTACTCATCCGCCAGGCGCCATTCAATTCTGGGAATCACACCATCAGTCACACGAGCCATGCCAGCACAATCGTCCCGCAGGATGAAGATGAGCTCAACATGAGGCAACCCGTGCCACTCAATATCATGGTGAAGCGTCTTGATGATATCCTTCTCGCCGGTGCTTCGATTGCCGGGAAAGTAGCGAACCATCATGACGACGCCGAGTTTCAACTGCTTTTCGCGGTTGCCAAACAGATTCTCCTTGCTTCCGTCGACGACAGCAAGCGGCACTTCGACATCAAATTTCAACAATCCGAAACAATAGTACATCAAAATGTTTGAGCAAATCGAGTACCGAGTGGCCACGCGTAGATGAGACCTCTGCTTGATCAGGGCATCGCAGATGGGATCGACAATGTCGAGCACACGCAAAGGCTATTTTAGCTTAAGCAACATCGAGTTCTTACGTATTTAGGCGGCGGCATTGTCTGAAGGCCAGTGAACGGGCAAACAACTAGTAGGTTATAGTCGACGGCCATGATAAGGAGTGGTTGGATGAGGGTATGTCAAGGCGGGTGGTAAAGGCGTTCTATACTGGGTGCCGCAAACGCCACCATAGCCACGTTAATTGCAGGATAAGGAGATAAATGATGGACATTCCGACTAGTCATATAAGTCCAGCGATGCTAGCCGTTTCGTACGTATACCATGTCGCTTGGAGAATTTCAGAGGTATATCTGTGTGTAACTGGGAGCCATCCCACGAAATCGCTGCCAGTGAAGAGAATTATCCCGACATATCGTCGTTTTATTCCGTTGACCAAGAAGCCGTAAAAAAGTTAGTGGTGGTTACATTAGGAGGTGACCATTGATTTGGGCCCAACGTTATATATCGAGATTGCTCAGCTCGATCTATAAAGTTAGCTGTGAATTCGATTCGATATCTTAGTTTGAGTGCTGTACGGTTCTGGCTGGAAGTTAGCGCTGTGAGAGCTTTGTGTCAAAGAGGATAAAAAGCTTGGGAGATTGGGTGCTTTATAACCTGGGGTGCGCGGCGTCAACGTCAGAATCTATGCACTAGCTTTAAATTGCTGATTAGATTGTTGCCAAGGCAACCGCTATCGAGCTCGTACGCGTTCCCCGCGCACGTGCAATTAGCGCTAGTTATGCCAAGGTATACTAGTAGTTATGTCAGCATGAAAGCTTCAGACACACCATGACAATGATTATGCCTCCATCAAATAACTAGAATTTCGTTACGCAAGCGCGTCAATATCAGCCCAGGCCATGCCAGGCGGCACAAGCGTGACGCTAACATGGTCCAGTGAACTCCGTGTAGCAGAATTGGTCAGTTTAAGATATTCTCTCACAACTGACAAGTTCTGGGTCGGTCTCAGAAAACAGCCTGCATGCACGCATCATGACGTCATCGCCGTTGAAAAGCGCAACCATTCGAAGGAGTTCAAAAAACAAAGAATCAATCACTCACGGTCATCTCCACTCCACAGCGGGCTACAACTTAAAGTATCAACACTGCAGTTCCAGTCTTCCCCATGTCCGGCACGCTAATTTAACAAGTCCGGCAACACCGATCTGATCAATAAGCTACTGGTTAAGTTGTCAATCAGTCTTAACCTCGCCGGGATACTTCAGCTTGTTTGTATACCGCCACATGACACAGGGATCCCGGCCTTCGACGTGATGAACTTATTACCCCACATCCCAACGCCGTTATCGTATTACCCCTGAGCCACAACATTGGTACGTAGATATAGTCTCGTGTACTATCAGTAGAGAGAGTAGTAACGAGCACTACTGCAGAGGAATAAACCAGCAGGATATAGCGTGTGTTTACCACAAACATCTATAATTAACAATTTTTCCCCTTCACCCCAATGGCCGCCCCAACTATAACTTCCCAATGAATTTTGTTGATACAAGGGTTAGGGTCCGATATGTATGCGCGGATCGGGCGTCGGCTAACATTTAACGTTCACACCGCCTGCGAATGACTTTGAGGTGACTACGCGAGTAGGACACGAGCCCAACATTAGAGAGACACACACAGTACAAAACTTTTCTCAGCTTTCGCCACGCTTAAGTAAGCGCGCTCAGCATGTTACGAACAACCGTACCCGTCACGCGGATCTGCCTGGAACGAGCCTACAGTATAAAGTCCTATGACGAGCAGGTCACAGAGCTAATCTCTCCCACCGAGGCCGTTAAGAAAACGACCTACAAGGCCCCCACGCCCCCCACCGGCGTTCCGCTACGAAGGATCCTCTCAAACATCTTTCCTCTTTCCTATGGCGAATCCTACAACCAGTGGCTCAACCGGGCGCGGATGGCCGAGGCAGAGGCTGGCTTACTCAAGTTTCTTCCTTTCTATCCGCAGTCGAACGGTGTAAAAATGGCTACTTCGCTAGCAGTCCCGGTGGCGAACGGCAACCACATCAACGAGTTTTATATTGAGCGAGTCGGCGAGGACCCCAAAGAGAACAAAGATCTGGTTGTTCTACACGGCTACGGCGCCGGGCTCGGATTCTACTACAAGAACTTTGACTCGTTTTCTGACGTCCCGGGCTGGAACACCCACGCCTTGGACCTACTGGGCTACGGGAACTCCTCACGGCCAAAGTTCCGAGTCCACGCGAAGAAGCCCCTGGACGCCGTCATGGAGGCTGAGGATTTTTTCGTCGAGGCACTGGAACAGTGGCGAATAGCTCGTGGCGTGGAAAAGTTTGCTCTGGTGGCCCACTCGCTTGGAGCCTACCTGGGAGCCTCCTACGCCACAAAGTACCCAGACAGAGTCAAGAAAATGATGCTGGTGTCTCCGGCCGGCGTCCCAGACAGCGGATACGCCATCACCAGCAACAACTCTAAGGACGACAAGGCAAAACTCGAGCTGGAGAAAGCAAAGAGCAGGATTCCCTCCTGGTTCCACTACCTGTGGGAGCGACACGTGAGTCCATTCTCACTCGTCAGAAACACAGGCCCGCTGGGGCCGCGATTTGTCTCGGGCTGGACCAGCAGACGGTTCTCCAAGCTGCCAATCGAAGAAGCTCAGGCGCTTCATCTCTACACATACTCCATCTTCAACGCCCGCGGGTCAGGCGAATACGCGCTCAACTACCTGCTGGCGCCGGGCGCCCACGGTCGGCGGCCGCTGGTCAACAGGGCACACAAGATTCCGTGCTCTACAGTGTGGCTTTATGGCGACCGGGACTGGATGGATGTGAGGGCAGGACAAGCAGCCTGCGAAAACATCAACAACACTACCCCGCATACGGCTGAGTGCCACACGGTGGCAAACGCAGGACATCATATTTATCTCGACAACCCAGTCGACTTCAACCGACACATATCTAATTTCATCAAATCCATAGACTAGATAGACTATACCATATGTTTTCACACGGACACGCATTCAAACAAATCTCTTATTAATCACTGTAATACCACTGTTTATTAAATACGTTAAGCGTACATCTTCTCGATAGCCTCCCTGTTCTCGTCGACAATCTTTTTCCTCTGCAACTTCTGTGCGCTGGTCAGGAAACCATTCTGTGGGGTCCACTCAACGTTGCTCATGACAATTCCCTGCAGAAGATCAGTTCCCTGCAGACCCTGCTCCTTGGCAGTCTGCAGCAAGCTCTTCTCAACCTCCTTGATGATTCGCTTGTCGTGGTGAACGTCCTCGTGGACCTTGATACCGAACTTGTCGCACAGCATGTGGACGGCCTTATCGAGAGCGACAATGATGGCCATTGGCTTCACCTTAGTCTCGTCGGCGTACACGCAAATGTTGGCGACGTATGGGTTGGATCGGTAGATGGACTCGAGTCGCTCGATGGCAACGTACTCACCGTTAGCGGTCTTGATCAAGTTCTTCTTTCGGTCAATGATTCGAATCTGTCCCTCTGGGGTCCACTCGCCGATATCACCGGTTCGGAAGTAGCCGTCCTCAGTGAAGGCAACCTTTGTCTCCTCAGGGTTCTTGTAGTACTCTGGAGTGACACAGTCTCCCTTAATCAAAATCTCACCCTGGTTGTTGGCGGCCTTGTAATCCATGCAGTCCACCAGCTTGATTGTGACGGCGTGGGTAGGCTCACCCTGGGTGCCAACAGAGTAGGCTTCTGGAGCCATCAGACAGGTGTTGGCGTGGGTCTCGGTCAGACCGTATCCGATAACCATTGGACACAGCACAGTGGACAGGAAGACCTGGGTGTCCTTGGACAGCGCTGCACCACCGCTCATGGCAAACCGCAGGCAGCCACCAGTGGCGGCTCGGATCTTCTTAAGGACGAACTGCTCAGTAAGTGGAGCAGATGGAATTCCCAACTGGTTGTACTTGGCCTTGATGGCGTAGCCGGCCCAGAAGATCTTCTGCGCCAGGCCGGACTGCTGGGAAACCTTTCGCAAGATTCCCTTTCGGACACCCTCCCAGACTGCTGGGACACCGACCATGATGGTGGGTCGGAGCTCTCGGATATCACCGGCGCAGTTTCGGACTGACTCGTCCGAGATGGTCTTGACGGTACCATAGCCGATGGTGGAACCCCAGAAGAAGCCGGCGAGCTCGAAGGTAAACTCGAGAATGTGCGCCAGCGGCAGGAAGGCGATAAGTCTATCCTTGTGGTTGATGACGGTTCGCGGGATGTTGCCGACGATACCACCGACGGCGGAGGCGACAGCCTTGTTGAGGACGACGACACCCTTTGGTGGGCCAGAGGAGCCAGAGGTGTACATGATCATGCCGAGGTCTTCTGGCTTTGGCGGGGAGGCTGGTGCCGGGTGCTCCTTTCCGAGACTAACAACCTCGTGGTAGGTGTAGAATTTGATATCTGGCTTGATCTTGAGAATCTCCTGGACGGCCTCTCTGTGGGCTGGGTCGGTGAGCGGATCCTTGTGGATGACAACTCGGATGGTGTCGATGGACTTGAGAGGGTTAATGAGGGTGTGAATGATGTTGTTGTCGACAAAGATACCCACGGTCTCAGTCTGCTCGATGGAGTGGCTCAGACCAGACTCACCCAGAGTGTCGTAGGCGGTGACGAATGGAATAGACTGAGAGTTGAGGGCCAGGGCGGTCTGCATCCACTGGGCGGAGGTCGAGGCGTAGATGTGGAACTTCTCCTGCTGGTTTGGCTTGATGCCAATGTGCAGCAGGCCAGCAGCGTAGTCAGAGACCAAGCCGGCGAGCTGGTTGAAAGTAATGTACTTGTAAGGCGATAGCTCAAAGAACTGCCACTTCTTTGCGACCTCCGTGTCCTTGCCATCGACCCGCTTGGTGATGTATTTGGTCTCTTCGTGGATGTCCAGGACAGTTCGCCAGCCCATGGCGTTTCGCGGGCCGTGCTCCTTCACGGCCCACTGGAACAGCGTGTAGAGCGTAGTGATCTCCTTGATGTTCTCAGGACTGGCGAAGGCGCCCTTGACGGCGCCCACGTGTCGTCGTGGAGCGGTCTCGCCGGGCTTAGCGTCGCCCACAGCGACGGACCACATTTTCTTTCCGTGCATCGTACAGCCCTAAGATTTGGTCTAATTGAGGTGTTGTGAAGTCTGGTTATGGTGTGGAAGTGGGAGTAAAATAAGGGACAGACGGGATGGGGGGTCGCGCGCATGGCGCCACTTCTTTTTTTTGATGCGTAGCCGACGCGTGCTAACGTGTCTGGGTAAATAGGGACTATAAATCTCTGGACCTGAACTTTGCTGGCTATGGCTTTGACTCTACTAACACGCTACTACTATTACACCCATTCATTCCTCATACCCAATGTCTCGGCCGTGGTCTTCTCACTGGGCACTGATAGTCCATTCCTAGCAGCCCCAACAAAGTTGGCTCCAGGGTAACTCGGGTATGCAGGACGGCTGGTGGAGCAAGCGGGGCGTATACACTGTGTAGAGATACGTTAGGCAATACCTCCCGCCACTTTTACCAATTTCGTTGGGCGCAATTTCAACGCGTATTATAGTATGCCACCGTGTGCACATTGGCGTGGCGAAATTAGCTGGCTCAATGCTAATGAGTAGGCAGGGCAGAGGTTATCAGCAGGTGGACCCATTTCTTCCATGCCGGCGTTCGGTCGGATGAGCCGGGCCAGCACTGCATGCTGATTTTTCGGGTGAGTTAATATATGCGCGTCTGCATCTCTTGGTAAGTTACGCACGCTACAGTACGCAGAGGCTGGCGCGGCGCCAGTTGCCGATATGCTGTGATTGTGATGAGCGGCGGTATCACGTGTCTCCATGGACCGAGCGGTTAAGGTTACGCATCCGTGGGTCTGTCTGCGCAGGTTCAGTGGCTTACGTACCTAGGAGTAAGGGATAAGACAGGAAATGACTGCATTGGCGGTATAAAGTGTGCGTTAGGCAGCGTTAACTGTTTGGCAGCGATGACTGTTAGGGCAGAGGTAACTGCTGGCGGGCAAGACGGCACTGGCTATCGGTAAACCCCTGCCGATGTGCATAGTTATATTGTGAGCACTATACATGAGTAGTGCATTCACGTGATATTCTCGACACCTTGAGCGAGCTTTAACATGTTATGCTTGCGTGTCTGTACGTTGTATGTTCGCATGTGGAAGAAATTTCTTCTTGGCTGGTCCGCGCGCATGCAGCTATAGATGGATTCATTTCCCATGTCTTGGGGATAAAGGATGCCACGTGACCGCGATACGTTGCGCGTTCTCCGCTTCACCGTTCGGGTAATCGGGCAGTTGTAGACTGCCTACCACTCTGAGCCTAGGCCAGCTGATGTTCGGCCCACTGATACATGGAGCGTGCTACTCAGGCCTGTCTGTCGCTCGCACGTGAATTGCACGCTGTGCGTGGCGAAGATCTGTCTCACATGTGTGGAGCTTCCGGGAAAGCTCTCGGAACTTCGGTTCAGTCAACGGATGAGGACTGAGGCTATGACGTGGATTTCACTGTAGCGGGGTTTCCACGTGGCGAGGGTGCACCCAGATGAGTCTGTGGCGTCGGCTCAGAAAACAGTACGACCAGCCGTGCGATGGGTTCTTTCTGTTTATCTTCGATCCCCAGGCCGGATGAATGTTGATTTATGTTGCGTGTTATGTGTACTATACGGTTGCCAGAGCCTTGTTTGCACTACCCAAACACCTGGAAGCCTTCTGTCACGAACACGAACTTCCATGCTTCCTACGCCAATATTCTGGTGTCGTCCTAAGCCTAAGACACCTGACTGCCCGAGTATACCCCAGCGAATCCCTGTGGACGCGGAATACCATTGTCGAATGCTGGAGCTTATGAGAACAGCACGAGTACCATTTACTCCCGTACCCCGTCCCGGAAATATAAATTTCTCCGTGGTTCAACATGCAAGGAAGCCCTGGAAGACGCAAGCCTCTACCCACCGGAAAACCAGATGACACATTTGCGCTCTCGGAGAACCGTACACGTTACGGACATGGGTGCCAGTTGCGCCAAGAAGCGCACGGAGATACGTCGTCGAAGGTATCACGATACCTGCCTTTCCCTGAGTGTTTTTCTCGCGTGCTTGCTTGTTACGTTCAGGGCAACGGGCTGAATCAATGGATGCCGGTTCGGTCACAGTAAACTGCTGAACCCTGGTGTGGTTATCCGAGAAGTCATCCTCTCCAAACTGCTCACCGAGGACCCCATAGTCATCGGCTCTCCGTACCTGTGCGGCTCAACGCTTGCGTGTTCAGCCGTACAAACCTCGGACACCGTTCAACGTTACAAGGCACAAGGCAGGGACGTTACTGGCCAATCGGATTTGAACCCATTGCATATGCCGAGTGAGACCTTAGACAAGCCCACGTGAGTCCCTGCTTGTATAGTTTGCACTGCTTATGGTTCTGACAGGGCTGTCTGTTGTGCGGTACCTGGTACGTACCTGGAGAAGTAGCTTCAGGGATAGCCAGTCCTGAACTGGATGGTGAGCTCATCAAACAACTACCCGAGGCAGCAAATGTCCGAGGTAGAATGTCCGAGGGAAGGTGGGATCGTTGCTGTTTCAGGCCCGAGGATAAACAAAGACCCGTTAACATGACGTTATGTGTGTCTTGAGCGGTCTTCTAGACCTGTCTCAACGCCGCGATAAACGTCACGCACAAATTAGGACTTTATATAAACCGTATGGGGTAACTTCGTTATGCCATGGCAGCCTCATTGCGTTTGTTCGACTTGATGGAAGACTGGATGCTCTTTGGGATATGTCTTGGTCTATACCTCTGCATCGCATTGCTGGGTATAGTACACCTGTTTAATGTGTCGTATGCGTTTGCGGTATGGACTTTGGCGCACAGTATTGTTCCCATGCTGGCTACGTTTGTTATCGCTCAGTGCGGGGATGTCTTCTAGCCAACACGCTATCCGCGATTGATACATGACGACAATTGGTTCGATATATCAACATTGCCGCTTTGATAGCTTACACTGCAGTGCCGGGTATGAGTGGCCCTGATAACGCACGTCGTCAGTATAGAAGGGATTGAACATGTCGCGATACCAGATCACTGCCAGAACCTGGTACTTCAGTGTGGATCGAATGCGCAAAACATTTCGCTCCAAGTTCGCACAGTATTCGAACAGCATGTTGCACAGGGCCAACCCATTACCTCAGTCTAAGCTCTTCGGTACACTCAAGTACATCATATGTGCCTGTCGCACATCCGATGCGCCAGCTCGGCCGTCTCCTGAGACAATGCCCGATCAGCTGCGTGCCTGGCAACCCTAATAGACTATAGAGCATCAAACTGCCCCTTTTTGCAAATTCTCGCCAGGCTTAGTAACTCAAAGTTCAGTTCGAGATGTTCCGCGCATAGCGCGACGCTCGGCGTTACCTGAGACAGCAAACGAACCAAAGAGGCTGGAGCTTTGTTATGGCACTGATATTAGGGTACTAGATGTAAGAGCTAACGTTATGTAGTGAGAATAAGGAAAAGTAGCAGTAAAAACCTTTAATAAAGTGTGGCTTCAGTATATATTAAAGTCGAACGATAGAGAGTGTCGGAAAAGATCCAATATTTCAGTTTGAATTTTGGCGGTCACGTGTTTGTCAGATCATCAAGGGCGAAGTCTCACCTCGAGACTCTAAGCCCAGCCTACCTCAGTATCGATAGGTTCGGCACCGTCCTGAAGGGCGTCATAAAGCCAAATCTCGCCAGTGGAGATCATATGCTGGAACCAGCTCGCACCCAACTGCACCAGTCCGACGTCTTCAAAGTGCTCGCAATATCTCAGGGCCAGGTCTCGAGCCGGCTTGCTTGCAGGGAAATCACGTGGTGGAGCCACGGGATCCCACTCCAAGCCAGCCTTTGCTGTGCCCTCCTTAAGAAGCTCAATACAATGGGCGCAGCCCTCCTTGTGCCTGCCCTTGAGCTCATACCCGGCGTACCGTGAAGTGGTGTAAGTCATCACCACCATACCGGCAATTGCGTAAACTCCGCACTTGGGATATTCCAGCACTCGCCTCAGCGTAGCCTCGAGGTAGGTGTGGAATGGATCTCGCTCTCCCAGGCCATAGACGACACATACTCCATTCTCGTGGTTTCCGGCAGCAATATCGTTTCGCCAGTCTAGGAGATCGTGGATCGCTGTTAGGACTTCTGGAGTGACCAGTCCCTCCTCCATCTCGCACTCTCCCGAATTATACTTGCTGTACACGGTTGTACAGCCGCCGACTGCTCGCCAGGCCATGGCGGTTTGAACTGTTCTAGCGGTGCTGGTGCCGACTGCCTGGAGCGAGGTTCCGTCCATAAAGGCACCGATGGCCCGGGGACCAAACTGATATGCTGCACCGGCAGCAAGGGCAATCATTCGGACTCGAACTGCAACGTCCTCTGCCGTGAAGCTGCCGTAGTCATCGCAGATGGCAACGTGGGAAATGAGAGCCATCTTGATGGCCTCGGCTGGGTCTATCCAGGCAGACACCGCCAGAGAGCAGCCAATGATTCCAGAATCATAGCAGATTGTTGCCAGAAAGCTAGAGGCTGGATAGAACCCTGCGGCAGGTACAAGTTCCTTGAGGTGTCGCAGAAAGCTGGCTTTCTTGTTCACGTGAGGAACAGACTGTCTGTTGCCGCCAAAGTGGTCGTCAGCGAGAGCCTTCACGCCTTTCCTAGCTGCTTCAATTGTCTGGGGACCATATCGGGTCAGCAACTCCTTGCAAGGTGCAGACACTGATCGGGCCCACGACGAGGCTGCTCGTCGCTTGGTGTCTTGAGGGTCCATGATGATTTCTCTACCGTACATCATCAGGTCCTCCCATTCCTGAGATTTCACAGGGATTTGTCCGAGGAGGGCCCGCAAACCGTCCTCGATAACGCTGAGGTACATGGCTCGGTACTGGTCTCCGCCATTCTGGAGATGGGCGGCGATGTCGTCGATGTTTTCAAGCTGGTCGCTCAGTGCGTAATCAAGTCTCTTGTCGTCTAGAGCGGTCATGGCGGGATAACGATTGGATCTTTCTGGGGTCTTTTATATGCAAACTCAGAACCACTGAAGAATTGGAGATATGCTTCCATCATGCTTCCTCGGGTAAAAAGAAAATTGTATGAACACGGGTTTCACCTCACAGTGTTATGTTGATGGTGTAAACAGCACGGCTGAGTATGTACATGCATGACATGCCGATGCATCGATCCTTTATCACCAGCAGCGTTATGAAATATCTTGGCCCACCATCTGAATGAGATTCATGATGTAGAATACCACCAGGTAGATTGGGTATGTCACGGCGTGGTGATATATCTCGTTGTCGCCTCTTCCTGAGCATGCTGGAAGTGTCAAACAGGTATCCGAAAGACATTCGGAATAAGTCCATGAACCTCGGAGAGACAGCGTCAGCGCGCCTTACCGAAAGAAAATCGGTACACGTAACAGTACCGTTCTAAGAGACAACGAATAACGGTGTTTTGAAGATAACAACGTCTTGAATAGTGACGCACACGGCCAGCCTTTGTTTCTAGGACCCACGGGGCCAACCTGCTTCCACAGGCCTGAGACTGTTTACAGATGTATACATACACTGTGTGAATGTATATGATGGCAGGAAGGCACTATTCACTGCTCACCACTCACCTGTGTGTATTATTGATATCAATGGCTGTCTGAACTTTGCAAGCATCGAATCACCAAATCAGTCAAATCTCGCGGTACGATGTCTTGGTCTTGTCTCACTTGATAGTTGATCGTTTGTCCCGCTCAGACACGACATTGTGTGTCCCGACTGTCGGAAGTGATATACGCGGGGCATTGCCAGCGTGATCAGCCATTTCGCAGTTTGCAACATGTTTCGGCTGACGTCCTCGATGAGTTATTATATGTCATCGACCTTTGTTCTCTGGAAGACCCCAGCTAGGACTCCGCAATACGGTGAGACGTTTCCAGTCAATGTGTCGATGAGGTCGGTTGCGGGGTGCGGACAGTTTGAGTGGCGGCACAGAGATAAGTCATGTTTGAGCGTTTCTTTTAGTTGGTTTCTGGCGTCAGCCCTGCCGCAAAATTAAACTATCACGGGAACTTGGCATACGTCAACAGCCGCCACAGGTGACAGAAGCACTGTCCGTGTTCTGCCAAGAGCGTTGTTCTTATAGTCGTTGGGCGTTCTCTTGAGCATTTAGTCTATCAATTCTTCAGTGACTACACAGCACAATGGCGCTATCTTATTTCCCAAGTCGAACATCAGCTGCAATTGTCCCATCTTTGAGACTGTCGAGTTTCAGGCCAATCTGCACCAAAATGTCTATGCTATGCAAAGATAGGACGCGACAGGATATCTAGCATTTCTTTGTTTGACTGTTTCAACCGCAGTTTTCCTAGCGTGAGCTTGTTTGTACCGTTCTGGGTTTGACGCTGAATAAAACAATGCTTGTTTCGCACATGAACCTTTCCTGGTCCTGCTGCATCTCGCTGAGGAATACACAAGGGATGCTGCATTTAGATGGGGGACCACCCCACAAGTCAGCCGTGCGGCTCAACGGTTGCGTGTTCAGCCGTGCGTCGGATAACGCTTCTAACAAATAATAGTCCCTATTATACTGGCAGTCCATTGAACGTGATGAGAATTTAGTGACCGTTTAGTGACGTAGCCTATGGCTGGCGAAGGAGTAATTTGTCATCGAGGCCTGTAGAATCAATTAGCTCGTTTCTGAGTCAGACCCCAGATAGACAAAGAAGCATAGCGTTATGCGCGTCTCACAAGTACATGCTCATCTAGCATGCTCTAGCCTTTCGACGGCCTCGACGATTTGTGTCACGCATAATGACTTGGTATAAATCGTCCAGGTTATTCTCGTCACGTTATGGCGCATCATCATAGTACGCTAATGGACGACTGGGCATTCCTTGGGATATGCCTTGGTCTGTATCTCTGCATCGCATTACTAGGTATTGTGCACCTGTTTAATGTATCCTTCACATTTGCTTTGTGGACGTTGACACACAGCATCATCCCACTGTTGGCTGCGGTGGTTGTCGCTCAGTGCACTGTGTGCGGGGAGATTGTTTAGCACACCGGTGCGACATGTAGACAAGAAAAGTATCGACAAGCGGCATTAATTTTGGACCTCAACATGCATTCGCCAAAGATTCGTGGTGGCTGGCAAATACTAGCCTGTGGAATCAGACAGCATAACTCAACATTTCCTGGAGTGGACCGAGCTGCTTAGCGACATGTACTTGATCACACATCGCCGACGCGCCCAATCGCCCGAAAGCCGAGGCCTCGGGGATAACAATAATCGGACGAAGTCTTTTCATTGGCTCTTGTTGGACTCCATGGATGCGTTGCTGCGTCGTTCACTGTACAATGCAGTATTTCCGAGAAGTGTCGGGGAAAGGTTGCCCAAACAGGCACCTGCGAACCAATGCAAACCGAACAACGGTTACCTAATTCCGCAATTGTCAAAAAACGTCATTTGGGCACCCGATGCAGTGGATTAGTTGCCCGTTTGGTGGGCCCGAGGTGCAGAGAAGTTTAAAGGGGCTCGAGTTATGACTACCAGTATTTAGCTACTGGGACTGATATTTGCTTTTCCATCCCCGCGCGCACTTCATGTGCGTGCATGGGCATGTACAAATGCCATTGTACCATACACCGCGGCCGCGTACAGATGACGGTATAAACTTAAAATAACACTGTTATATTGTGCCGTGGTAACCTGTAGACGCATGAACAAAGCTTGTACTATGTAGACTACCTGAACTGATCCGATGACGGCCGTGGTTGAGAGTTGGGCGGTGTCGTGAATGTTGGAGTGTTGGCTGATTCTGGCGTAGCACATGGGTAACCACCTGTCATGTCCATTCTGCCTTGAGCTGGTGTGGGTGCTGTAGCGCCATGGCCATGCATGCATTGTCCCATGCCATAGATTCCGTGCTGAATATTAATAATTGGCTGGAATACCACTGTCTGCAAAGACGGAGGTGTCTCTCTTACCAATCTTGACTCGACATTAACGTTGACTTGCTGATAGACCGGTCCAAACGGGTGGATTAGACCAGTGAAGTTGGGCTGAGCCTGTGGTGTCGGCGTGGGTGCTCGCTGTTGGTCAGTTTTCTTGGTCTTACTTGGAGTCTTCCTGCTTTGACCTCTGGGCTTCTTGGGCGGGGGCGCTGCTAATTCTTCCTCGTCCAGTTCTATCCCACGCTTTGCAACGAAGGCCTCTAAAGCCTTGACCCGCTTTTTAAGCGCGTTCGCTTTGCTCGTTGCAGATTTCAGATAATTCGCCCTCGGAAGAACACGGCCAATTTGTCTTCCCAGCTGCCAGGTTGGGTGACGGCCCTTTCTTTTCTGGCGGTGGTAAACTGCTGTGTACGAGCGTCTCTTGCAGAAGCTCCTCTTGGGCTTCTGAAAACCTCGCCTGAGATATTTGTCGATAACATTATCATATTCCTCAGCTACCGAGAGTATCAGCTTCTGGCCATCGGTCCAGTCGGTGCGAGTTTTAGCCATCTTCAGCACTGCGCGGAACGACGCGATGAACGCGTGAATTGGGTCAGAAAGAGCGGCAAGGTACGCAGACGCATCCCCCCGGTTCTTTAAGCCGACTTCACGAACTTTTTCGACTACAGAGGCAGTAGGGTCATTTTCGTCAGCCTTCTCTTCCAAGAGATGGGGGACGGGAGCTTCGACGTCTTGCTCTACCCATGAGATCCTATGAGCATCGTCCCTTGCTCGAAGAATGTCGAGAGAATGTGATATTTGCCAACACGGCAACAGGACAGTACTTAACCCCACGTGATTCCAGGAGTCCAAAACCACAGAGTGAACCTTCTTATCGGCAGGGTCAAGATACCCACGTTCCGTACCCTCGCTGAGCTCGGATCCGTTTGCAAAACCGAAAGTTCTCGCTCGAGCCTCTCTAAAGGCCGAGATAAAGTCGTGTCGGCCGTCGTGACTGGAGTCGCTTTGTCCCAACAGTCTGTAAAGCATGATTTCAATGTCGCAAAATACATGGCATCGCAGGGCTGCAGAATATGAGACATGTTGGGATGCAGTAAAAGCTGAATAATGTTATACTCCTTCAGCTTATCTTGGAATTTACTCGTCAAGTGAGCTGCGCAATTGTCCATGATCAACACTCGAGTCCCCCCGCCTGCCACAAGGTGTCTGGTGTGCTTGTGAAAGTGCTCTACATAGCTGACAATCACGTCTTGGTTTGCCCAGCCGTTCTCCCTCAGTTCGAGCTCCCAAGTAGCAGGGATAAACTTGCGCAGTGAACCTGTATCACTTTGCGCTCCTCTCAACACGATGTAGGGCGGTAAAACACTACCGTCAAAGCAAAGTGTCTCTATAACGGTTCTGTTGGCACCGGCCAAGATCTTCTCGTGGACCTCACAGGTTACGCTAGCGGTCTTGGGCACGATATATCTCGTTTTGACACCAATTTGCGCATTGAACCCAGTCTCGTCCATGTTGAACACAAACACCGGGCCTTTTTTCATCAACTCGTCCAGCAAAGATTTGAAGTCGTGATACCACACCTCTATGGTACTCAAGTTCGCCGCCGGCTTATCCGTATCCGCCAAGGGAGCAAAGATGAGGCCAATCTGTTGCCATTTAGGTAGGCATGTATTCTTAAACCATCTCTTCAGTAACACGGTGTCCGTTTTTTCTGGGTGCAGTATGTTGTCTTTGACCAACTCGAACACGCTTTCGAAGGAAAGGGCCTCGTATTCACCTAACTTCACCAGAATGTCCAACGCGTCAACAATTATCTTCTCGGCATATCGATCCAAGTATTTCGCGTGCCAATCGTGGGGAACCATATTGTTTTTCAGGTGCTTTATAAGGGCCGACTTCGAGATCCGAGAAAATGCATTTATCTGGTCCATTGTAACAAACCTAGCTCTCCTGAACCTTGTAAACTCCTCCCTTCTCAACTTTTTCTCTTGACAGTCGGCGATACGGGATATGCTGACTGCGTTTTCTGTAGCGACAGTATGGAATACTGTTCTCTGCCTCTCGTACAAGACCGCAATCTCTTCAATGTACGCTGACCGCTCATAGCGCGGGACTTTGGTGTAGTCATAATCTTTAGGCGCATCCAGCCGTTTGGTAAGTAGTGAAGTCACCCCCAAGAATGCATCTACAGTCTCTTCACTAACAGTTACATGAAGAGATCCGGTCCTGTCGTTCATAGGAGTTCGACGTACATGTATGGTACACTCCCTCGCACTCGTAGCGCGCACCGGTATGGTAAAAGCAAATATCAGTCTCAGTAGCGCTAAGTCCTGGTAGTCATAACTCGAACACCCTGTTACCGGTGGGTCAGGCGGATCGACGAGCCGTGCAGGAAGCGGCTTACGCGCATTGGCAGGTTGACGTGCAATCTGCGAGCCGAAACCCGAGCCCCTGCCAGGCGTGGTATGTCACGACATGTAACGTTAGAGGTATCTTCTCTTAGATTGCGTTAGAGGGAATTAAGGTGGTCCAGAAGAGTCAGAGTGGTAAGGTGAGCGTCAGGAAATATTTAGGTGACAGTATGGCGCCATGAAAGAGAACTTGTAGCGTTGGCCTCAGCTGAGATGAGCGGAAGACGAATCCGTCGCGAATCAGGAGGGTGGTTAGACGCCAGTAGGCATTCAATGGCCCGCTAAATGTGCCTGAGGTATAAGCAGAAGGAAAGTGATGTCTGATCCGCAAATTTCCTGCTCGCGCAATTGAGAATCAAACATCAAGTCGTATGAATGCATATTTGCCTGTTCGCCTCAATTTTACCGTATTCCCCGTCCACTGTCCCATCGCAATGTCTGATGTATGATCCAGTTCATTCCCAGCTAGTAAAGTTGTGGCGATCGCGCGCTAGGCAAGTCAAATATCGTGTGTGTTTGGCGCGAAATTTTCGACGAAATCAAATCGACTCGGCGCTTGACACGTTGCACTCGAACTTCTGTGCGTATATTGCTTCACGCGACATTCAAATTGCTAACCTAGGAACCATGTCGTTTGGAGGTCTGAAGAGAAGTTCGTCCACGTCTGGTCTGCCTAGCAAGGGCGGTGGCTTCAGCTTTGGAGGCGCCAACGCAAACCAGGGCTCCGGAGGCGGTTTGTTTGGAGGTGCCAACACGAATGCCAGCGGTGGTGGACTGTTTGGATCAAACACAGCGGGCGGTGCCCAAGGTGGATTCGGTCAGACCAACACTGGCGGCTTCGGACAACCCGCGGGTAACGCGACCGGAGGATTTGGTCAGGCCAGTACCAGTAATACAGGTGGTTTGTTTGGAGGCAGTGCGACTCAGAACACGGGTGGACTCTTTGGCGCCCAGACCAATACTCAAAACAATGCTACTCAGTTTGGCGCCCAGGCTAATACACAGAGCAATACGGGGACAGGTCTCTTTGGCGGTGCAGCCCCCCAGAGCAATACGGGAACAGGTCTCTTTGGCAGTACAGCCCCCCAGAGCAATACGGGGACGGGTCTATTTGGATCCAACACGGCCAATCAACCCTCTGGAGGTCTGTTTGGAAGCAGTGCCGCTGCTCAGCCCAGCGGTAGCCTCTTCGGGGCCAAAACGCCAGCTCAAAACAACACATTCAACGCGTTCAACACAAGCACTCCACAGAACTCGATGTTTGGAAATCCCAGCTCCAATCTCTTCGGCAAGACGCCCAACCAGTTTGGCGCCTCAACCGCGTCCAACACCAGTGCTTTTGGCAACAGCACCCTCAACAGCAGCCTGAACCTCGGCTTGAACCCGCCAAACCTTAGAGCGTCGATTGACCAGGCATCGTATGGCCTCGACAGCACGCCAAACTCGTCGCTGTATGCACAAAGCTACGGTCCATTGACATCAGCCAGCAGATCGCGGAATAGAACGCCCCTCACGGGCACCCCAAACTCTGTTCAGCGAAACCCGGCAACCTCTATTCTGTTCAGCAAGTCCAATCACCTCAAGATGGCCTCGCCGCGAATGGCAGTTAGAAGCTCGCCGTACGGAATCAACAGAAAGGACAGCAACCCCGCTCTGCCACGTGCAAAGTCGATGTTTTTCCGGCCAGTGTCCGGCCAGGAACCCATGACGATCAGGAAAGGACAGTCTTTCAGAGATCTGAGAGTGTTCAACGAATCCAATGTCAAGAAGCTGGTCATTGGCCGTCAGCCAAAGAACGCCGACAATATTCTGGGCACCAAGGAGGATCAGAAGCTGCTCATGCCCGACGCCACGCATTCATCATTCCTTTCGCCAGCAGGCTCCACAGTGAACTCGCCAGAGAGAAACGGCAGATTCATTGACTCTGTGGTGCGAAACGGACCGCGAAAGTTTGCCAGCACAACTACGCTCTCACGGCAAATCGAGCACGACCCGCGGGACGAGTATTGGATGTCCCCAAGCATCGAGAGTTTATCCAAGTGCAGCCGTGACCAGCTCAAGGCCGTGCCCAACTTGATCATTGGGCGAAAGAATTATGGGCAGATTCAGTACAACCAGCCGGTTGACCTGTCGACCATTCCACGACTTGAGTCCATCTTCGGAAACCTCGTAATGTTTGGACCAAGTTTTTCCAGCGTTTATCCAGACAACACAACCAAGGTTCCGCCTGGTAAAGAGCTCAATATGCCTGCTACTGTCACTCTGGAAAACTGTTTTGCCAAAAACAAGCAGACGGGAGAATTCATTACTAATCCAAGCCATCCATCGGTCGTCAAGCATGCCGCGAGGCTCAAGAAAGCAATCGAAAGCAGAGGCGGTAGGATTCTCAAGGCTGACACCGAGCGGGCCTTGTGGGTTTTCAGTGTTCCGCATTTCAGTATATGGGGTCTTGAGGACGATGAGTACTCAGATGACGACGATGAAGCCATGACGGACGTGCCAGAAGTTCAAAGGTTCGAAGACCCTAGAAAGTTTCAGCAGCCACCTCAGTTTGGTTTCGACAATAAGCTCGGCTTTGAGCAAGAGCCTCTTTACCCACCTCCACCACAAGCTTTTGGAAACAACCTAATAAACCTAGACTCAAATCCCTTCCAACAGCATACCGAGGCTGAGGCTGATATGGCTCTGCCTGACGACATTCAGAACTTCATTGATGGCCAGTACGACGAGCCCAAACACCTGGACATGGACGGTTCAAGCATTATGGACAATACCTTCAGCCACAAGGTGGCCAAGCCTTTTTCTCTTGAGTCTGAAAACAGCCATGCACCACCAATAGAGATTGAGTTTCCTGAAGAGCCTGACTCTCCAATCACTCAACGGGCCATTGAGAACGCACAGCGGGGTTCTCGAGAGCGACAAGACACTATTGAGATCTCTGACTCTGAGGTTGAAATCCTGGAAGAGGACAGACTGATCGAGATTGATCAGGAGACGTTTGTGTCGAAAGACTGGGTTGTTAACTTAACCCTTGCCAACGGTGTGAACTCTCCTCTCGCGCCAAGGTCTAAGCCAAAGACGCAAGAGTCGCCAAACAAGAAGCCCACGTTCACGGCTGCTGATCTTGATCGAACTCTCTTTGGTGGAACAGCCTCGCTCCAGTCTACGCACACCCTCCAGTATGACAAGGCCGCAAAAGAACTGAAGCTACCTCCAATGTTCAGTGGAGGTGTGCCTGTCGCCCGGTTCTCACCTTCCGGTAAGCTGGTTGTCAAGAGTGCTAGATCAGAGTCTGGCATAAAGACGGTGGACATTCACGCTGTGGAGGACAAGGAGGCTTACAAGCTGGCGGCTAACCAGCTCTCTTTGCAGATGGCTGCAGTGAAACTGGACAGTCGAAACAATATACCAAAGGTAGTATCCACAAAGGGAATCACTTTCCAGTCCCTAGCCAAGAACTACGGCCGAGCTATCGACGCATACGAAACACAGACCTGGGAACTTGCGTCAATTCTGTTTGACGATGTCCAGATCTTGGGCCTGAACCTGGACCTCAGTCTGACTTCTGAGGACAGGGAGTCTGTGGTGGAGAAGTACAGACGGAGGCTGCTGTCCAAATGGCTTGAGAGATGCGTGGCTTCTTCTGTGGAGCACGATCTCAAGGGCAGTGATCTGGATGCTGTGGTTACATATCTGAGTGGTCATCAACTCCAGCATGCTTGTGAATCCGCTCTCAAGGGAAACAACGTGCACTTGGCTACTGTCATTCCACTGTTGGGAGCTGACGATGCGGAAATTCGTGCCGACGCTCAGAAACAGCTTGAGACCTGGGCTAGCACGAGGGCACTGAGTGGGATCCCATCCCAGATCCGTACGCTCTACGAGTACCTGGCTGGCAACACCACTGTCTCGCGAGTTCCCATCAGTGCGGGAGAGAAGGTTCCAGATCTGTACTTATCACAAGGCCTTGACTGGAAGCGAGCCTTTGGCCTGAAGCTGTGGTACGACACGTCGGCTCACGATCCCATTTCTGAGGCTGTAGACCGATACAGAGAGGCTTTCGAGAACAACGCCAACATGGTGGCTAAGCCGCTGTGGGGTGGCAGGACTGACCTGCAGTTCCAGCTGCTTAGACTGTACAAGTCCTTCAGCCCTGACTTGTCTTCGGTTTTGGAGTCGGAAGACTCTCGAATCCCATGGCATATTTACAACGTCTTGGTCACTGTTTCTGGCCAGTTTTCCGATATTGGTAGGAAGACCGGTGCTATCGGTGACAAGCTGAGTCTGCAGTACGCAGAACAGCTGGAGGCTGCTGGTCTGTGGATCGAGAGTTTGTTTGTTTTAGCGCATATTCACGACGACAATGTCGCGCTAGAGTCCATCAAGCTGGTGCTCACGCGACACGTTGACGCTATTCACGGAAACGAGACACTCCAACGAAAGATGAAGGAGTTGCATATCAGCCCAGCGCTGCTCAGCGAGGCCCACGCCCTGCGGTCGCGGTACGACGGCGATCATGTCCAGGAGGCCCACGATCTGGTGGCTGCCGGATTCTGGGACGAGGCACACAAAACCATCGTCAGCAAGGTGGCTCCACAGGCCGTTATCGAGAATAAGGTTGAGAGGATCGTCAGCGTCTTGAGTGGATTCAAGCTGGGTGGAGCGCTTGAAGGATGGAGCACAGGAGGTCAGGTTTACTTGGACTACGCCTCGGTGGTGAACGGTGGTGGCGACGACGATATTCTGAATCGCCTGAGCACTGCCCTGGGACAGATTCCCATCACTGGATTTGAAACTAAGGTGGCTGTTGCCCTGATGAGCTCACTGGTTTCCCGGCTACTGATTAAGAGTGTGAGTACCAATATTGCGACGCGCTTACGATTGTCTTGGGTTGAACTAACATAGCACTTTACCGGCCAGCAGGTTCTGCAGATGAAGATGGACGGCAACGATTACCTGCAGCGGTCAGTCGACCTGTCTGTCAATTATCTGCGAGAGAAGCTGTCGCTGTAGCGGCAGAGAGGAAAGCATTGCAACATTTAGTAATGTACGTTAATCATAGATTCCGTGCAGACGGACTTAGCATTGATCTTCGAGCAAACAATATGCGATAAAGTTGGAGATCAGGTCCCGGTGGTCCTGCAAGTTTCACACAGGGCTGTTGGAGAAATTGCGATGGCTACGCGCATCAGAAAACCCGCAATTCTCACTACGCGTATCAACAGTATATTATTGTTCTCGCTACGCGTGTTTCCGTTACTGCAGACAGCATCGCACCTTAGCGGTTGGATTGACAAGCTCACCAAGAAATCGACCCACTCATCGCGCCATCGCTCCGAAACGACGGGTTTAAGCCGGCGTTTGCTAAGCGTGATCTTGCCAGCGCTGCGGGTGATCTGCGCAGTGTTTCGTGGGGGCCAGCCATTTCCGAACCGCTGGTGGTGACGACGTGGTGTGAAGAAATATTGCATATATTAACGGCCATCCCAGGGTTGAACCCAGCGCAGCGGGAAGTGGCTGAAGTGGCTGAACTGTCGGGCTTTCGCGTCCGTATCAGAATGAATGAATGTGATACAATTTTCTGACAACGGTGGTAAGTCGGTGGGCCCGGACGAAATCGGCCCAAATAATATTCGCATTTTTATATACGCAGGCGCGTTATGGGCCATGTGACAGGTGCATGCGCACCTGGGAGTGGGTCCAGTGGGCTGACATCCCCATGTTGGGCAGGCTAAGTACTTTGACATGGGTAGCGCCAATACGTGAACACAAGTTGAAGGTTTGGTTAGGTGTATTAATAAATAATGTTAGTATTGGCGTGTGATCAACACGTGACGCCATGGACACGGGCACGGGCCACTGCGTCAAGCAGCTGGGAAAGCGGCGGCAGGTGCAGCGAAGCCGCTCAGTGGTTAGGGTCAGGGTTAGGCCCCAGGGTTGGGGAAGTGGATCAGACTTAATCCAGTGGACCCTAGGACCACTAGCTGTAGCCACTGTAAGCCCTGAGTTATTCGCGGTGTAGTGGGGGTGGTGGAGGTGCAGGCTAGGAGTTACCTGGCGGTGACGGCGTTTCTGGCAATCTGGAGCTCCATGAGTCTGATCTCCAAGTCGAGTCGCTGTAGTTCCTTGTCCATCAGTTCAGCCTTCTTTGCAGCGACGTCCATCTCGATGTCCACGGGGTCGGGTATCAGCGAGTTGTAAGAAGATGTGCTGGAGGAGGACGAGATTGAGTGGGCAGAGGAGGTGGAGGAGGACGAACTAAGCGAGAGCGTTCGCTCGAGGTTGGTGGTCCGTGGCGTGGAGAACTCCATGCTCATGAGGTCTTCGACGTCGAAGAGAAACATGTCGGAAAGGTCCGCGACTAGGCTGGCGTCCATCTGGAGGTTCTGAGCGGTTGTGAGAGTTTCTGAGCAAAGAGATAACTGTGCCGTTGGTGGTGGCACTAATAGTATGTAGAGTTGTCGGTCTAGTGGCGATAGCGGCTGCGTGCTGGCTAGCTGAAGGCACAATGGCGTGAAGCAATTAGTCTGTACTGCTCGCTGTTTGGCGGATATCAATATATATACACTCGCTTCACCATCTTTGCTTTTTCGATCTGCGTTTCTCTTCCTGTTTTGGTTTTGACGGATTTGCTTTTGCGTCTTGCTTTTTGAAACACTTCCCAACGCGGCGGGAGTCCAGATCAACAATTTTCGACTACATGGAGGGTCGCTCGTCGCACGCTGTGGGGTTCTACCATTGTAACACGCTACAGTGTACTTCTTAGCTTTCATGTTTATGTTTGTGTTTGTGCCCGGTTACGTGGGCGGTTACGCGGTCATCCAGACTGGGGTCGACGCGCCCGAAAAGAAAGCTACATAAATTGGGCACCTGATAGCAAGCACAGCGCTCTATTGGGAGATTGAATAGCGATGCCTTCACCACATTTTCTGAAGACACTTCAACCACGTTATCTTGTATCATTTGGTACGCCACGCCAAAGATCAGCTCACGCTAAATACTAAATTAATCGATCTGGCCGTAATTGCGTGCCTATAATATAACGGCCACCATCGCCCGGCCGCCTTGAAGCCATCCCAGTGATGCTTACGCCTACCACCGTGTAGGCCTATGTCGGCACCGTACGTTGAAATGATCTACAGTCTATTGGCACCACACGTGATCCAAATGTATTGGCCATTGTCTGATACTGTCTGGCCCACTGACAGGCGCATCTTTGAACCCCAGTCATCACGGCATCCCACGCTGATCAAACCGACACCACACCTTCAACGGCTTCGGGCGGATCTCCGCTGTCATTGCCCTTCTAACAGGCTGCTCCGATCTGTTGCCTCCGCTTCGCTGATTATCCGTCCTTTCTGGCGGACCCTGGCGATAGTCGCCTAGAGCGGAAACGCCTTGAAAACGCTTGACGTGACCACTACCAAATCCGGTCAGACATTTGCACGTGACCCCACGAAACTACCTTCTATCGTCGGGTATAAACTACCAAATTCTCTCTCACTGTACGGCCTTCCCCGCTGGCCTTCCCCGCTATATGTACATGAACTGTACATGTCGTCACTAACGCCTCCTGGCTACCGGTAGTCGCCATAAGAGTTACGTTGGTGCGCGCACGCACTAGATCGGGAACCGTTTACTGCCGTTGAGATCCAGATGCGGTCGATGGTGCATCAGCGCGCTGACATGTTTCTATACATACGCTTGCGTGTAGGCCCACCAGTGTCATGGCAACCACGTCCCCTGAGTACTAGCTCAGCTCCCTAGACCCCAAATACACCATACTAGCCCGCTATTCTAGCCTCTCTCTCTGAACTCTCATTTAACTCTACCGAGGTCGCTGGTACGGCACGCAGATCCCGCCCCTCCACCTCGTATAGTCCACTATTTCCCCATTCACTCTGGCCCCGCTGCATTCCAGCCGTCTCCTGCGCTCTTGTTAGGCTATACGCGCTCTCAGTTACATAGCTTTGCAAGGTCTTCTTAGCATAAATAGCGCGCAATAGCTACGCAGTCTAGGCTTCTCACCACTTCACCACTCTAAAGCATCACTACTCTCGTACCTCTCAGTCTCCACATGATCCTGCGCTAGATAATCAACTCGCATGCACGCTATTCTTAGACCGTCGGCCTTTGTTTCGCTCATGTGTATGTTTAAAGTATCACAGCTCGCATCATCAACCCTAACCCCATTCCCAAACGCACCTCTCTCACGCTTGCACATCTCGATGAACTCAATCTGTTTCAGCTTTATTCCGGGTTATTTATAGCCTAAGCTGAGACGCCGATAGAGACGCCGATAGGTGGAGGCGGGACGCGGTACAAGACGCGTTGTTTACGTGTATAGTCACCTGAGATCAATGGCCAAGCGAAGTTACTAGGAACTGACTAAATACTGAGACGGCAGCCATTGAACGGGCAAACACAGGAGACGATTCCTCGAAATGCTCCATGAGGTGCTGCTTGTGCTGAACGGTTCTAGCTCCTCCTTCATCAACTCTCCGCCGGAGCTACACGTTTCGGAAAATGCACAGCTAGCGCAGGTCGCTGCAATGGGCAGGCTCCATCGCCAAGTTGCGACTAAGGTCAATTGGATCCAGGCTTTCCATCGCGGCGCCGAGCCCGACCAGGCTTACGCAGGCCCCTTCGGTCCCAGCGCACAGGCGGTTGCAGCGGTGATCAGCTCTGCGCTTCTGGCTGCATTCCGAAACCAGCTGGTCGACTTGGAAGCCCGTATTCTCAATAAGGACTCTGCGTATGTGGGCGGCGATCAGGTAGTGTCTCTCACGCTGATTATTTCCAAGACCATCAGGCTGTGGGAGAGACGGTTCCGGTATGCCCACAGCTTGTTGGACTATGTTACATCAGGGCCTGTGGCCAGTCATCAGATTCTGAAAAGACTAGCGAAAGACCAGGTTACAGGGTATAGCGACGTCAGAGAGCTGGTCGACGATTTGGTTGTGGCGGTCGAAAACACGTGGCTTCAGAATCTGATATGCTGGCTGCTGTACGGACGCATTGACGACTTGGACTTTCTCATTGTCAAGCAGGAGGGTGCCTTTGTCATTCGCGAGACCCATATGATTCCAAAGATCACGCAGAAAGAGGCCCAGGACATTTTGATTATTGGCAACTCGCTGTGTTTGCGCAACACGCAGGAGGTACAGACACATTTGATTGACGAGCATCAGAAACTTTTACTGCAAATTCAATTACCGCTCGAGAAAAGTGCTCTGGGTCGAACGCTGTCCCAGCTCAAAACGTCAATGTTTCAAAACGTGGTTGATACCGTGTTCCCGGTCACGAAAATCTACGCTTTTTTTGAACTCTTTCTACGCAAAATAGTTCTTCTGGGCTCAATTGAGTTCGCTGATATCCTAGCATCTTCACTGCTAGAAAACAGCGGCCCGAACCCGGACTCCAGCAAGCTCTTTCGAAACGCAGTGCAGACTTACTGCGAGGACTTTCCAGACTCAGAATCCGTGCTCGAACTGTCACTGCAATCCCTGGACTTTCTCACAGTAGGAGAAGCCCGCCAAACACACCAGCCGGATCGATTCGACGACCTCGCTCTCGGTATCAGATGCAAGCTGGTGCTACGCCTACAATTACCCTACTCAATTTTGGCAACTGACAGAGATTGCGAGAGACACGGTTTTATCTTTTCGTATCTGATATCGATGAGACTAGCACACGCGCGGCTCATGACTTTGTGGGGTAGGCGCATCGCAAACAACGATCTGCGGGCAATTGCCTTCAAGATTAACTCGTTTTTGGACGCTGTCTGGGTTTACTCGCATTTTGTTTTGGATAAGCAATTTTCTGAGCTGAAGGGCATGTTTTCAGGAGAACTCAATCCTGATGAACTTGTTGCTCGTCATCGAAATTGTCTCGTGAACGCGTGCAACGGGCTGTTCCTCGATGACGTCGAGTTCAGGACGCTCTTACGGGCTCTCTTTGTCGACTGTTCGGTGCTAGAATCTGCGGCCAGACGACCAATTGTCGAGCCAGTTTACGAAATCAGGGACCGAATCGACAATTGCATCTCAAAGATAGTGCAAATCCTGGAAAGCAAACAAGAACACGACCCGGGGCTAAACTTGCTGCTACTGAAATTGAGTTCATGATTGGCTAGCATACTGAATCTGAGGATTGTCACGACTATCAGACAGCACATCAACGTCACGAGTTTGGTTTTAAATCGAGCCAGCCGCGCCCGATCAAGCAGGCGCGATCAAGGGATCGGCCTGACGTCACATCTCTGAAACGGATCTGCCAGTCACTGGTGATCTGGGGAAGTGACGTGTTATCACGAAACAGTCAATCTGTCAATCAAACTATCGCGACTATCAGACAGTTTCATGTAGAAATTAGTTTATTTTCCTCAGAACTTTGAGTATTAGTATGGTGTTGGAGCGGTGAGCGCGCATGTGCAAACACATTCTCAACGCCCAGGTTTCCGTGCGGACCCAGGTCAGTATCCGTTATGGAGGTTATACTAATTCCAGTGCTGCCGAAAGTGGTACGACTGCCCCCAATGTGCGTATATCCAACGGTAACGAGCTAACCAGGCCACGAGGAAAATGAAGATCACTCGCTGAAGAAAACAATCGAAATGACCTTCGCCTGCAAGAAGTGCAAGAAGGCCTTCAGGAAAGACGTCTCCGATTTCGACGAGACAGACAGCTTCTGTCCTCATTGTGACAATGAGTTTGTGATTCCCGCCGTTACCAAGGAGACCAAGGCAGAGGTGGATCCACAGCAGAGCGCCATGTCGAAGCTGAACCATCTGGACGCGAGGATGATTAGAGATGGCGACGTTGATGACGAGGAGATGGGTTTCGACAGGGACTACTCAGCCAGGTTGGGCTAACAACTCCACGGCGATTGATTTGTCGTTTACCGACTTAAAGCACCAGGAAGGTCACAGTCAGGTCTAGCGAAGCTCTGAAAATGTCTACAGCCTGGAGATAATAGAAAGTTCTGAACATGCTTTAACCCTGGAGAGTAAAGAACGCGTCCAGGTCTTTAATCTTTCTTCATGCTATGATGGGAAATTAGGTGGTGGAGAACTAATTAGCGAAGAGAGCCCAGCGGTTCACTACTCGGCTAGAGGAGCAGAGGAACAGAATAATACAGTATGAATTTCAGGCATTCAATCTCGTTTATCAGGTCAAGTCCCGTATTTGCGTCTCATTATTGGCTGTTGCTGTGATCACGTATTTCACGCGACTACAGTACAGCCTCTAGCACCATCAATTCCTATCATTCAATCCCCGACCGGTAAAAGCTAACTCTACGTAGAACACTCAAAGTCTATTGTTGAGTGCTGCCCGTCTCGCTGCGCTCGTGGGCAGCTCGAGGCGACGCGTATTTTTCAGCGCGTCGACCGCGTTCACTCTTTGTACACCTCATTTGCCCGCCGCCCTTCACGAACACGATGGAGGTAGAGAACGGGTCTAACGGCACTAACGGCCTTGAAGGGGCTGAGGACACGGTTAACATCGTGAAGGAAGAGGCGGACCAGACTCCAGCCGAGACACCGTTGGATTCAGAGGTGAGTTTACACAATCAAGTGAAATCCTTAGACAAGCTAACCCAGGTCACGTCAAAAGTGTCTACTCCAAGAACCCTTGAAGGCGCTTCGTTTGAAATGTCGCAGGCCGCGGTGGACAATCTGCGAAAGTCATACTTTCTCGAGCAGCAGCAAAATCTCAACCGACAGAAAGCTGAGGGTTCCGCTAAGCGTTTCAAATATCTGATCGGTCTCACTGATCTGTTTCGACATTTCATTGATGCGCGAGCCAAGACAGATGCGGAGTTCAAGTCAATGCTGGCCGAGACAGAATTTGACAAAAAAGCCAAAGGAAACGGAACCATGTCGCAGGATCACAGACATCGCAAAACTGAAAAGGAAGAAGACGCCGAGCTTTTACATGAAGAGGAGGAGGAAGGTCAGGCCACGATATTCACAGAGTCGCCCGGCTACGTCAATGGCAAGCTGCGTGATTACCAAGTCCAGGGTCTGAACTGGATGATTTCTCTGTACGAGAACAACATCTCCGGTATTCTGGCCGACGAGATGGGTCTGGGTAAGACGCTGCAAACAATCTCGTTTCTGGGCTATCTGAGATACATCAAAGGCATCTCCGGCCCGCATATCGTTATTGTGCCCAAATCGACCCTACATAACTGGCAGAACGAGTTCAAGAGGTGGACACCGGAAGTTGAGACCGTGGTTCTGCATGGCGATAAGGAGGCGCGAGCAAAATTGTTCAAAGACACAATTTTGGCGTGCAACTTTGACGTTCTCATCACATCCTACGAGATGGTCATCAGAGAGAAACATCAGCTAAAGAAATTCGCCTGGCAGTACATTATAGTCGACGAGGCGCATCGAATCAAGAACGAGGAGTCCATGTTGTCGCAGATTATTCGAATCTTTAACTCGCGGAACCGACTACTCGTCACGGGTACCCCTCTTCAAAACAACCTGCACGAACTGTGGGCGCTACTCAACTTTATTCTCCCCGATGTGTTTTCTGAATCGCGCGTGTTTGACGAGTGGTTCGAGAGCCAGGGCGGCGACCAGGATAAGGTTGTCAAGCAGCTGCACAGAGTTCTCAGACCTTTTCTGCTGCGACGAATCAAGTCCGATGTCGAGCACTCGCTACTACCAAAGAAGGAAGTCAACCTGTACCTAAAAATGTCCGACATGCAAATCAAGTGGTACCAGCGAATTCTGGAGAAGGATATTGATGCCGTCAACGGTGCCATTGGCAAGCGAGGCGAAAAGACACGTCTGCTTAACATTGTCATGCAGCTCAGAAAGTGTTGCAACCATCCATATCTCTTTGAAGGTGCTGAGCCTGGTCCACCATACACCACTGACGAGCACCTAATCTACAACTGTGGTAAGATGCTTGTTTTAGACAAGCTGCTTGCTCGGGCCATGAAGAACGGATCTCGAGTCCTGATTTTCTCGCAAATGAGTCGAGTGCTCGACATTCTGGAGGACTACTGTCTGTTCAGGAGCTACAAGTACTGCAGAATCGACGGTTCCACAGACCATGAAGACCGTATCAAGGCCATTGACGACTACAACGAGCCAGGTTCGGAAAAGTTTATCTTTTTGCTCACCACCCGAGCCGGTGGCTTGGGTATCAACCTAACCACCGCCGACACAGTCGTGCTGTACGATTCCGACTGGAACCCACAGGCAGATCTTCAGGCTATGGACCGAGCCCACCGAATTGGCCAGACTAAGCAGGTGTATGTGTACCGGTTTGTGACTGAGAATGCTATTGAGGAGAAGGTTTTGGAGAGAGCCGCCCAGAAACTGCGACTTGATCAGTTGGTCATTCAACAAGGTCGAGCTCAGCACAACAAGAAGGCCAATGCAGTTGAGCAGGGTGATTTATTGGGCATGATTCAACATGGAGCCGAGGCCGTCTTCGAGCAGGCCATAAAGAAGAAGGAAGCAACTGAGGGCGGTGAAAACTCTACAAACATCACAGATGAGGATTTCGAGGCGATTCTGGCGCAGGGTGAACAAAAGACCAAGAAGTTGGAGACCAAGTTCGAGCAGCTGGGTATCGACGACCTGCAAAAGTTCAGCTCAGAGTCCGCGTACGAGTGGAACGGCAAAGACTTCCACGACGCAAAGAAGAAGAATGAACCTGGAAAGTTCTGGATCAACCCCGCTAAGCGAGAGAGGAAGGAAAACTATTCGATTGATAGTTACTACAAAGATGTGTTGAACGTTGGCAAGCCAGGACCTGCTCCAGGATCAACAAAAGCCGGTGCCCCTCGACCGCCAAAGCAGATTAACATTCAGGATCACCAGTTCTACCCTCAAAGGCTATTTGATCTCCAGGAGAAGGAAACTTTGTACTTCAGAAAGACTGTGGATTACAAGGTCCCCTTGCAAGACGGAAAGCCCGAGACTCTTGAGCAGCGAGAGGCGGACCAGCAGTTGGAGCAGGCTGATATCGACGCAGCTGAGCCACTGACGGCCAAGGAGGAAATTGAGAAACAGAACATGACCACAAAGGGATTCGCCAACTGGAACCGACGAGATTTCACGCATTTCATTCAATCGAGCGCAAAGCACGGCCGAACCAACCTTAAGGGCATCGCCAGTGAATTTGAAGACAAGACCGAGGACGAAGTCAAGAAGTACGCAAAGGTTTTCTGGAAGAAATACACGGAAATCGACGGCTACGACCGTTACATTACACAGATCGAAGCCGGTGAGGAGCGAACCAAGAAGGTTGCTCTTCAAAAGGAGCTGATTCAACAGAAGGTGGAGAGCTACACGGCACCTTTACAACAGTTGCAGCTACGGAGTGTCGTTGGTCACGGAAAGAAGATTTTCACGGACGAAGAGGACCGATTTCTGATTGTGCAGCTTCACAGATTTGGGCTCGACTCGCCCAACCTATACGAGGCCATTCGAGACGCTATCCGAGAGTCGCCAATTTTCCGATTCGACTGGTTCATGCTGTCGCGAACGCCTTCTGAGCTCAACAGGAGATGCTCTACGCTTATTGCCAGCATAGTCAAGGAGTACGGCAAGAGCAAGCCGAGGAAGAAGGTTGCAAAGGCCTCAAAGAGTGATGAAGAGGATGATGTCGAAATGGAGGAGGAAGATTCTGAGAGTTACCCTGAGGAGTCCGAAATTGAGCAGGAGCCGGAGCCCGAACCAGAACCAGAGCCAGAACCAGAGCCAGAACCAGAGCCCAAGGGAAAGAAGAGAAAGGCCGGCAACACGAGGGCTAGCACAAGAGTGAAGCAGTTGAAGACAGGTAGCAGGAGGAGCTCACGGGCAACCAGTGAGTCGTAGCGCGAGAAGCGAATAGCAGAGTAGCGACTTAACATTAATTTATTACGTACCCATATCCTGTTGAGGTCAGTCCTGCGCTAATCCTGATTAAGGCCATGGCTTGGCTCGTCTAGTTTGCATGACACTGCATGCAGAACTGGTGTGGGGAAGTCCGGCGGCCGCAAGAACATTGCTAAAAATAACACCAGGCTGTCACAGCTGTTTGTTGAGTTTGGCTGTCACAGCTGTTTATTGAGTTTGGGCTAAACTAAAAAGCACCGGCGGGCTACAGAATACTCGGTGGACGTGTCTCAATCTTTGGCGTGGGACATTAATTTATTACACAATTAGTACTTGCTGTTCAGCTCAGCTCGTGCTGACGCTCGCCTTTCACAGATTCGCCTGATCTCATTTCAGGACCTTCTCAATCTCTGGAGCAATCTTCTCTGGAGAAGTAGTGGAAGCCCATCGGCCAACAACCTCGCCCTGCTTGTTGATGAGGAACTTCTCAAAGTTCCACTTGATTCCTCGGAAGCCAAGCAGACCAGCCTTCTCGGCCTTCAAGTGCTGGTATACGGGGTCGGCATTGTCACCATTGACGTTGATCTTCTTGAGAACTGGGAAGGTGACTCCGTAGTTCAATTGACAGAAACTGGCAATCTCCTCCTGGGAGCCTGGCTCCTGGGAACCGAACTGGTTGCATGGGAAACCAATAATCTCCAGGCCCTGATCGTGGTACTTCTTGTAAAGCTCCTCAAGGCCCTTGTACTGAGGGGTAAATCCACACTTGGAAGCAACGTTCACAATCAGAACAGCCTTGCCCTTGAACTGGGCAAAGTCAAAGGCCTCACCGGCCTTGTCGGCAGGCTTCAGTTCGTAGAATTTGGTGGCGGCAGACATTGAAAATTGAGTATGGAGGGATCGGTTGGGATGCGATGGCTTAAATAGGGTTCTGTGTGTCTCCCAATTTGTAATCTCCCTGCCGATGACGTTGGAATGCCCCACGTGACTTCTCACGGTAAAAAGGCCTAGACCTCGATACGAAGTCGATACGAGCCTCACGTATGGCCGAGAACAACCGGTCGGTCGGCTTAGTAAGGACTTCATGCGTATAAAGTGCCAGGGTATTGGCGTTAGCGCCGTACAGGGTCTGGATGACTGGCTTAGTAAGGGACGGCAGTCCTTAGCAATGTTTACACAACCGTTTCAGATGATCCTCGGGCCGGGTAACATGAGGTAAGGGAAGGTTCGAGAAGGCGCTCAGAATAAGGTTATAGGACTATGCATGTTCTGTGCGTCTATACCGAGGTATTTTGTTATGTTATGATGGATTGACAGCCGCGGGGGGATATATCACGTATGTCCGGGGATGATGTTCCCTATATATGCTTGTATACTCTCTAGAGTCTGGATATACAGTACTGAAGTGAGTCTCAGCTTAGTGAAGATTAGTGCTGGCGATTAGTTGTTTTGTGGTCAATTAATGCGATACATGTTAGTTTTAGCTAGGAGAGCGTTTCGGGTGTTATAGACTCAATTCAGTCTCCTCTAGTCCTACACTCTCCTGGGACAGGTCCAGCCAGCTCAGCTGCCCCTTGACGCTCTCATTGGTCTTGATTTGCTCAATCTTATCGGATTCCACGACCAGGCAGATAGCGTCAAAGCCACCGGCACCCGGTACAACACCACCTAGAACGCCAGGAATCCGACTACACAGGTCAATCAGCTTAGTCTGCGACTCTGGCTCAATCGGGGCCCCCGTTTCCTTAGTGAGCAGCTGCAGGCTCTGCCTGATGGCGGAAATCTCCTGTTTAATCTTTTCGTAGGAACCAGCTCTTCGAAGGGTCTCCATCAAAGCGAGGTTGGCGTTGTTGAGAGCCGTGTAGACCTGCAGAGCCTGTTCTGCATTGGCGGCCTTCCAGGCGTGGACCATTGAAACCATTTTGGGCGTCTCGGAGCCTCCATTAACGTCGCCCATGAGAATACTCAGCCCCTTGGGTAGGGCACAAGGGTCGAGTTGAACATCCCATTTCTGGTCAACGATCTGTCGCACCTTATCGGCGTAGAGATCAGAGTTGATCACAGCATCATCAGTGACCTCCTTCAAAACGGACGCCGGAAACCTTCGGTAGACAACGGAGCCGAAAACTGCCGAGGCAACGTCGAATCCAGATCCAATCTTCTTCTGGGCCGTACAGTGAGCCAGCTGAGCGAGGTTGTGCACCTTTTCCAGGTCCTCTCGCTTGGAGACGTCCAAAGCGCCGTAGTACGACAGCAAGGCAGCAGTCACAACTGTGGTCAAAGCAGCGGAAGAGCCCATTCCTGTCTTTGGAACGTCGTTGATTGGCTTTCCGTGCGAGTGGAACAGCTTTCCACTGATCTCCACAGGCTGTGAGTTTAATTGCGAGTGGTACGCATCGTCAGAGTAGATTGTGATGCTGATATTGGCTTGCTCTTTTGGTTGCACGTAGGCCCACACTGCTTGTACCACAGCGAAAATGAATGGGTTCTTTCCAATACTGGTGATTCGGCCGTCCTCCAGCTTGTAAATCCACTCCCCCTGAGTGAACTGAGGGGACCTGGCAGTGATTGTGGTGGTAGACGCGGGGGTTCCCTGCACGGCAGCGTAGATTCTGGCGGACAGGGCCACCACGTAGGCTGGGTACTGTGGATCAAGGACCAGATATCCTCCTGCGAGGAGTGCTTTCCCAGGGGCCGAGAATGCTTTCATTGTGTATAGCGGTTGATGAATGAGAGGCGATTCTATTGCTGATTTCTGTGATGAACAATTCGATTCCCCTTAATTGTTGGCGATTCTAGATCAAGTCGCTGGTTAATGAGCTAATGATCTGTTCAAGTTTCTCGAGATCGCTCTTCTGTCGTAGCTATGAGGCTCAATTGAAGTGGACTGATACAATTGGACTTCTGACAAAACCTGATATATCGCCTTCAAAGACTTGCTCTATGGTATGAGGGCTCTTGTGATCTTTCCACAGTACCGCTGATGTGGGAGTACTGTTAAAGCCGCATGACATTACACCAACTCCCATTTGACCTTCCATCGATTAATAATGAGCGAGAAATGTCCAGTTGACCACAAATCCAGAGAGGCCTGGGCCAGCATGGCCAAGGCCGAACCTATAGAGGGCAAGTGCCCTGTTGACCATACAAAGAACGAGGCTTGTTCGTCGGATCGGTTAGACCAAAACGCGGCCGGCGCCTCGACAGGCCTCGGGCAATGGACAGCCAGAGAGGTCTCGACGATTCCTCGTGACGATACGGGCCGAAAGTGGGTTTACCCGTCCCAGCAGCAGTTTTTCGACGCCATGAAGAGGAAAAAATTTGATCCAAACGCAAAAGACATGCAGACCATCATCCCAATACACAATGCCGTGAACGAGCGGACCTGGCTGGAAATTCTAAAGTGGGAAGAGGGGTATGGTGCTGATAAGTGTGGGGGGCCTCAGCTGATCAGATTCGAGGGCGACGCTTCAAAGCTGACTCCGAGAGCAAGGTGGAATAGAATGTGGGGGCTGCAGAAGCCTTTTGACAGGCATGATTGGGTGGTGAAGCGATGCGATAAGGAAGTAGAGTATGTGATTGATTTTTACTCGGGTAAGCCGAACCCGCTGATTCCGGAAATGCCTAGCTTTTACTTGGACGTGAGGCCGAAGCTGAATTCGCTAGAGGGAGTCAAGATGCGGTTTCTGAGGTATTGGGGTTTTTAGCCACCACATTTTGAGTACGAAGCTCGAGGTAAAAGCGAAAGATGGAGAGATGCCACTTTCAAAGCTTTTACGGGGAGTTTTCACGGGCTACAGGACAAATTAGCATGGACTCGCCTCCGGCTTGCGGCGAGCGCCACTCGTCAATCAAATCGTCATTCTATATACACTGTACATATTATGGTCTCATGAGACCATTGTTTCCAAGTTTTTGCATGTGCTATGTTAGTTCCCTTCCCCAGTAGCTTTAGCCAGTCACTATTAGTGAAGCACCTGTGACCGGCTCGTTCGCACTCACCTCTCCAACCTTAGTGTTGACCTCAAAGTACTTGGCGACACATCGGTCCAGACACAGAGACTCGCCCTTGTTGAGATCACCCTCTGGGTACTGCTGAGCAATGATGCACTTCTTGTGGCAGGAGTCCACGAGTCGGTTGAACATGTCGGAGACCATGTCCAGCTCGGCCTCGGCGGCCTGGATCTTGAGCGCACTAGCGTTGGCGTTAGCAGCTGGGTTTCCTCCAAGACCTAGAAAGGACATTTTATTACGCTGATGAAAGCTGGATTTCGGATTTGGGTGTGAAAAATTGCGCGCACCCAGGCGATAACTGGGCCCAGTCTGATAGTGCGCGATAAGTAACGCACCACGTCACACGATGAGATTACTGATAGCGACACTGCTCGCTCAATCCGTCCTTGCCCGGAGCGCAATGGACCTAAAGAACGGTGATTCTCAAATTGTGCCTGATCTCCGGGTTGCAGGCACCGCCGTCGTGGACCAGGGATTGTTCCGGCTCACCTCTGACGCCCGGGGTCACCAGCATGGCGCTGTCTGGACCAACAAGCCATTGGACCTAGATGAGTGGACTCTCGAGCTGTCTCTGTCTGCCACTGGCCCTCCCAGCATGGGCGCCGGCCTCGGTATCTGGTACACTGCACAGGGCGCGGAGGACGGCCCGGTACACGGATCAAGGGACCAATGGGATGGTCTAGGTCTCTTGCTCGATAGCATTGACAATCCCACAGGCAACGACGGAACGCTGAGAGGTCATCTCAACGACGGAAGCATCAGATACTATGAAGGTGGGCCACGGCCGGACTCCCAAGCCTTTGCCAGCTGCAGAGTCGCTTACAGAAACACCCAGCGACCGTTCACCGTACGATTCGGCTACGGCAAAGGCAAGCTCGTGGTTGACATCAACCACCAGCGATGTTTTGCCACTGACGAAGTCGTCCTGCCGAAGGGATACTTCTTTGGTGTCTCTGCTGCGTCGCGGGAGGAGCCTGACAGCTTCATCGTGCACAAGTTCAGCCTCTACCCAAAGCTTCTGCCAGAGCTTGAAGCCCAGTTCGTACCATCCGTTCCGGGCCAGAACCAGCCACCAGTTCGACAAACCACCCCACAGCAAAACATACAGCAAAACACCCAAAACACTCCACAGCAGGGTACTCCAAACAACGACCACGTGATCAACGAGATCCTCCACAAGGTCGGACAGACGCACGAGAAGGTCCAGGACCTCGATAAGGTGCAGATGAACATCAAAGACATGCTGGCTGTGAAGCAGCAGGTCAGCGCCATCGAGAGCCGAATGGACAGAATCGAGAAGCTACTCGTCGACCTCATGCAGCAGACAGGCCAGAGACACGAGACATCGCGAGTAGACAATCGAGAGGTTCTCAAGTCGGAAATTGACCGACTCAGCACCCAGATTGACCACATGAACAGAGCCGTCTCCGACCATACGACTACCATCTTGGGTTCCATCCCAGACACCATTTCGCAGGCGGTGCTCAAGGGCGGACCAAGCATCTGGGTGCTCTTTGTCGTGGCCATTTTCGTTCAGGGTGTCCTGATTGTGGGCTACAATGTCTACAAAACTCGAAGGTCCTACCACGCAAAGATCTTGTAATCTAGCTACTCATGACGTGATGATTTTTTGTGATGATGATACATTGTCCGCGCGAGGCAACAATGCGCCGGAACGGGACATGCAAAGTGTAATAAGCTATGCAGCGTGATAATGGCTGCTGTCAGGGTACTGTTCCTGGGTCCTGCGTCGGCCAGATTCAGCGCGATCGGAGGGGGGTCGGAGAGGGTTTTCCGCTGAGGAGTCCTGATTCTCTGCCCGATACCGCGCCCAGCCGGCTAGCCCTCCCGTCCTCATCACACCTCTGGGCTGATCACGTGAACTGTGGCCCCTATTGCTTATCCGATCGCTCCTTGATGGACGTGAGGGCTCGAGTACAGGCCGGTCACGATGTCCTGGACCCCTGTCGACAACAGGTGCTGTAGCCAATCGAGCTCACAGGGTTTGTCATCGGCCAAATTCATCAGGCAGTACCCGTTTTATTTCTAGTATCAAGTTCTGATCCGCTCTTCTCCACGACCACTAAGCTTCATGTTGAGGCGGACTAAAGGATTAGGCACCGTGATAACCATTCCATGCGGCAGGCTGGCCCCTCCACTGTATCTGCCCAGCCTGCTGCTGTTGCATTTGCTGCATCTGCTGCATCTGCTGTTGACGCTGCCTCATCTGTGCGTAGACCTGCTCCTGGCCATTAAAGTGCTGTTGCTGCAACTGCTGGGGCATTCCCTGCTGCATTGGCATCTTCTGCTGGTAGCCTGGGTATCCACGCTGCTGTAACTGAGCCTGTTGGGCTCTCGCCTGGGTCTGCTGCATAGCGAGTTGCGCTTGTGCCTGAGCCTGTGCCTGAGCCTGTGTCTGGTCTGTAGCATGCCCCTGTCTCGCGTGTCGCGATGGTGGTGGGTCTGGCATATTCACAACCTGTGGTGGAGCTCCTTCCAGCGCTCCTGGCGTCGGTTTCGGCAGCTGTTTAATCAGCTCTCTCTGAATAGCTCGCTCGTTCAAAACATCTTCGTCTTCATCCTCGTCGTTTGAGTCGATCTCACTCTTTTCTTCAGAATCCGACTCGCCATTGAGCAGCCGCTGCTGCTGTTCTCGTCGCGCGGGCCAAAACTGCGTCCACATGTCCTGCCGCTGCCGTCGCTGCGCGTTCAGGTACTGATTGTACTGCAACACCATCTGCTGGGCCTCCAAGAATGAGGAGCTGCCATCTTCCTTCTTAGCGGGCTCCTGGAAGTCAAAGGAGCCGGTGATGCCAGAGCCGGGAATGAACACGCCGCCGGTGGACGACAGAGCCATCACAGGGCTCACGTTCGATTCCATAGCGGAGTCAACTTGCTGATGGACAACCCTTGGAGCAGAGAACTGGCCTCTCCTGTCAGCCGCAACCGGGTCGTTCTCGCTGAATCCCTGTGCCAAAGCTTTGGCCACCCAGTAGTCATCTCGAACACGCTTTCCATTTACAATAACACGCGCGCCAAACTGCCTGAACACTGACCGCGCAGTCACTAGGGCAATCTGACGCGACCTGAAACTGTAGGGCAACAGCTTCATGGAAATCAGCCGCTCCTTCTCGGCCGGCGTCGCGATCAGCTTGTAAAGCGACTTGTTCTTGTGAAACATCAGATAGGAATCTCTGTAGTTGAGCTCCTTGGCACAGTCCGTCGCCATCATGTACAGCCTATTGCCTCGCGTGGGCAGCGTAAAGGTCTTTATGCGATACTGGCGTTGTCCGAGCAGCTCATCGCGCAGCAATTCGCCGTCCCGCGTCACTTTTCGTTCTCCACGCTCGTCGTATTCTGTCGACACGTACTCATCGCCCTCGGGCGTCAGTTCGTACGAGGTGAACGTCCCTAGCTGTAGAATCATTGTGTGATTGTGGAAGTCGTGATGCGCGTAACGATCGAGTGGGAGGTGGGTGGATGAAAAACCACGTGATTACTGCATTCCTTCATTTTATTCGCGCTTTAGTGGAGTCGCGCTGATAGTCGCGGTTTAACATTGATTAGCGCTGGGTTAGTAACTAGCGATTGTCGTTACCTCGGGTCAGCAGTACTATTCAGCGTTACCAGTGCCAAAATCACAGTGGCAGTTTGTAACTTGTGATTTCCAGGTTTACGGTAGCTGAATTCTGGGTTCCAGGCCAGGTTCTATACATACCCAACTACTGTCTGAGACGTCACTTAATAGAGATTCCAGTGCCTATAACCAACGTAGACGGGAGTTCGCGGCACTTTCTGGGCTGGACATTCTCGCCCAAATCGTGAAGAAAAAGTGTATTCTACACTACTGCTCGCTCTTCGCGAGCAGCTGATATACATAAATAGCGCTAACGAGCCACGCGACCCGCTAGCAGCACAACGTAGAGTCGTTAGTAAACAGAAAAAAAGCAAACTCCTCGTCATACAGCGCAATTTGCGCGATTAGGTGGTCATGTCTTCGTGGTCTCGTGGCGGTTAGGGAGACGTGTCGTAGGCGGACTGCATGGCTGCGGTTGATAGCGGTTTAGTCTGGTCGAGGCACGACCAGCCGTTCTCAGGCACCACATAGCAGAGCGAGGAGCCCAGGGAGGAAGAGGCCTCGGCGACGCCAAACATGTCTTTGAACTTCTTTTGGCACGCGATGGCGGTGATGCGTTTGTTGCGGTCGCGGCTGAGCTCGGCGGAGATGAATTTCCACTTGGCCCGCTCACCCGTCTCCAGCAGTTCCTTCAGAGTCTCTGTATCTTCTCTATCCCAGCCGACGGGGTCGGACGGCGTATTTCTAGAGGACGCCGCCGTGGCGGAGCGTATCGTGGGCGTAGACGTGGCGGAGTTCCGCCCGTTGCCGCCTGTCGGCAGCATCGAGGACCGCCGCGAGGTCGGCCGCCGTGGGCTATGCGATTGTTGCGGCAGGCTCTGGGCGTACGAAGGCTTGTAGGGCTCCTCGTTCACGCTGGACAAAATCGACGACAGCGACGTCCGCGGCGCGTGGTGTTGCAGGTGTTGTTGGTGCGGCAGCTGCGGCAGATGAGGGTTAGCTGGGTATGTGAATGTGAAGCTGGAGGACGGCGGTATCGATATGGCCCCAGAGCCCCCCACTGGCAGCGAGCCAGAGCCTGGCACGGAGCCTGTCATGGACGCTATTGAGCCAGGCATGATGTTTGTGGGCACGGGCATACTAGACACGCTGCCGGGGGCGCTAAGGCCCGCCAGGGCGCTCTGGGCCTGGCTGGGCGTTTGGCTGGACTGGCCTGGCTGGTGCGAGGCCATCAGCGACTCCAGCGATGACTTGGGGTTACCATGGCTGAGACTGGGTAGGGCGGTGACGGGGCTCGCGTGTACAGCGCTGGTGGAGGTGGTGGAGGTAGGCTGGAAGTGATAAGGAAGCCCAGACGGCGGCCCAATTGAGGGCTGGCTCATGGGCTGGCTCATGGTGTAGCTATAAGGCTGATCGCCTGTGGTCGTCGTGGCCTGGGAGGGAGTGGTGTGGTGCGCACCCTCGCCGGGCTTGTAGCCAGGATAATAGTACGGCGGGTCGGACATTCGACTGTCGCTGACGGGCACTGGCTAGTAAGCGGGCTGGCGGCGTCGGTCAGGCTCGCTCTGTAGGCCACCAATTGCCGTCGCGTCCAGTAGCTGGTGTTTAATGCCCGTGGCGGCGTGTGTTGGCGTGTGGCCTGTCTCGTGTCAGCTAGCGTAGACTGAGTCCCTAGCGTGAACTAGACTGCTCTGCGTGGACTTATGTGACCGCCTGTTCAAGTGTCTGGGAGGTTAACAGGTGTTGTTCCGGCACACAAATAATTAATATATATCTGTTGTTGATTTTTTTTTGTATACTTTTTTCTTTTTGGCCGTACGTTCTGCCCTGGAGTGCATCGATTGATCGATCGCAGAGGGGAAGGGGCGCTACAAACTATTAACGCCATTGCTCTACGCAGCTCTAAGCTTACTATTCGTCTACTGTTGTTGTGTTAGGTGGAGCCGTGTCTCGCCCAGGATTGTAAACACCGCGCTGCCAATCACACTTAATTACACTACCCAGTTGAGACTCTCCTACACCAGATTTGTTCCACATTCTATCTGTATTATCGCTATTGAGATTCTCAAATCACTGGCCTTATTTGCCAGCGTATCGCCTTGCTGACTAACGCTGGCAAGCAGGGTCATGAATGTCCAACAATAAAGTCTCTAAACCACACTGACAGGCGGTCTAGAGTATGAGGTACTTCGCGTCGGTTTGCTCTAGGCTTCTTTTCCCCTCCACTCGTCCATCTACCAAACGGTGCAGTGAATAGAAGACATACGTATCAATGAACAAAATGTTGCAAAATCATTTTTATACTCTGTCGCTGCCGGGTAACCATAACAAACGCGTTCATTGGCCGACGCGGTGGCCGGACGCGCAAACGCGCGCAACGGTATATCGTGACTGTCAACGGTCCCACCGGCTTGGCTCGATGGGTCCACCCGGCGTACTCCGGCGTTTCGGAGTTGCTATTTGCTTCAGTAGTATTTTTTGATACCGACCGTACCGAGTACGACTGTAGTGTAGCGCGCTGGTGTCAGTGTAGTATTGGTCTAGCCTTATTATTCAACGTACTCAAGCTCTGGGCCGGCCGAGTTATCAGATCATGTCGGCTAATACGCAATCCCCGTGCGTTCATTGGCAGGCTAAACAATACTGCCGTTTCTGGCAGGTCTCGGCTGCTTGCGTGTGTCAGCCTGTTGACACAATTAGAGTTTGCGTCATCATTTAACGTAACAATAAAGCTGAAACTGAGCAAATGAGGCTACTGTAACTCAGTTCGTCCTATTCTCGCACTATTAGTCAGCTGGTGTTGTCGGAACTGAGACTTTTTCGCGGCGTAGGGACTGGCCAACGATCTAGGCTGGTATCGTCTGTATGTTTCACCGAGACTCCGAGCCGAGTCGGTTAGCCGAGCCAGGCTTGTATAGACCTTCCCAGGCTTCGGAGATTCATGCGCGGCCGGAATGAATTCACACGCTCGGAAATGTGCCAGGTTCCATGCAATAGATCTTGATCGCACTACACGCCTGTACATTCAGGCCAGTTGCAATCTTTACTGAGGTTTGCGCACAAGGGGTTTCATTTTTGTGATGGACCGTCAAAAGCTTCGTTTCTGTCCGATTTTGTACAGGCGACTTGCTCAATACAAGGAGTGCTCAGGCCGATACTACTAGTCACGCACTCCTTGTGTGGATGCAATTTGCAGTGACTTCAATTACAGCGGCCTACTTCGCTTTGTGCCTATATCACTGCCACCCAATACTGGCTCAATCCGCTCCACCCACCCCGCCTCTTTAGACATCCCAAATGAATTGCGGGGTGGAAATTAGCACTGACACAGATCTACTCTTTGGGTTAGGGTCAGGGTCCGACATGCGGTCAAAGAAATGGGAATCCTTCATTTGACGCTATTAACACCGGGGTTGTATAGAAACGTCTAACACAATAGCCAGTATCCAGCTTCAGCTGGAGACGTAAGCTATTACCTTCTACTCACTTTCGCTGCTCTGGAACCAAGTTCTTCACCTTACCCTCGACCAACGCGGCCCGCACGTTCTCCAGCGTCGTCATCTCCATTTTGTAGCGTGTCTCGTTGGAATGCGTGCCCATGTGCGGCAACAGAATCGAGTCAGGGTGGTTGAGAATCGTAGGGTGAACCTTTGGTTCGTTCTCAAAGACATCCAGTCCCACAGCGCTCACCTTGCCGCTATCTAGCGCCTGGGCCAGAGCCTCCTCGTCAATCACACCGCCCCGAGCAGTGTTCACAATAATGACTCCATCCTTGCACTTGGCGATCGCGTCCTCATTGAGCGTGTGTCGCGTGTTGCCGTTCAGGGGAAGGTTCAGAGATAAGACATCGGATTGACGCAGCAGCTCATCGAAGGAAACGTACTGCGCGTCTCCTTCCAGGTCAGGTGACAGGCGCGTACGATTGTAATAAATGACTTTTCTGACGCCGAAGACAGCCAGGCGATCACGCACGGTTCGGCCAATACCGCCCATGCCCAGGATTCCGATAGTTTTGTTCTGAATGTCACTCGCCAGGGGGATTCCGTCCAGCCACTTGTTCTGGCCGGAGAGGTTCCTCATTCCCCGTCCAAAGTTCCTCAGGGTTCCCAGAATCAAAAACAGGTTGGCGTCAGCCGTGGCGTCGTCAACAGCGGTCGGAACATTAGACAATTGAATCCCTCGCTTGGTCATCGCGTAAGGGTCGTACTTATCGTAGCCAGCGCCATTGTAACAAATGAACTTTACGCTGCTCGGTAACGCATTGACCAGCTCCTCGTCAAAGGCGCCAACAATACCATTGCCAGGCGCTGTGGCGCAAATTACAGTGACCCCATCGTACTTGCCCCCCTGGCAATCGCTGATGAATTGCTGCCGATCCTTGCTCGTCAAATCTACCAGGGTAGCCAGGCTCGCCAATTCTGCGTACTCCTTCGTCGCGTGGCCAATGTACCCGCTTAGTAGAATGCTCATCGATAGTTGCTGGTGCGTCGTTATCATGATTCCATGGTGGATAACATGTGGTTACCTACCAGATCACTTGAAAGTACCTTCGCGTGATTTCATGACGCGATATGGCGATATGCAGTAACTTGCTACCCCATGTTTCTCCTCATTTCCCCTCGTCGCTTCCCCTCGTGCGCGCTCGGAAATCACCTGCCTGTTTTGACACTGATACGCCCGGAAACAGCTCGGGTATACTCCCGGCGCCCTTGTGGTAACCACGGAAGTACCCGACACGACACGTGAGGCGGTGTTAGGGCAAGGGCGTGGGTTAGGGCTGAGATTTATGGAGCAAGTTTCAGATTTTTTAGTCGCCTATTTTTGGCGGCCGTCTCACCGAGTCACGCGGTGGATTAAGGTTGCAGCGGTAACGGTCATGTAACGGTCAACGGCTAACGGCTAACGGTCGTGGGTCACTGTGCACTACATACACAGCAAAAACTTTACGCTGATCGCTGTCGGTTTACGCGGTAGCTTAACTCCTATATCCGTGCTTGGCGAGGCTATGACGCCGGCTGGGCTAATTTCGCGTACCGTTGACGCAACGGCATTGTTAAACTAAAACAGTAACAGCTAACATTGATACGTCTCGTCTTAGGTTTACCCGACCGGCTAAAGTCTCAGCTGGTGTTCTCGCGTTTTTCTGTAAGACCGTTGAGCGCGCCGCTGCCAGATGCATTTCCGGATGCGATGGTAGGGCGTCGAAATAGTGGGCGGCACGTCTTGGGTGGGTATACTGCTCATGGACACCGGCCACACTGGGGACCGCAGATTCGTGTTGTTGCTTGCCTATACCATAAGGAGCTAGGAGTTTGCGTTAACGCCTATCTCCGTACCACTGAGACACGTTACGTTCCGGGTATTTGACCGGAGCTTAGATCGATCGAGGTTCAGGCGTGCTTTCGAGGCTACGACGCTAGAAACCGGCTGCGTCGCCCGGGCAACCATACTAGCGTACGAGGCGGCACATAACACACACAAAGACTTGCAACTTATAGCCCCCACAGCCCGTATGGAAGCATCTCAGCAGCGAACCTGTGTGTCTCGCTCTCAGACAGCGTTATCTAGCTCCTTGTTTGATTGTGCTGGGATTCGAGCGCGCGCGGTCGGCCGGTGCAGGGGGCGTTCCAACGGCTAACGTTGTTTAAAAGCGCCCCACCTGCCGCGATCCCACTCAATACTCCACTACTGACACTAATACTGACCAGCATATAGGCATCACGAGTCCACGCCCAACCTACACAACAGGCACAATACACTCGATACGGTAGCATCACGCCGTACCCGCTCGTATATTCGCTACGCTCATATACTCGCTCGTACGGTATGGGCGCAGACATGAGCCTAATAACCTACAACCTCCCCGACATTGAAAAGTACCCCAGCCTCGACGACATTCTCAACGACCGCAGTGAGGGCCCCTACTCGCTCCCCGAGTTCCAGAAATACTTGCATCAGAACCACTGCACGGAGATCCTCGACTTTACCCTCTCCGTCTCGGATTATCAGCAGCTCTATGTCACAGATCGCTCGCGCTGCGCACAGGCATGGAGGGACATAATAGCTACCTTCATCCGTGTGGACTCCCGCAAGGAAATCAATATCCCTTGTGAGGTCCGCGAGAAATTACTGGCCATCACCGATCTCCCCCCTAGCCCCTCCCGTCTCGACTATGCATTGTATCTCGCCAAGGATCTCATGAAGGAAAATTGTTATCTAAACTTTATATCTTCCATCAGAGGCCGATACTCGCTTTACTACTCAACGTCGGACCTAAACGCGTCCTCAACGAGCACTTCAGCATCAACCTCCCCAGTCACAGAAACTCACCCGGACGACCTCTCCATCCACATCAAGCATAAGCCTTCTTCGATAATGAGACGCAAAACTTTCAGGCTCAGCCGTTCAACCAGCCTTAACGACTCTTGCTACTTTGGCGAGCCCTCAAAGGGCCGGCCCCAGAGCCACTGGCGAAAAGTCTCGGAAAAATTCAAGTGGCTCAACTAGCCGGTATTTATTGCATACAGAGTACTCAGTATTCTAATACTAACGACCTACATGACCTATTCCGTTTTTCTCTACCGGTGCCTCGGGGCCCTGTCCGACACGTGAATCCTGTGTTAATGTCGGGTAACCGGAACGGTAGGGTAAGTTCCCCGCAGCAAGCAAATCTTTGACCAGCGAATTAAAGGTTTCTTCTATTGTCTCTCTATGGTCTAATGTGCCTATTCTCTCTTTTTGCAGTGTACAGCTTATCGTCTATTGCCTATTGCGTATAGTGAAGATTGTCTTTCCTAACACAGTGCATATTCTAGCGCCCCATCAAATCAAGAGACCTGCTTACAAATCCTCGTGTACCAGAGCAAAGTTCCTAGTTCCTCTCTCGGCGTGATGCTTCCGACGCCTTGCCGGTTCTCCTCTTAATTCTGTAGTCCGAGTCACTTGTGAGGCTTGTTTAGTAATCGCTTACCAGGTAAGCTCGCGATGAGGTCACGTGCGATAACACATTAGTAATACCAGGCATGACATTATTAATCGCCATACAATCACAAGTTGCATTTCATTGAAGCCGTCCTGAATCATGAACATCTAATGAACCTATCAGCGCCTATAGTTCAATTGCCGCAAGACACAGCGGTGGCCAGCCTGTCTGCCGCTGTGCCAATTGTCTATCTTCGCCCGGCGCTTAAGATCCAGCGGGCCTACAGGAAATGGGCACTACGGCGGACATGTAAGGATGCCATCGCCAGGTGGCCGTATGTGTTTGACTGGACAAAGATCCATCCGGACGTCAATGACGTTGATGATGAAGTCTTTGGCGTCGTTGCAAAGCTGTGTGAGATGTTTATGGGATCTGAGTATCCCGTTGGACGTATGGTCCTGTTGGCGTTTGCTACCAGCCAGGGTTTACTGGAAGAACAAGCGCTAATACTTTTCGGTGCTTTGTTGGTGGACAAGATATTCAGGCTTGGTGTCGCATTCAAGAACGTCTGCGAGCACCCCGGCTGCTTCAACGCCCGCCTGGCCTTTGCGAGTGCATTCATGAGATACTATAAGGATTACAATGAGCTCGAGCGTAAAGAAGTTCCGCACCACAACGAGCGACTGTTTCGAAAAATGGGCCAGTCAATCGCGCTGTGGAAGTCCTACCTGGGGCCAACTCCCCTCACCGAATCTCGACAGCAGATACTCAAGTCCCTCCAGGCTATCTTCAGAACTCGAATGGAGGTTCTCATCGTTCTCGCCGAGGGTTGCCACGAAAAGGCCCTCGCAGAACTGAGGTACGAGATGAGCATCAGAAGGCCAATCATCGCCCGAATCCGCCAACTTTGTCCGCAAGTCGGAGAACTGACTGCGCATGAGTTAGCGTTCGAGCCGCAGTATAATCAGATTAAATATGCGCTGGAAGGTGACAAGGCCAAAAGTATTCGGCGAATAGCGCTGGAGCTGCGGACGTTTGGCCGAATCAAGCTGGCCAGACTAGGCTCCAGAGAGACGAAGTATGACCTGTGCTCGCGGTCTAACTACAGAGACTGCTGCGAATCGCGCCACACCCGAAGGCTGGTCAGGACTTACTTCTATCACAACATGCAGGATAAATGGGTTCCTCAATTGATTTGTCACGCTGACAGAACCTTGGGGCAGATGCACTCGACCGACGAGGATATCGAGTGCATCAAACAGCAGACCCAACTCAACTGCTACAGCATAAGCATCAAAAGTTTGATTTGTCGAATGAATCGAATTGCACTCACCAAAGATTCAAAGACACGAATTAGCGAGTTGGCTGAGCGAGCAGAAAAGATGGCAGAGGAACATGACGTGGAGATGAACCCCGTCTGTCACGGTAAATGCAAGTGCCAACCATGCATGGAGATTTATCACCTCCCCAATACCACTTGTTTTCAGCCGGCGTTCTATTCTGACGTCATTGACCTTATAGACGACATTCGAGTCGACGTTCTCGAACAGTTTTTCAATGGTCAACACCGTGAATTCTTCATTAAGGTGTGCAAGGCTCATGAGCTAAAGTGCTTTGTGGCAGAGCTCACGGAGTACAAATTGAGTCTCAGACACACACTCCAATGGGTCAAGGACTGTCAAACAGCCAAGGCGGACACAGTATTTGAGATGGTTGAGCAGTTCAAAGGACCGTTACATCGTTTGGACAAGATGAAGGCTATGTTTGGAATGTACATGTGCCACTTCCCTAGTACAGGACATCTTGACCATGCGGCTGAAGTGTTTCGAGGGTTTCGCCTGTCGATGCTGAGAATTATGATGATGATTCGGGACGTTTCCATGAATTTCGCAATCATGCAGCTTGTGCTGGGATTGAGCGGCGAAAGTAAGCATCATGAACGAATCAAGAACGGTATTAACCAAATTCTGCGCACAGATAACGTCAACTCACCGAGCGAGCTTGTTGAGCAAATTTGCTCGCTTATTTCCAGGGAACGGCCTTGCATCTCACCGGCCGAGTGGAAACTGTTGAAGGGAGTGGTTCGCGAAGTGGTATGGAATCCGTGTCAGAACAAAGTGGTCAGGCTTGCGCTGCAGCGAATCAGGCTGGCGGTGCTGCAGACGTTGTTTGACGCGGAGTGCATAGTGAACATGGACTCCTACCAAGGTGAGGTGATCACCATCGCCAAAGTGGTGCGTCAAATATGGAAGGTGAGCGTGGAGACCTATCAGCCGATTTTCCAGTGCATGCTTGAATTCAAGCGACTGTGGGGTGCTCCCTATGACGACAGTAACGAATTGCATTTTTTTAATTTATAATACCAGAGGATTGCATTGCTTACCGTGTTCGGCCCAGCACACAGCAGTATGTGTGCGCCGTTCACCATTGCAGGGGTCGGTTTCAGGCTGTACAGCCTCGCGTACCGCGGCTGGCCCTTGGTAAGCAGATAGGAGTTGTTTGCTAGAGTTTGCTATTAATATATTCTATAGCCAGTAGATAAGGACACGTATCGCATGATAAGAGTCTAGTGGTATGTCTGGGTATCTGGGATGCAGGTAATTTCACGTTTCACCCCAGGTCGTTGTCAATAGGGGTGTGCGCGCTTCCCTTATAACCACGTCGGTGTGAAAAGTATCATCATTGCTTCCACCATGTTTGACGCCGCGAAGGAGCAGGAATTTCTTGCCTCGTTTCCTCAGAAGATCATCGGGGCCCCTGAGGGCTACCCAGGCAATCTGACGCCGCTGCAGACGGGCAATCTTGAGGTTCTGCGACTGCAACTCCAGGATCTGGGCTACACCGAGCGACTGGACGACGCGACTCTGCTGCGGTTCCTGCGAGCACGAAAGTTTGACGTGAACAAGGCTAAGGAGATGTACATTGCCTGCGAGCAGTGGCGAGAGGATTTCGGCACTAACACCATCCTGGAGAACTTCCACTACGACGAGAAGCCACAGGTCGCCAAACTTTACCCCCAGTACTACCACAAGACCGACAAGGATGGTCGACCTGTTTATATTGAAGAATTGGGTGCTGTCAAGATTGACGAGCTGCGAAAAATCACCGATGAGGACCGAATGCTCAAGAACCTGGTCTGGGAGTACGAAGCCTTCATCCGATGGAGGTTGCCAGCCTGTTCCCGAGAGAAGGGTTCTCTCGTCGAGACATCCTGTACCATTATGGACCTGAGTGGAATCTCCCTCTACTCCGCTTCCCAGGTCTACAACTACATCAGGTCCGCCTCCAAGGTCGGCCAGGACTACTACCCTGAGCGAATGGGCAAGCTGTACGTGATCAACGCGCCCTTCGGGTTCTCCACTGTATGGAGCTTCATCAAGAAGTTCCTGGACCCCGTCACCGTGTCCAAGATTAACATCCTTGGCGGCTCCTACCTTAAGACCCTGAAGGAGCAGATTCCTCTCGAAAATTTGCCAAAGAAGTTCGGCGGCCTCTCCGAGAGCCCTCTCGGCGTTGAGCTGTCTGATGACGGCCCATGGAGAGACGAGAAGTACGTTGGACCAGAGGGTCTGGCTCCACGAAGCTCTGCCTCCTACGACATTACCGACGCGAAGGCCGTCGCTGAGTATGCGGCCCAGGCCGCCGCCGCTAAGGCCGCCTCAACGGGTGAGACCGCAGCCCCAAGTGGCAGGGCTACTCCAGTCCACGCTCCAGCTCCGCAGTAGTCAGCATACAACCGGAGTCCAGAGCATGCTATAGATAACCGCACGCACATCGCTAGTCAGCCAAAAGAGTATTATTGATATATCTAATTGACGCTAATTACAACCTCTCGTATGCCTATGCCCGTTATAGGCGTGTGAGCAGTTCAGCCGTGTGCCACTGCGTGGGTTAGGGTTTCCATATATGAGTTCTAGATCCGGAGGCAAAACACATACACACCGACATGTCGACAGCCGCCCGTAGAAGATTGATGAGAGATTTCAAAGTGGGTATCAAGCGCCGGCTGTTTCTAACATAGCGAATGCAACAGGATCCCCCAGGCGGCGTCTCTGCCTCACCTGTTGCTGACAATGTGATGACCTGGTGAGTACGACTGCGGCTGGTTGGTTAGCTAACGAAGGAACGCGGTTATCATTGGTCCTGGCGACACGCCGTTTGAGGACGGCACATTCAGACTGGTGCTCCAGTTTGACGAACAATACCCCAACAAGCCGCCGAGCGTGAGGTTCATCAGCGAGATGTTCCATCCAAACGTGTATGCATCAGGCGAGCTGTGTCTAGACATTCTCCAGAATAGATGGTCACCGACCTACGACGTGGCAGCAATTCTCACATCCATACAGAGTCTTCTTAACGACCCTAACACGTCCAGCCCGGCAAACGTCGAGGCGGCCAACCTATACAGAGATCACCGAAGCCAGTACAGCAAGCGAGTTCGGCAAACAGTCGAAAAGAGCTGGGAGGAGGTTTCATAGAGAAGCAGAGGCACGAGTTCACGAAGAGTACCTGGTGATTTCTCGGATAGCGCCATCAGCTCGCGTGCCATCCGCCAGGCCCACAAGCGCCCCCTGCCGGTCTATACGGTACTAGTCACGCAGTTACGCACCTAATAGCATGTTCGCACGAGTACTTTACCCTTGTGGAGTGACAAGTATAATGACAGAGATGGATTTACTCACGTCCAACATGTACATGAGTGCCTGTGTAGCACCGAGACACTCTTAATGTCGCCTGAGACTGGAACTGCTTGGAATAAACTTCTTCTACCATATTGTTCAACTCGGCATGTCTAAGCCAGTTTTAAGCACTTGAACAATAAGCTGGTTCGGGTCCCGGATCACGGTAAGCCACTGATTTGTTTTTCCGAGCAACAACCAAAACATGTGCGGTACCTGGCTGCGTATGTCCTCGGGGTGCTCTCTAGTGACACATGGCGGTGCAGCAAAGAGTTTGCAGCAGCAGTTCGACGGAACGTTGAATTCATGTTACATAGTATATCACAAGTACAGGTTACAACCATATGTTCTGAATGAATAAAAATCCCCGACCATCCGGCAGCAAATTCTGCGATATGTATTTAGGAACTTATAATAAGTGAAGAAAATCTCTCTAGATTCCACTGTCACGGTTTATTCGAACGTTCACCCGCGAACATGCGTCAGGTCACAATGAAGTCTATATTTTAGCGATTTGGCCTGCCGTTGCTAAGTGCCTGTCTGGTGTATTTCATGATTACAGTCTTCTATGTTCTATCGGCTGCTGTACAATGAATACTTATTAAGGCTCCCAAATTCTCGCTTCGCCTCGCGAAGGTGCCTTCTCTGGGCACCTGATGTAGCCTCGTTTCTCCATGATTTGAAACTGAACGCCCTTGAGAGCTGCATAAATATATGACAAGAGCGGCGTGGGGACATTCAGCTCCCTCGCTATTCTCAGCGGGTTGCCCAAAATCGCTTCCAGCTCGAGAGGGTTGCCCTTATCAACATCCACCAGCATTGACGGTCGGTAGTATAGCCCGTTATCTGATTCCAACATTGCTATGTCGATGCCCTCGGGCAGGGAAGGCAGGCCTGCTTTTGCCAGAGCAACATTAGCGACGCTGATGACCTCTCTCATGGCTGGTAGCACCAAGGTCTGGTCGATACCACTCAAGAACACTCTGCCAGTGTCGAGATGAGTCAACGCGCAAATAGTGTTGAGTGACGAGTTGTAGACAAGCTTTTTCCAACGGGCGTACAGCAGATCTGGTGCAAACTTGCACTGCACACCACTAGCACTGTAGAGCTCGACGTAGTCCTTGGCTGCCTGCTCCAGTCTTTCAGTGGGAATACCCTTAGAAGGATAGTAACCCACTACCGATTTGTCGTGCTCTTTCTGGATGATTCGTCCATTATAATTGATACTTCCAATCATTGATACTCCTGATAGAACAATGTTGTGAGGGTAGTTCTCAGCAACGGACCTCTCGATGTCAATACCATTCTGAACGAGAACAATAACAGTATTCTCCGTGACAGCTGGACGGATCAAGTCTTCTGTCTTGAAGATCTCGGGAAGCACTTTAGTGCAGACGACAATATAGTCAAAAAGACCAAACTGTCTAGCGTCCTCCACGCTAGATGCAATATTGGAAGGTCTCCAGGATTCCAAAACACCGTGATCGATCGATTCTATGCGAAACCCATGCTCTTTGACTTTTTCATAATCACTTCTCAGCACTGAGGTAACGCAGGCCTGGCCAGAAAGTTCGAGACCCAATGACGCAATAGTGCCGACACCGCCAGAGCCCACTAATAGAACGTTCTTCTTTAATGTCACCATGATCGTATATGGGGTACTGTCTATAAGAGCAAAAGCTAAGCCTCGCCTGACTCTTGACCCTGTCCAACACTTTATATACCCTTCAGAGGGGAATGCGGCGTGAACTAACGTGAACATTGCACGCCTGGGGCATCGTGCAGCGCGCCCCTAACCCTGATGCTATTTCAGCATTATTCTATCCCACAACTTACCCTCCACCACTACATCAGCCGCCGAATTGCTCACTTGATTTGCTATCTATTGACCGAGGTAAGTGTTTGGATTCTGTAGCTTGATTTGTTCGAGTTGTACTCGATGATAGTGATGATCAAATGGTGCAGCGATGACGGCGCTAAAAATAGGCGCTCAGCGAATCCGGGGCGCTTAAATCCAAACAGGCAGTGAAGCCCAATAAGGAAACTATTCTAAGGGTTCAGGTTCACTGCATTGCGTGGGGTAAATGTTGACGATATGGGAAAAATTGACGCCTTCACCACCGGAATGACGAGCTAACCAGATAACATAATTGAAATCGCGATTGAAACGATCGAACTGCTCTTCAATATGATTCCCAATTCATATTTCGGCTTGACTGAAGACACAATGCAGTTCATTGATGCAGATGACGTATCCTACCCGCCGAACTGCGAGGGGTACGGCGTTACCCTTGAGCCAGATCCAGTTCCAAGAAGGGCTCGCATTGAGAAAGTGATCCTTGATATGCCTTCAACAAAGCATGTTGAAAGTGGTGCCGACTCCCCGGCGTTGGATTTGAAGGATCTGAATGGCCAAACCTGGCGACGAAAAAAAGAATCAAAGGCTACGATAAAGCAAAGCTTGACAAGAGCAATTGCAGTCAGTGGAAAGGCACAGAAGAAGATGCAAAAGGCAAATGATAACCTCTACAAGAATGCCGGTGTGATTACCATAAACAAGTCCAGGGCTGTCATGGCTGGTACCTATTCCAGGTCGTTCAATCGACCAAATACCAAGCAATTCCAAAGAAGCACAGTTCGTGGAGACATGCTCTCAGCATTTGAAGATTACGACGAGAACGTCTACTCGGATATCTCGCAGCCATCTTCGGCAGAGCCATCGCCTCAGGCTTTACCGTTATCCCAGGTTTCACTGGCGCTACCTATGGATTTGATCTGTGAAAGTGATGGTAAATATCCCTCTACACCCTGCAATGCTAACATTAGGTGCCTCTCTCTCGACCGCTGAATTCGACTTCGAAGAAACCAGTCCTTTCAGTTCGGGTGAAAGTTACGATGAGCCAATATATCCTCTTACGCCCAAGATCGACGTGTGGAAGGCTGTCGCTGAGAGTATCTCACCAGCTGCGAGGTTGCCAGAATCCACAACAAAGCCCGAATTCGACGATGTTCCCCTCAATTCGCCGCTGCAATTCTTTCTGAAAAGTTCTCCAGTGCCTAGAGGTGTCACTGAGAATCCCGATGATTTCATTGATTTCGATGTCAACAACTCTCCAATTCCTACCACCGCTAGAGCACAGTTCTTGCTCGACGAGAGTGACTTCCTGAAGAGCTGTTCGGACGACATTGAGCTTTATGAAGCGTCGTTCGGAGAATCAATGGGCGGTTGTGATACTGCAGAGTCTCAGTACGACAGTCCAATGGTAATTCCTACTTACATGAAAATGGGAAAAGGCAGATTCGCTCTCCCGTTCTGTTCCGACGTTTCGCCTGGCGTTGCCAGCTCCGGCACCGTGAATCGGCCAGCTACGCCCATGGCCTTTGATCTTAACTTTGGAAAACTTGGCTCCATGATTCATCCAGCATTTGGTGACGCCACCAAGTCCTTCAGATCGACGTTACCAGTCTGCTCAGAGGAGCCTTCACTTGCACTAGACCTAAAATTTCCAATCCAGCCTGTGTCAACCGAGCACTTTTCCCTACGCTTCGATACCGCCACAGGTAGTTGCTCCTCAGTTAGTGCCTCCACCGAGGTTTCAAGAACGACCCTGTCCAAACCAAAGCTCAAGGTCAACACGAAGCCTCGAAGCCTTCTTGATTCTTTTCCTCAGGCAATTCCATTCCACACAAACTCTTCACCAACCATTTCCGAGTTAAGTAAAGACGGGTTGCCTTCGAGTGAAGGACACTACATTCTTCGAAAGAAAGGAGATGTTGTCAAAGATGTTCCCGTGATGGATATTGAATCAGGGGCCATTGACCCAGTTGTGGAGGATCACAACGACAGTCTGACTGAAAACTATAGTATGGAAGACTGGAGGCACCGGCTGGACCGTAAACTTGGTATGGACGAGGAGTTCAAAATTGAGCTAAAGTCGCCCTCGGTTTCAACGTCATCTCCAAAAGAGTTTGAGTCTCATACCTTCTCATCTCATTCGCGCGCGTCGAGTCCTTCAAATGCCACCGGCAGGCTGATTGTGAAAAATCTGACGATTCCGCAACAGAAACTAGTGCACACCGCTACTCCCGCCGTGACATACACAACTTCTGGCTACGGCACTGACAGCGTCAGAAATGAAGTAGAGTGCGATCTAGGTTCCTGGGAATATGAGCTGAGCTACCGAGGACGTCAAACCGTGGAAGACTACAAGGATGAGGCCAGATCAGCTTTTGCTGATGACGACATGAATGAGCTGGACATGGATTTTACGAGAAGGCACATTCCACGAACGGCCATGAGTGCCAGGACCACTAGAATTAGTACCATGGCATCGAGATTGAAGACAACGTTTACTTTTCGTCGAGATAAGAAGACTATGGAATCCGCCGCCATGTCGCTAGCTCAACGTTCACACCTTGACGATGAGCACTCGACTGTATTCGACAAAAGCATCCTGAAACGGCTGCGTAGCCATATGCGATAGTAAAACGTGTCGCTTAAAGTGATTTAACTAGCACTTACCAATACATTGCTATCAATATTATTACCATCACGCTGAATCCAGGTTGCGTGTCTTAGAAAGCGACAGGGGAGATGCGACGCGCGTAGATAATTAAATAGGCGCGCTTCTTGAAGAAGGGTGGATGACTAGCCTGGAATATACTTTTTCAGAGCGTTGAGATAAGAGAGCAACGGTCGCGAGGGTTTTGAACGTTTCAACAAATTAACGCGTGGGCTATGTGGTTTGGTGATTTGTTATAACATTCCACAAAGCTGAGGATAGCGCTACACTATTGACCATATGGTTCAGCATTTGAACTCACAGACTTTTACATCACACAATAAGTTGAGGTTGGAAAAGGTGGGCCAAATCACGTCTGCTTGGAGGAACTTGACTGGGCACAGAACTAACTCGCTAGCAAGTGATTTGCTGGAGCCGCCCCAGACGTACTCAGCAAAAGTTATTGGTGGCCCGATAAGCCCGAGAGAGGGTGGGCCTGCCCTTCAATCATCAAAAACGGAATATATAGAGGTTTGCATCCTGGATTCAGACTCAGATTCGGACATCGAAGTTGTCAGTTTTACACAGGCAATAGACAGGGCTACAGATTCTGACAGCTCTGACCTCGAAATCACTGGAGAACAATATATCTCACCTGACATGGTCATCACAGCGCGTTCGAATTCGTTGATTACAGATTGGCTTAACGCCGGAGACAGCCCTAAAGTGAAGGCAGAACCAGTCTATATGGGAGCCTCGGTCCCCGAACTTGCACGCAGCATACCGTCGTCCTCTCCTCTGCATGCATCGATTCTTTCAGACGAAGAAAGCGAATCGGACAAGAGGATACCGGAACATAAGACCTTAGCAAGCATACCGAAGAGAAAGCGAAGTGTCGAAGAATCGAGGGTTGAGACAAGAAAGGTACGGCTGGGCAAAGAGAACACACCGTTTGACAACTTTAAGTTCAACAATGAGCTGCAAGACGAAGAACTTGATGAGTTTCTCGGTTCGCAGAAGAGTATTCGGTCAGCCTCGACGTGGATGAACGATGATGATGATGACAACATTGATGACGATGAGTTGGACTTCCTCAGCTCACAGCACAGTTCTTACCGCACGTCTAAAGCGACGTCGGTAGCTCCTGAAGCTGAGCCTGTGGTGGAGTCACCTTGCGAATCCGAAACCAGCGCTGATAAGACCTTACAACGGTCTACTGATACCACAATGACAGAAAAAGAAATCAGCAAAGATATGGATGCGGATGCGCCAAAGCGGTTGACAAAAGTCCTGTTTGACAGCGACGATGAAGATGATGACGTTTTCGGGGCTGGATCGGCGCCGCCACGTCCTGCTCCTCAACCGGTTGTGAATAGTTCCTACATGGCGGCACTCAGCAGCATCACCGGCAAAAACGAGCGTATTGAGAGGTTGGACAAGGCTCTAGGCAGCCTGGCGACAAGCAACTCTCTCGACTGCATGGAATACAACGCTAGGGCAGACGCTATCAAAGAAGAGCTACGCCAACATAAAGCGTCGCTGAAGTCAGAATTGGAGCAATTGAGTTTGCTAGTCGCAAAAGAGATCAAGGAAAGGTGTGCTGTACAGGAGCGTTCTGCATACAGAGAACAAGTCGACAGCGACAAGCAAACACAATACATATGCATGATGGATCTGACCTCGACATCAGAACATCTCTCCACCGCGCGGCGGTTCGGCAAACAGAGACAAGATGTGTATGTCTTTGGTCCAAATGCAACATGTGTCGAGGAAATCAAACAGGAGCAAGAACGACTGTGCGAGAGTGGCCATTCAAAGTCAAAAAGTGCGTTCTGGAAAAATCCCATGGTGCGGTCGTGGGCATTTGCAACAAAGCAAAAGAGTTCAGCCGTGTTGGACTCAATTCAGCACTCGCCTGAGCTTATGACGTGGCTAGAGAATGAGATGTGCACAGAGTTGGAGCCAGTGCTTCTAGATGGGTATCGTCACTTCTGGATAGAGAACTCTTACAAGGTGTATGAACCGGAGGGCCTGAAGCTGCTGTTTTCTACAATGTTGAGAAAAGTGGGCTTCGCTACTCAGCAATTGTCTTCTGCCATGGACACAACGAGGCTACAGAAAGATATCATCCTGGGTTATTCTCTACCGGCAGTAGAGAATATCCGCATTGTACTTGACTGCATGACGTCGCTGGTGGTGAACCAATTAGCGCGGCGGTTTAATGAGGAGATTTACATGTACATGTTGAGAATCCTCACCTTGTCTGCGCTAGACTGCACGCTGGCATCGACGCCGGGTGTACACGTGGCCGCGAAACCGCTAGCTATGTTGGTAGACAGCGTACGCTGTGAGGAGTGGAAGACAGCAGCTCTCGAGACCATCGAGTTCCTGGTAAGCAGTGTCAAGGATGAACGCTTGCACGTTCGGCTTCTCGATGTGCTCAGGGCGGCCAGCGTCACGTCCAAGGAGGTACGAGTATCATCGCTTCAGTCAATGTTCGCCCTGAGACTAGTGTGCGGGTCTATTGCCGATGGTCTCGTAGAGGAAATCATACGAGATGACGTATTGCCGTTGCTCTCTGCTGACCCATTTTATAACGAGGGGTGTTCTAGTGTCGTTGCCAAAGAACCTCAAAGACGCAAGCATCAACTGATATTTCTGGCCCACGCCTTGAGATACTTGAAAACACTCAAAAGTGGATTCGGAGCCCCAGAATCAGGTAGTGAGCTGGACTATAGACAACAACTTCAGCAGCGATTTGAATGCGCCGGCAAATGTTTGTTGTGGAATGGAGATTACTCTGACCCAATGATTGGAGTGCGTGGTGCCTTCAGAGTCTGCCAGGCACTCGTCAATCAGTCAGTTGTCAAAGATGGTTTGGGTTGGTACGATTAAGCATAGCATATTTATTTAATTACCACTATTCATTCTCAACGTTTCTCCAACCTGACATTCGAGTCCACTTCATCCCGTCTAGAGAGCGGCGCTTTTTCGTGATGTGAAGAGGTGCAGCACGGTAAGGCGGCGGTGGTTGGTATGGACGTGGCTCCTCAGAGATGCGAGGAACCCAAAGGAACTCTCTCTTGCGGGGATTGTCCTTCTTCGTGATACGCAGGAGGTTACAGGTGTGCTCGGTAAGTTTCTTGTAAACGTGCTGTTTGAGGTGGCTGTGAAACTTTGAGTCCTTCTTGATATCGTGACAGTAGATGAAGTTTTCCAGAAGATTGTCCGCGAGTTCGTGGCTTTCGTTAACACATTCTTCTGCATGCTTCGTTCTGAGGCGAATGTCGTGATAACCCTTTTCGCCCGCTCGTTGAGCGATTTCAGGCATAACTGTGTCAACGACGTGACGTACCGCGTCCATTTCATATCTCCGAGCCTGCAGTTTTGTGTACACCACCTCCTCTTCCTCCTCCTCAACCTCCAGGAAGTCTGCAACCTTGCGCAGACGCGTAACAGTGTGCTTCGACAGCTGTTTTCGGCCAAAGACGCTGGCCGCCAGCAAGGCCACGATAGCGACGGCAATCTCTACTTTATCTCTGAGCTCCATGACGTGAGTTGCAGTGTGACTTGTCAAGCGAGGACGGGGCTATTTAAGCCTGCAGGCTAGCTCTTGTGGGTTAGTCTGCCTAACCCCTTTCGGATAGCATGCGGCTCGTCAAATGCCGAAATTAATTTATGTACACAATACAGTCGTCATGATTCGTCAGCCGCCAGACACTAGTTGAGGGGCTCGCCTATGCTTATTCTTATCTTTTCAATGATGCTGAGCAGGGCCTTCGACGCCGGGGAGTCTGGATATTGCTCAAAGAAGCTCTCGCCGTAGTCGCACGTACGGCCTATTCGCGGGTCCAGCGGCACCTTACCGAGGAACGGCAGGTTTTTTTCCTTTGCGAGGGCCTCTCCACCTCCGGTCGTGGGCTCAAATATGTAGGACTCTCCTTTGCAGTTGGGGCAGACGAAGCCCGACATATTCTCGACCAGACCCAGCACTGGTATACCCGCCTTTCGACAGAAATCTATCTCTTTTCTGACGTCGAGCAAGGCAACTTCCTGTGGCGTTGTGACAATTACAGCTCCGTCCACGCCACTTTCCTTCAAAAATTGGTTGATGCTGAGATGCTCGTCACTGGTTCCTGGTGGAGTGTCGATGATCATAAAGTCCAAATTACCCCAGTCCACATCCTTGAGAAACTGTTTGATGAGACCGTTCTTCTTTGCTCCTCGCCATATGATTGCGTCGTCAGGGTTTGGCAACATAAAGCCTATACTCATCATGCCAAGGTTGTCTGAGACGTAGATTGGGCTCCAGCCGCTGCTAGACGAGTGGATTTGCTCACCTTCAGCACCCATCATCTTGGGCATGGAGGGACCGCAGATATCGAGATCCATAAGGCCGACTTCCGAGTCGGCATCAGCCGCAAAGGCCCAGCCTAGCATAGACGTGAAAGTGGACTTCCCTACGCCGCCTTTGCCGGAGAGAACTAGAATTTTATGTCGCACGCCAGACATTCGTTCGGCAATAGCGGGCAGATCAGGATCAGGGCCTTTAGGCGCCGTGGCACAGACGTCTTGATTTGGGCATCCTTGACAGGCGTCGGCTTTTCCCGCCTGTTCGGACTCGGTGCCAGGACAATGTTCCGGTTCTGGGGCCAGGTCGGGCATGCTATGAGTCGTTAAGTTGAAAGGCTGATGGTTCCTTGATGTCCCACTAACTTGAATATAACCTATGCAATGATTAGAGATTAGTAATGGTTCAAATCGATGTGATTCACGTGACCTCAAGTCACGCGGTAGGTGACCAGTCGCGCAAGCCCAATTTTCAATACAGGGTGAACGTGTCTGAATACAACTGAGCGTGAACGAGAATTGCTGGTAGGCTTGAGCGCGTGGTAGTTGGGTTATGCTCTTTCATGGTTTAAGGTGTTGATGTCGATATGACAGCAGATCACCAGCCCCCGCCAGGAGACTTGAAAGCGCAGGCCGCGACTGATCGTGGGTTTCGGGTCCTTAACCAAAAGGTATCGATAGACGTCTGTCTTGCCGACAGAACGATACAGGGATGGACTGAAATCACGATATCTCCTACAGATCAAGCACTCAAACAGATTGTGCTGGACTCACGGACGTGTCGTATTCACGCAGTTACGGTAAATGCACGCAAAGCGACCTTCAATCACAATGATTATTTAGACGCGGCTTCATTGAATCCTCAATCAACAGTTAATCAGCATCATCAATACAAACAGCAAATCGCGGGTTTGCTACGCGAAAACCTACCTGGAGAGTTGTTTGTTAACCTACCGAAAGGTGTCCGGATTCAGTTAAATCACCATGAATCAGAAGAAGGCGGCCTCTACCAGCCACTAATACTCAAGATCGACTTCAGCATGCGCGGAGGAACGAACGGCGTGAACTTTGTGGGCGGCAACGACAGCAACGTCAAGAAGGAATTCTGGCACGCCTACACGACGCATGCAACGATAGGCTCATCGACGAGCAGCTGGTTACCGTGCATCGACGGCCTTTGGGAGCCCTGTGCGTGGCAGATTGAGGTGTCTGTTCCGCGTACAGTCCGCGATATGCTGCCCCCTGCGAGGGAGCAGCCTGTGCCGGAGGAGAGCCAGGAAGACGACCAAGAGCAGGAGCAAGAAGAACAGGAGGAGGACCCAGAGCTGGACAGAGACATTGTGGTTGTCTGCAACAGTTCAAGCTATTCAGAGGTGCGTATAACTAATTTGTGGAGTTACTAATTCAGGTTGTTCATCCCTTTGATCCACGCAAAAAGGTCGTGTCGTTTGACATTTCCCACGCGCCTATCCCCGCGCATCTCGTTGGCTTTGCGGTTGGTCCTTTTGTGCAGACGCTTCTCTCAGATATGGCCGACAATGATGATGACGATGAGCCGATAGCAGAGGAGGCCAGCAACAATGTCCCGATATACCTCTACTCATTCCCTTACCAGGTCAAGCAGACGGTCAACACGTGTGTTTTCCTGCAACAGTGCATGGACTACTTCAGCCAGGAGTTTGGCTCGTATCCGTTCCCCTCATACTCGCTGGTGTTTGTCAACGACGCGTTGTTCGATGTGTCGGCGGCCATGAGCCTGACGATATGCAGCGACCGGCTGCTATTCCCGCCAGAAGTTATCGAGCCGTTATTCTCCTCCAGTAAGACCCTGTCAGTGAGCCTGGCGGAGCAGTGGTGCAGCGTCAACATTTTGCCCAAGGCGTGGAACGACATTTGGACCACGCAGTCCATTCCGCGATACATGGCTCACTGTTTTCTACGCAAGCTCTTTGGCAACAACGAGTATAGGTTCATGCTCAAGAAGCAGACAGAAGAGATATGCAGGCAGGATATTGTCAAGCCGCCTTTGGCTGCACCAGTGTTTTCTCATCCAATCACGAAAGAGGCACTCGAATTCATTAACCTCAAAGGCCCAATGGTGCTGTTTATTCTGGACAGACGAATGACTAAAACTGATCGTTCTCTGGGCCTGTCACGAGTCCTGCCCAAGCTGTTTCTCCAGGCAATGTCAGGAGACTTGGGCAACTCTTGTCTGAGCACGGCGCATTTCATCAAACTATGCGAGCGGGTGAGCCACAACAGACTGGACAGTTTCTTTGAGCAGTGGGTGTTTGGCTCTGGGTATCCTATTTTCCGAGTCACGCAGCGTTTCAACAAGAAGAGAATGTTTGTCGAAATGGGAATACGACAGGTCCAGATGTCGGAAATGGCTGCGCCCGAGATGGATGAGCACACATTTGTACAGCACGCCCGCGCTGCGCTTGATGGAGACGGGCCGTCTCAGTATCAAGTGCAGCCTGTCTTTACTGGCCCAATGACCATCAGAATTCACGAAGCAGACGGCACCCCGTACGAGCACGTTGTGGAAATCAAGGAAACGTTTATGAAGCTCGACATTCAGTACAACACCAAATACAAGCGTCTGAAGCGAAACAGGCGCGCATACGCGAATAATGTCAACAATACTAACATGAACAAGGGTGATATCGACTATGATAACCCTGACGAAGAAGGCGACAACGACGGAGTGCTTCTGCACTGTCTGGGTGATGTCTTGCAGTCCGAGGAGGAGATGAAGTCCTGGAAGCTAATCGATTGGACGAAGGAGGAAGAGGACCGTATGGTCAACGAGGCTTTCGAGTGGATCAGAGTTGATTCCGACTTTGAATGGATTTGCAAGCTGTACATGAATCAGTCTGATTACATGTATTGCTCGCAGCTGCAGCAGGACCGAGACGTGGTGGCTCAATATGATGCCGTCAAGTATTTCGCTGGTCTGCGTCCCTCCCAGGTGTACTCGTCTATTTTGGTACGAACTCTAATGGACAAGCGTTACTACTATGGTATCCGGGTAGAAGCTGCGCTTGCACTAGTGGCTTGTGCCATTGAGGACCTCAACTTTGTGGGCAGTTTCCATCTGCTGAAGGCGTTTCAGGTCATGTTCTGCTTTTCCGGCTCCAAGATCCCCACAGCAAACGACTTTTCAGACTTTGCAAACTACTTTGTGCAGAAGGGCTTGGTTACTTCCATGTCAAGGATTCGAAACAGATACGGTGAATGTCCGCTAGAGATCAAGGAGTTTCTTTTGGACTTGTTGAGATACAACGAGAACTCGAGCAACAACTATTCCGACAGTTTCTACGTCTGTAAACTGATTCACTCGCTGGTGGATGCAATGTCTAAGCGGGTGGGCGAGTCTGTGGACCGTGTTCTCGACATTCCAGAGTTCATGACCAGAGGCAACGAGGAGTTTGTGGTGAAGATGGTTGACGAAATTGACAGATGCGGTAGGCTGGACAGTTGGATGCCGTCGATTCACAATATGGTGACCGTAAGCTGTATCGAGGAGCGCGAACGACTGGCTCGTGAGGGCCACATCCCTGTGAAGTTCGAAGAGCTTATTCAATACACGCGGCCTGGCAACAACACCAGCGTGAGGTTGACGGCGTTCCAGAGTCTGCTGGTCTTGGGTGCCTTGAAGGATAAGAAGCTTCTGCATTACATTTTTGTTACTGCACTCAAGGACCCGTCGGCTTGCATCCGCTATGGAATTCTCAGAAAGTTGGAGTATGCGGTGGGAAGCATTGGCATTCTCGGCGAGACAACCGGCCCTAAGGTTCCTAATAGCGCAGAAAATGGCGGCGAGAAGTTGGAGCTCGAAAACAATGGCTCCTTGATGGTTTTGGAAGACGCGAGCACGGCGACAAACAACGATGCGCCTGCTCCAGATACCAGTCGACGAGACGCTTTGGCGCGAAGCACATACACGGGAACAGTGGAGCTGCTGAGGAAGGGCTTAGGCCAAGAGAAGTACCTGCGCACAGAGCTTTGGTCACTGGTGCTTTCTACGAGCCAGCTTATCGGTCTTTTGGAGAAAAACCTATTGCTTGGAATCTGCCAGATTCTATATGAGCCCATCGACAGTTTTGTGGTCACCCTCAACACGCCGCGAGTGAAGCGGCTCGTTGCCAAGCGAGATCCTAACGGTTTGATCATCATAAAACGTGAAAATCCACTCAACATCAAGCTCAAGAAGGAGAAAAAGAGCGGAAACGGCACCATCAAACTGCCTCGCCTGTCGCTGGTTACCAGGAAAGACAAGAGTCCAGGGCGGTCAGATAGAAAGCGACACAGCGGTCTAGACTCGCCTGAGAAGCCGCCTAAAAAAGTCAAGCTAAAGCTGAAGAAGCTCAGCTGACGTGTATTTATCATATAGATCTAGCAGCGAAGCGGGCTAGTTCAAATGCAGTAACCATGTACCTGTACAACATGTCAAGCAAATCACTGCCAAGATGGCGTACAAAATCTCGCCGCGTTATCGAGTTAGCCCGGTGCCAAGACCGTATATACATTTCCCGCAGTAATAACAGTTACAGGGTGATCAGTCTGTGACCCTGCATCTATCGTATTTATGTATGGTGATCAGTTAGTCCCGTGCACGCGCCTCACCCCACCTGCCCCGCGATGGAAGTTGATCAACCTAGCAGTGTTACATTATTATACTGATGTAACGATTCAGGCGCGGATAGCGATCGGACCCCGGCCGGATAGGCGCCGAGTAGGGTAACTCATTTCATTTTACTCGTCGGCGCGATTAGTGAGACCCACTCTTCGGTTACGCGTCGCCCAAGGCGCTTACAGAGCCGTGTGTTTTGATGCGAGTTTGGCTGCTTGCAGTTTTTTACGGGTATGTTTTCCGGCGCCAGAGGATAGCCGTGCACAATGTACAACGTGAGGTGCAGTAAGGAAAGGCTCAGAAAAAAAAGGGAATGATATTAAGTTATAAAATTAGTACTCACACTCTCCAGGATTGTGAGTGCGAGTAATGAAAGCGTTGTATTGCGTCAACATATTATTATACAATACGATACAAATTCATACAGCGAAAAAACATTAAACTGACTCCTGTCAGCGAGAGATGGTGCTTAGACGACAACGGTCTTCTCAGCGGAGACGGCGTGCTCGACGTATCCGGCAGTCTCCTCCTCATCGGCGCCCTTCTCGAAGGCGATTCGAGCCAGAGAAGTCATACCGAGGGAGTCCTGGATTCGCTCCATTCGGGCTCGGTCAGCAGCGGCGACAGACTCGTCACCACCGAAGTAGACATCAAGCTCCTCAAGGGTCTTGTCCTTAGTCTCTGGGACGTACCACAGCATGAAGAAGAAGCCGAGGATACAGAAGGCGGCGAAGAAGAGATAGGTACCGAACTTCATGTGCTCAATCATGTGCTTGGTGGTGAGACCGATGACGAAGTTGAACATCCAGTTAGTGGAGGCGGCGATGGAGACACCTCGGGCTCGGAAAGAGGCTGGGAAGATCTCCTGAATCAACACCCAGGCGACTGGACCCCAAGAGAAGGCGAAACCAACGGCGAACAGCCAGATGAAGGCAACGGAGACCCATCCCTGGGACTTGTCGAGACCCTGGTTCAGGGCCCAAGCGTTCTCGTACTTTCCGTCGACACCGGCAATGACAATGTGACAGACGGCCATCCAGGCGGCACCAACCATCATGAAGGACTTTCGGCCGAACTTGTCAAGGAACAGAACGGCTGGCAGGGTGAACAGAACCTGGAGGACACCAGTGACACCGGTAGCCAGCAGAGTGGTGGTGACGGAGGAGAAACCGAATCCAGCAAAGATCTGTGGAGCGTAGTACATGACAGCGTTGATACCAGTGAACTGTTGGAAGATCATGACCCAGACACCGATCATAACTCGCTTGAAAATGTTTGGAGAGAACAGCTCCTTCCATGGAGCCAGGAAGCCGCCCTCGGAAGCCTCAGCCTTGACCTCGGCGTCGAACAGAACAGTGGACTTGATCTCGAGGTACTCAGCAACAAGCAGTGGGTCCTCAACGTGCAGGTTTCGCAGCTTGGACAGAGACTGCTTGGCCTCGTCGTCTCGCTCCTTCAGGACCAACCATCGTGGAGAGTATGGGAAGAAGAACATGCCGGCGAACAGGATCCAGGCTGGGATCAGCTGCAGGGAAAGAGGAACTCGCCATGAGACAGCAACCTCACCGGTACAGGTGTGGCCGTGGGCAGCGAATGGGTTGAAGATGACGGTGGTTCCGTTTGGCAGAGTGTGGGTGTAGTTGTCTGGCTCACCCTCTGGCATACATCGGGAGTCCTTGACGAAGTGGAAGCCGTAGTCGATCCAGAAAGACAGCAGGGAACCGATGGTGATCATGAGCTGCTGCAGGGAGACCAGGGAACCTCGAAGCTCTGGTGGAGCAATCTCGGCCTGGTACAGAGGAATAACCATGGAAAGCATACCAATACCCAGACCACCGACGATTCGGCCGGCCATGAGCATACCGGAAGACTGAGTGGCGACCTGCAGAGCAGTTCCGATAGAGAAGATGACGATGGCGACCTGCATGGTCCACTTTCGGGAGATTTTGTCACAAATGTAACCGGCGGAAAGGGCACCGAACCAAGCACCGAGCTCAAGAGCGGCAACCATCCAGGACTGAAGAGAGGCACCGGAGGTACCGTCGAAGTCGGTGAAGTGAGCCTCGAAGTTTTCCATAACCAAAATGGAGCCCATGACACCCTGGTCGTATCCGTACATCATACAACCCATGGCGGCGAAGAAGGCGTTCCAGAAAACATATGGGTTCTTCATGAAACCGACCAAACCCTTAGGCTTGTCGGTGGTGGCCTGAACGACCAGCGAGTGGGACTGGGTGTTGCTATTAACTCCGAATTTGCCCATCTTAAGGAATGTAGAAATTGGGTGCTGAACAGAGTGCGGAGGGCTTGTATTTATAATACAATTTTTCCGGGGCCCCATCTTTAAACTTTCTGGAGAGACAGGAAAAAAAAAATTGGAAAAAAAAGCAAACCACGGGTAGAGTGCTTTTTTTGGATTGATCCGTACGGGGATAGGTAGACAAAGTAGGCACATACGTAGACAGAGTTTAAAACACGGCAATGTACGTGTTTATCCCGCTTGCAGCAGGAGCGGGGTCCCCGTGTTTTTTTAGTCAGAGGCACAGAGCAGCACAGGGTGTGTGTCTGTCTAGTTTTATGTTGCTGAATAAAGTTTGCGAGGCACCACCTGGCTTGTGGGTCTAGCGGCGATCGCCGCTGAGCCGCAAATCTAACTACAGCCTGGCATAATGAAAAATCAGACGGTTCAAACAAGCTCTAAGACTTTGTTGCTACGCAGAGACAAACAAAAGAAAGCACGGAGAAATGAATCCGGCCGTTAGCATTTCTGAGACCGGCCACGGCCCTCGCACCGGAATAATAGCGGATGTCATGCACGAGTGCGTCAACCTGTCTCTGGCTACGGGCACGCGGGCCAATCAGGAGAATTGCAAGCAGCTAGTACAGCTACGGCTAAATGAAGGCTCATACCCCGCCTCCTGACCCCGCTTTGCCGGTACATGGAGTTTGGGTGAGTCGGTGCCTGGTCCTTGTGCGGGCTCATCGGGAGCCCAGGTGGGCCTAGTGGGCTAGCACACGGGAGGGTCTCTGTTGTGGTCTCGGCTCGGGCAAGTCGTCTGACAGGTTGTGTCGGGGCCTGACTGGGGTATAAAAAGCACTTATGCACGGAAAATTTGTAGAGCCAAGTTTTAGCGCATTCGCAGGGCTGGGGTCCGGGCCGAGTGTGCGAGGTTCGGTGCTGAATACGTGAGAGCGCTTGCAGAGCCGAAGAGGGGTTTGTTGAGTCGGAGGCAGGTGGAGTAACACGCCAGGAGGAGAAGGTGGAGTAGATGAGGAGAAGATAAGGTTTGATAGGCTACTCGTATATGCTGTGTTAGGCAGTAAAGTAATTACAGGGATACCACGTTGATGGCGTTGCCTCAGGGCTGCTATGTGACCTTTTCGGCAAGGGCAGTTATTGCCGCTCACCTCCACAATAACAGGCTAATTATGCAGCTATAGCTGTGGAAATGGTCAGAGTGTTATTGTAATTAGCCAGGGCTCACGGCTGGGCTTCCGAATAGAGCTCAGGGGTTCTAGAAGTCGGGGAGACCGTAGCCTGAATGTGTTCGGAGCTATGTATATGTATGTAATGCCGAGTTCCGAGGCGCCGACGACCGGCCGGGCGCAAAAAGCGGGAGCATGGCGGCAAAAGCGCTGGGAGCCAATGCTAAGAAAGCTAAGAAATTCCAGGCAGGAAGCTAAGAATGCTAAGAGTGCTTAGCGAGCCAAGCTCTGGGTACGTTGTCTATCTGTGTCTATTTAATCCGGGCCCTCGTTCGGCGCAGCCACCGGAACATCCCGAAAGGGAAGCTCCGAGACCATCACGATAACTAGGCCTTGAAGAACTGCGGAATAACTTTCGGAATATCCAGAATGGACCGCACGACATATTGTCCGGCCTGCTCCGGCAGGGCCTCGTTTGCGTCGACATAGTGGATGGTGTTGGGCCAGCCGAACCTATGCGCCGCGGCAATGTTCATCCTGCTGTCGTCAACATAGATTACCTTTTCCTTCGTGGCTCCGGCCTCCTTCAGGGCCTTGTTGAAAGACGTCTCGCTGGGCTTGCAAACCAGAGGTAGCTGGGCGTAGTCACTGAAGGTGATGCCGTCGAACAAGTCGTCGATACCCAGCAGTTTCACCACTCGCTCGCCGTGCGTCCTGTACGCGTTGGTGAACAGCCACAACTTCTTTACCTTTGTCCTATCGATGCTTAGCAGCATCTTTCGGAGCTCGGGATCAGGCTTCAGAATGCTATCCAGGGGCAGCGCATCGTCCACTAGACTGTTGTACTCGAGGGCATCAATATTGTGGTGCTTAATGAGTCCCAAAAGGGCCAGTCCGTATGTGGAGTAATATTTGAAGTGAAGAGCTGCTGCCTCTTCGTCTGGTAGCCCCAAGTGCTGGACAAAGTAGTTGTGAATGTACTTTTTCATCAACAGTTCCACGCCAGTGGCTTTGCTGTAGAGACCTGCGTTAGTAACCTCCTGGCGTAAGCGCCTACTCACAATTGTCAATATCAAAGAAGAACGTGTATCCCTCGTCAACAGTCATCTCGACCATTACCTATAATTTTCTATCCCGTCCTGAATCCTTTGTCCTTTATAAACCGAATCAACCCGATATGACAACAGGTTGGTAATCGCAGGGAGTCATAATCTGTGCGCGTCACGTGACTTGTTTTTTTCGGGCTGGCGGCGACAAGAGCTTTGATTTGAACTAAGGTTTCGGACCTTTGGCAACGTATAGTGATGGTAGTACGTGGCTGGAGGGGAACGGGACATTGATCCGGTGATAATTCCGCGGTGGATCATGACGATTCATGGGTAAATAGTGATGGCGTCATGGGTTCACTTGGGTTCTCGTGCTCAGCCATAGGAGTGGACTTGACTGTAGCGATGATTTGTGAGTTCCCATTGATTTTGTTGTGCTTTGGTGCTGTTCGGAGGTTCAGGCCTGCTGCAATATAACTGTTTTTCGTTATCGATATAGAAATATTTTAATGTTGGTCTATACGATCAACTGGCAATTAGCGGACTCACTCGTAGCCTGACAAGTCAATTACGATAGGATCAAATATTACCCAGTACCTGACCATACCGTATGGACTCTATAATAGTTTGTTAGCTGATGGGGCCCGGCGATGAGCTCGAGTTAATCCGATCTACCTGCATCGGACTAACAAGTCATCGCCCCCTCCATGGGTTTCTTTTATCACAACGCATACGCAGGCATGTCATCATCCGCCCAGTTTAAGCCAATTTTTCTTATTTCGACCTCAATTTAAATCATCTGTAAGGAACTGAATGGGTCCAGCCGCACATGCCACCACACCTCGGTTGGTTATCGGACCGAGATCGTCCCCAGATTAACCGTTGTCGCACCGATTACGTAGCGGGCTCCAGTATAAATAGGACAGCCTGTTTCCAACTAAATAAGGCATAGGCCACTGTAGAATCGAACCCAGAGTCAGTTTCGTCGACTCAATAATTATTGCCTCTGTGGTGACCGACATCGGACGCGCACCAGTGACACATTTAACGAGATGCTTACAACTCTTATTGCCTCAACATGAAGTCCAACATAAGGTGCCTCTCCCGACCTAGAGGCAAACCACAACAGATTCTGAACCTACGCAGAAACCACTCGGCGAGAATTGCACTGCTTGATTCGGCTCTCGATATAGAGCCCGGTACCTACACATACCCGGCCAAGTCCAAGGTGATCAATGGCCGTCATTTCTACCAAAACACAGTGCTCATGGACTGGGCCCAGAAGGCCGCCCGGCCTGTGAGTCTCCGCCAGCTGGCCTTCTTTGGCCGCAAGCTCACAGAGGACAAGATCATTTCCAGCGGCAATTTCGTGCGACAAGAGCTGCCGATAAGACTCAGCCACCGGATCCGTGACATGCAAGAGCTGCCCTTCGTCGTCCTGTCCAACCAACACCTGTGTCAGGTCTATCAGCAGTACTATGTGGCCTTCGACCGGTTTCGCAAGTTCCCCAACATTGAGAGCATGGCCGATAACGATCGGTTCTGCAAGCTGCTGAACGAATTGTTGGACGAGCACCTATCGGTGATCCCCCAGTTGGTTATGGGCGTCACAGAGACGTGTCTGGCTGATACCTTTGAGGCTGAGAGACTCGACAAGTTCATTTCAACACTGCTGCGCTCGCGAATATCGAGAAGAGTCATTGCGGAGCAGCATCTTGCATTGACCAAGGCCCTGCAGTCGGGTAAGAGCGACGCTAAGGACCCAGACTATATTGGGGAGGTTTTTCTACAGTGTTCCGCCGTAAACACAGTCCTTGACTGCGCGGATCACGCTGGTAAGCTTATGAAGCAGATATACCCCGACTCCCCGCTGCCCAAGGTTGAGATCGAGGGCCACACAGACACGACATTCCCGTACATCAAATCGCATCTGGACTACATTGTGGGAGAGATTCTGCGAAACTCGTTCGAGGCAGTGATGTCGGCGCACATGAAATCCCCGCGGACCAAATCGACCCCGCCGCCGATCCTCGTGTCCATCTCGAATTCTGAACAAAACGTCTTGATCCGTATTTCCGACCAGGGCGCGGGTATTCCGGTTGATATTCTGCCGCACATTTGGTCGTTCTCGAAGGGGCCGCGGTCGATATACAGACTGGAGAATTTCAAGCAGGTGCCTACGCTGGCAGGACTCGCTGGGGAGGTGTCTCTGACGCACGAGTGCCATTCTTCACTCGGTCCCTTGTCGTCGAGATCGCCCACAATGAAGCTGGGAATGGGTCTGCCTTTGAGTAGAGTTTATGCAGAGTACTGGGACGGCGCATTGGACCTGCAGTCACTCGAGGGCTACGGCACGGATGTCTTTCTGAGAATCTCAAAGCTGGGTAATCAGAATGAGAGACTGAATCTGGACAGCGTTTAGGTCTTTCTGGCCGGTTCTACAATAACGAACGTGATGACAACTATTTAGGCATATTTAACAATTTAACAATGACATGAATGGCTTTTATTTCATATATAGAGGGAGCACTGAAGTTTCAGAGGTGTTCAAACTCGCTAGGCCAGTTTGACTAATCCTTGTTCTCAACAGCCAGATAGTGCAGGTAAGCACCCAGGGTCTTGGCACCGTTGATGTAGTTGGACATATCTAGCTTCTCGTTAGTAGAGTGAGCACCGTCGTCAGCCCGACCGACTGGCAACAGGATGACAGTGGTCTGCAGAGCCTCCTGGAAGGAGATGGTAATTGGAATAGAACCACCCTCTCGGGTCATCTCTGGCTCAACGTTCCAGACGGCCTTGGTGGCCTTTCGGGCAGCCCGCATGGACCAGTTGTTTGGGTCAGAGACCCAGTATGGGCCGTCGTGAATCTGAGCGGCGACACACTTGTTCTTAGATCCCAGCTTGGCGAACTCGCTGTGGATGTGGTCGACGACCAGCTGGTCGAGCTTGGCTGGCTCGATGTTTGGCACAGTTCGGATGGAGAACTTGCCAATGACCTTGGCTGGGATGACGGTCTTAGCGCCTTGGGCGTAGAAGGCACCCTCAACACCATGGATGGACAGGGATGGGAATCGCCACTTAGCCTGGAGAGACTTCTTGACGTCGTCGGAAATGACAGTCTTGGAGCCAATGTTGGACTCAATGTCCTGGGTGGTGAAGTCCAGAGCCTCGTATAGCTTCTCCTCCTCTGGGAGGAGTGGGGCGACCATGTCCATGATTCCTGGAATGAGGATCTTTCCGTTGACGTCGACCAGCTTGGTCATGACGTGGGTGAGGTCAATCATTGGCTCGTGGATAACACCGCCAAAGAGACCAGAGTGCAGGTCGGCGGCAGGGCCCTCGACGACGATCTCGTAGTAGTGGACTCCTCGCAGACCATAGGTGACAGCTGGCTTGGTGGTGCCCAGCCAGTAGTTGTCGGAGATGCACACAGCGTCAACGTTCTTGAAGTATTTGTCCTTCTCGTCGTGGATGAACTTGTCCAGGCCAATTGAGCCAGACTCCTCCATGCCCTCGAAGCAGAAGAGCAGGTTCACTGGCAGCTCCAGGCCGGCCTCCTTGTGAGCCTGCACAATGTTAAGCCACTCGAGGACAGGTCCCTTGTCGTCGGTGATGCCTCGGCCGTACATGACGTCACCCTTGTGAACAAGAGTCCATGGGTCGGAGTTCCAGCCGTCCTCAAGTAGCGCTGGCTGGACGTCGTAGTGTCCGTACACCAGAAGGTTCTTCTTGTGGGCATCGGAGCCGAATCTGCCGATGACGACTGGGGGCAGCGGAACGTCGCCGTGCTGCATACCGAGCTCCCGCAGGAAGACCTCGTCGGCGCCGACTTGATGGAGCAGGCCCTCCAGGTGCTTAGCCATGGCAATCACGTGGGGCCGGTGCTCATCGTCACCAGATACAGAGGGGATGGCGACGGCGTCAGAGAGACGCTGAACAAACTGCTCCTGCAGCTGTTCGATCTTGGAGAAGAGTTTATCAAGGGTTTCCTGCGACATTGTGGTGTGATGTCGAATGGGATGTGGAGAGATGTAAGCAAGCGGCGCGTAAAAATTTCGGTTAACGGCGGTACCACTGCGAGTGGGAGCGCAGCGGCCTGCGAGCCGTGGTGTTAGCCGTGAGGGTAATGCGCGGCTATGTCGAGAGGCGGTGCGTAGAGCAAACATGAATTGGCTTTGTGTCAGCTGTATATTCTGTGAGGATGGCTCGTGAGTGACTTGGTAGGGTCTAGGGTCTAGTTCCTGCAGGAGTAATAATATCGCGTGCCCAGATTGGCGGTACAGGCTTTGTGGTGGGCAATCGAAGTTCTCTGAGGAATTGAGGTAGTATGAGCTTTGAGTGTCTGTGACCACCTGCCCTTGTGTGAACTGCTGGCCCAGATAAGCTTCAAACGGCGAAAAGCCGCATGCACGCGCTTCAACGTAATGTACACCCCAATGGCAATTTCAGCCTGAATACATTTTGCGCGAGGAGTTGGCGGGAGGGAGGGCAATTCTTATGGTGTGTGAATTACTTCTTGTGAGGCTTCGGTGGCTTAGGGCAGCTTGACGTGGTGTATATGCGTTTAAAGCAATTCCCATGCAAGAATTCGATCGCTATATGTCTAAACAGAATCGCGGTATATGCCCTGAAAGAAGCGACTTGTCAGTGCATTTTGTTTCTTCGTTTCATTTCTCTCTTGTTTATGCCTGGTTTGTCGTTTCCGGCTTTAGACCAGGTTTGTTGCTCGTAAATTAGCTCGGAATTATAACGTACGTTATGTCTAGAAATATTAATTGATCGATAGATTTGGTCATATGCGACGGCGGTGCTAGTAAAGTGGACGATTTATGTGCATGCTTTTGATTCTGTGCCCTCGATGTGCTTCGTCCACGACGTGAAAAAGGCTGTCAAACAAGCTCAATTAATTAATTTAATGTAAATCATAGGTACTATATATAGGCCATGATCACCATCGATCGACAGTACATATGGAAGTTTCCACTAGGTCAGTTGATTCGTAGGCACAAAAACTTAATACACTAACAAATTGGCCAGCTGTGATGACCACAAATAACATATATATGTGCATGGTAGCGTGGTCAAATTAAGCCCGGTGATCGCGAATAAACAAAAGTTCCTCGAGATCGAGTCTTCAGTAATCGCGCAACCGCATTCTGAATGACAAACTGTCTCTTCTTTGCCATCTGACTAAACTGCTTCAAGAGGCAAACCACTAGCCTCTCAAACTCCGGGGAAGCTCCAACTGAATGAGCATTAAGTAACCCGAGCAGCGATCACACAGTTAGCTGGGTTCTAACTTCTGTATCCCCAATGAACTACAACTCGACCCTAAACACGTACCTCAGCCACCTTAAGTATCTGCCGACCATAACTTCGACCCTAGGGGCCACCGCATACCAGTGATAGTCCGAATTACCTTGACAAGAACCAATACCGTCCCATGCGTCATTACAATCAGTATTGCACCCACTCTTCAACACGTTACTGTTCGAGTCCATGTCACAGCACCTCGTCAGCACCAGGACGATAAGCCATCCCATTCAAGCAATGCCCAGCACGGATCCAGCTATTAGAGACCAAACAGCTCAAATCTGCTCCCCTTAAACACATTTCGCACCCTTCTGCTCACCAGTCAGCCGTACCGCATATGCTGGTATGACACGTGGTACAGTGTGTTGCGACAGATTTGACGTATAGAACATGACATCATCTTATTATGCCCCCTTTCATTTCATCTTATTTGTCATTTATGACCCGTCATTTAATACCAGTCCACTTTGCGCATGGTGATGCCAGTTGGGAAAAGCACTCCACCACCAGCGCGAAAAGTTTCTTGTAATAGAAAACCCCATAATTAACGACATAATGACTGACTTTCTGTGGTCCAAGCGGAGGTGAGTGAACGATAGAAAGACAAAGACTAACCTAGCGAGTCCTCTTTCATCAAAGAAGACCTAGATCAAATAAAAGACGGCATGCGGGTGGTGTCTCCGCGGATCGGAACTCACATTCTGGAGTCCAGCTGGACAGTGTGGTTTCTACACCGAGGCCCCGGCGTCAAAATCTCCAACTATCTCCTGGCAACCAAACAAGTGGGCACATTTTCTACGGTGGAAGAGTTTTGGGACGTCTACAGCCATCTTCGGCGGGCCGATAAACTTCCGTTCACCAGCGAGTTTCAAATCTTTAGAACAGGCGTCAAGCCGCTGTGGGAAGATCCAATTAACATTAACGGTGGGAAATGGGTGGTGCGACTCAAGCGCCCGTTGCGACGACGAGAGGACGAGTCTATAATACCAGAGGAAACCAACAACCTTCAGGCAGTCAAACAGAGCAGGCACCAGGCAGCATTGCATTGGGAGAATCTAATTCTTTCCATAATTGGCGGCACGCTACTCGACGGGGAGGAAAATGTTCAGTTCGACGAGATTGTGGGCGCCGTGATCAGCGTGCGAAGAGATGAAGACATTCTTTCCGTGTGGACCAGGCGAGGAGATAACGTGGCGGGAAATGATCAGGTCAGGAAGGGGTTCCAGAGAGTGTTGGGCGTGGACGAGAGTATAATGTTTGAATACAAGATTCACTCTGAGAGCATCAAGGAAGGTGCAGAGAAGCAAGTCCTATACGAAATTCACCACGGCAACGGCTATCACGGCCACGGCCACCATCACAGTCAACACAGTCAGACTTTTGGGCAGAACTACTGGTGAGCGCACAAGACAAGCCGAGCCATACACTAGCTCTGCTCATCAGGTTCATTTACTGCAGGGTGGTGGCTACGGATTGGCAGCGACGGGTTAGCGGGCTGGTTAGGGCTGGTTAGGCCTAGTTAAAGCTGGTTTGCGGGTTATCAACTGGCAAGTTAGCTGCCCGTTTGCGCTAGAAATGCAAACCTCGGTAACAGCTGTTACCGGTGCCCTTCTGGCGTAATGAGCTCGCCCACGTACTGTATATATGAATCGCCCAAGTCCGACAGGGTCCTCTACGCTCGAATATGCCCACACTTGGCTGTACACCCAATGCGTCATAGCGCATGACCGTTGGCGCGGGCTGCACAAATGTGTCCTCAACTTATAACATGTAAGAGCTGCAAACGAAGCCTGACTTTTAACGCGCACAGGTGGTGTGACCTTATGGTGTACCCTATGGTACTAACGGGCCTAAAGGTGTTATATCCCACACAGTGTCTTACCTCTGCCTGCGGGTGGTTCGTACATACAGACTGGCGTGAAACAAGGCGGTAGGCATATCAAATCCGTTGCACCAAATCCGTTGCACCAACACGAGATATAGAGTTTTTCTATACGTGTATATAGGTCTGCTGGCTAACAAACGCATCTGACTCATACCCTAACCCACAACGGCCCCGCTCCGATATTCGGGCAGGATTAGGGTGGGCGTGTTCGGCGACGCACGCTTGCAGGAAGACGCAGAAAAATAAGTTGGCAGTATCCAATAGTACTAGAGGTATTACCCGGCTGGGCCGCTGCATACTTAGACATTACACAGACACATCAAGTTACCATACAGGGGACCACACTAGGCGCGACGGTACGATTAGACACGACACAAGACCCAATAAGGAAGCGAGCAATGAGCTTTTCGACAGAGCTAGTTTCGCTACTGAGCGAGGCCCGCAAGACGCTAGACAGCCAGGAACGGGTGGACAACATGATGAAGCGGATGGAGAGCGTGCGACGGCAAAAGAATGAGGCTACGACCGGTATGAGTGCGGTGAACGCCAGGGGGGCCATGAGCAATGAATTTTACGGGTGAGTACTGAGCTTGCTGTGAGCTTGCTTTGACGTGCTATGAAGTAGCGTGCTGTGAACTTAGCAAGCAACAAGAGAGTGATGGCAAGAAGAGAGCATAGAAGAAGAGAAGAGAAGAGCTGGTAAAGAGAGAACAGTGAAGGCCAAGACCAGACAAGGTGACAAGGCTAACATAGGTTTGAAGATATACCGACCCCCGCCCCTTCTCTACTAACATCGTCAGCATCATCTACATCATCACCACACGAGGCTCTGTCGCCCTTGGGAGGTAGCGCAGCGGCCTTTTTGTCTGTGCACCTCAACAGCGCCAAAGAGAATTTCCCGCAACACAAGGCCGACAACATCGAGTCTATACTGAACGAGTACGAGTCGGTGGACTTTAACATGGACCGGACAAGACAAAAAGATCCGTATCAGCACAGAGAGCAACACAGAGACCACCACACACGCAAGGATTCGTACCACCGCAGGCAGCACAGCAGCGATAGGGCTGTGAATGCGTTTGAGTTCAGCCTCGACCCGCTGGCGATAGAGGGATTCAACCCGGCGGCGTACGACTTTGACCCGCCCCAGGACTTCCAGCGCCCGTTTGACCTGGAGAGCCTGCTCAACTCTAATGACTTTGCCTTTGACAACTTTGCCGCGGGCGAGATGTTGCCAGGCCCTCACCATCCGCTAAAGAACGACACGACGCGGAAGCCGACAAAGCACGATGACGATATTGAAAGTTTCCTGGACTTGAACGCTCTGACGTCACGCTACGGCGAAGCGAAGCAGATTCCTGTAGCCACCACCATGTCGAACGGCATCGCGGGCCCACGTCAAGTGCACAGCGGACTGTTTGATAGTTCGGGTTACAACTCGCTCAACAACTCTGTGCGGTCTTCGTTCAAGCATGTCGACGGGTTTGCGCACTTTGACCTGTACGAGGACGAGTCTGACGGCGGGTTCCGATCAAGTCTGGCTACGCCAGCCTTGTCTCCACAGCCGCCGTCGTCGCCGCTAATAGGTTCGCCCATTCAGGTCCGGGACAGTTTGAGCCGGGCCACCTCGCTGACCAACACTTCCTCTCTGCTTCAACAGAACTTCATGAAAAGGACACCCAGTAGAGTCAACAACGCCGTCACTCCGACCAGCACCCCCAGCCCTGAGTGCACAAACTGCCACACACGAACGACTCCGCTGTGGCGGCGTAACCCTCAGGGTGAGCCCCTGTGCAACGCATGCGGTCTGTTTCTGAAGCTGCATGGCGAAGTGAGGCCGCTGTCGCTGAAGACAGACGTTATCAAGAAGCGTAACCGTGCCAACGCCAGCGCAACACACTCGCGACACGGGTCCGAGAACCCGCCGACCCCGGGCGCCACGCATTCATCCACACCCATCCCCATTGGCAAGCGCACTGTCCCAATAGCATCCAAGCCTCCAGGCGAAGCACTGTCGCTGGGCAGCAGCGCTAGCAAACCTGTGCCCATAGCTCCGAAACGACCGGTAGCGCTGGCACCGGCGCCGCCAAAGGCGACTGTGGCCGTGCCCATGCTGCATCCGCAGTCGCTCAACGAGTACAAGATGCAGCGGATGAAGCGGAGGGCGGGCGGCGCCAGTAGCGGGTCGATATCCAAGCAGTTGCATAGCAGACATAGCTCGTCGACATCGCTGGCTTCTCAGAGCCAGAACGCGGCAGCGTTTTCAGCACCCTCGGGGCATGGCGGCGGTGCCGACTGGATTCTATAGCGCTGGTACGCGTGTGAGTGCATCAACCTCAGCAAGGCCATAGGGTCCTGGCATGGTGCCGGATATGGCCGTAGAGTAATGACATTAGAGGTATTTCATATTTATAGGTAAACAGCCGGTATCAAGGTATCAAGAAGCGCAGGCAACCGACAAGGTATTTAACAATTGAGGGCAGTGAAATAATATCACTGATAAGGAAACTTCCAGTCGGGCGAGTGCCTTTTATTGGTGCATGATATCGCACATTCCTGTTTCGGCTTATCTAGGGTCGGTAGATAAGCCGCGTCACATCAAGGTGTAGGGGTGGCCAGAAGGGGTGGGTCTCGCGTTGCTAGCCTATTAGCGGCTTATCTACTGCTATTGTTGCCTCAATAGTGATTTCTGGTATTGTGTTGGCTTGTTGGTGGCTATTCTCCTACTAGGACGGGGCTATTCTTGGTCATCCCCGGTGAGACCTGTCTTGGGCCCTGCCTATCACATTCTTATCTCGTTCATGGTGTTCATTGGTCGTGGCTGTTGCTGGTCGTAGCTTATCAGTGTATCAGGATGGATAGCGGATGGGGGCTGAAAATTCTGAATTTATATGCAAGCTGGTCATGCACGGCACCTTGTTGATAGTGTGGGGTAAAGGGGCCGGGCCAGCTGACCGGGGTCGTATAGCTCAGCGCGGTTAGTAACACGATATAAAGACTTGGAAAGAGTTGCAGGTAACAACAGTACTGAGAGCGTTGTATTTGTATATATAACAGAAGGTGAACGCCTGGGCTTTGGCGTGCGCTCGTCATCGCGACAGAAATATCACCACATTGCGCCATAGCGACCAAATAAGCGTGTGCCTGCTGTGAAAATCAGGCGGATATGGACGGAAGAGGACGGAAGGAGGGCGGCTAACAAGGCGGTCATGTGGAGGTGTGGTAGCCATGGAGACCAAATCCACGACTTCGTTCCGTAATAGGAATGACTTGGCGGATAGCCGCCAAAGACATTGTTTCTGATTTGTGAGGGTTTACTTCTGGGCGACTGGTATTGTACTCTCTAGCTATAATCTCTGATAGGCTATAAGCGGCGCTTACCGGCAGGCTGGAATGCTACGCACAGCGGTAATTAATACGTTGACAATTGCCGTTGTTAGCACCATTACGCAGGACAGGCGCGTGATGTGGAGACCCGGGACTCGGGAGGAAGTGTGGAGGAAGTGTGGAGGAAGTGTGTGAAGGAAGTTGGCTGGAGAGAGTAGTTTTGTGGAGGATGCTTGGAGGAAATTGTGTGTCTTGCATAACAGATTTGATATATGATTGTTGCGTGAAGTGTGCGCGTGTATGACGATGGATCGCGAGCCACGTGAGCCTAAACGCTTATAGTCAACCCATTGTGCGGATTGCTCAAGAGAGCCATATAATACATTCTACAGGCACCTTCTCGATGTTTAAGTTACAGTATAGTTATTCGAACCCTGTTTGATGTAGTTTATCTGGGTGCGCGATGGCTTAACGGTACCACCCCACACCTCATATAATCAATCTGCCTCCACTAGCATGGCTACACTAGAGCGGCCAAAGACTCCGCCGCCATCGACGACGCTAATGGCAGCGGCCGCCAAGTCGCCGCTAATTGGCACGCCCAGCAAACCAAAGGTCGTTGACATTTGGACCGCCAAACAGCCAACCATATGTCTTCACATACCGCTAGCAAAACCCGTGACGGACCAGTCAAACCCCACCGCCGACGAGGAGCCGCCGAACCTGGTGATTGACTTTATGCGCCAGGCGGAAGAGAAGTATGGGTTCGACGTGATCCATCCCGAGATCCGGACGGCTATGGACCTAGCCAACGACGCCGAAGCAGACGACGGTGAAGACGACGATGACGAAGACGTGGATCTGCTGGCAGAGAGCGGAACTGCCACCGCCAATGGCACTACCGCCGGCACTCCTGCCGCGCCCGAAAAGTCAGACAAACCCAAGAGCCGGTCTAAGGTCGAGGGAAAGTACGACCTCAATGATCCCTTCATTGACGACAGTGAGATGTTCTGGGAGGAGCAGGCTGCCTCTACGAAGGACGGGTTCTTCGTGTATTCAGGAGCGCTGCTGCAGGAAGGCGAGCAGGCAATGGTTGAACGAGCAGACGGCACGATGAAGAAGGTTGATCCGACCGCCGAAAAATCAGCAACAAAGCCTAAGGGCACACGACAGAAGAAGAGTACAGCTGGTGATAAAGAAAAGAAGCCAAAGGCGCCAAGTAAACGAAAAACGGCGGACTCGAAGGACCTCAAAGATGGAACGCCAAAGGAACCAAAGACTAAGAAGGCAAGAGTATCGACAGGTTCAACATCTACGCCGGCCAAGCAGGCGGCTACTCCCGCTAAGTCGGCCGCCACTCCCGCTAAAGCAGCCGCCACTCCGGCCAAACAAGCCGCCACTCCAGCCAAACAAGCCGCTACTCCAGCCAAACAGGCCACCACTCCAGCCAAACAGGCCACACCTGACGTGGCCCCTCTGCCTATCGCAGTGAACTCGAATCCGATATCGGCAGTTCTGGCGCCATTAGACCCTAAGCCTTAGTCCGAAGGCCCCGTACAAAGACAGTCGCTCACTGCGTATTATTTATTGAATGTACATTAGTAATCAGTTGCTCAGCCATCGCTTCTTGATCGAGTCGACCGAGAACGTTAATAGATGGTTTCGCTTTGATCGCTCCTTTTTGTCATCTTCGTCATCGTCCTCTTCGGTCTGATTTATCAGAGCTGAGGTCTTTTCGACAACGGTCTCCAAGAATTCCTTGTCGGTGGGGATAACTGTGACAAAGTTCAGCCATTGCAATAGCACTGGGAAGCTCTCTGAGAAGACGCCACGGTGCTCAGTTGTCTGATCCAATTGTGCCGTTACCAGTCCCTGCACACGCTTGAGCCTGTCTGAATCAAGGTCAACCAGAGGCGCGTCCTGTGGCTTATCGGACACTGACAGCTTACTGAGCTTATCCTCTAGGGACTCAGACTTGCGCCTCCTCAGAACAAATTCTTTAAGAATCCGAACAGTAGCGTCTCGCACGTTTTCGAAAGGACAGTGCTCCAGGGTGTCCATGATAAAGTCAAAGGAAACTTCCTGCTTGTGCAACGATAGCAGCTTGGCAATGACTGTGTAGGTGAGGAAACGGGTCTCCTGGTCCGTCGTTGATGCGGAAATGAGCATCAGCGACTGTAGAAACTCAGTGAAATCCTCCTTGGGGATAGCCTGGACGTCCTTCACGGTGGCGTTTCTGGAAGTCCAGAGAGTCCAGAAACAAATTGCGTCCTGAACACTAGCAGTGGCCATAGTAGGTTCGTCATTTTCGTCTGTCTTTCGCAGGAACTTCCTGGCAAGATCGGAGATCTCCTGCAGTGAGAATTCCAGCTTCGAAGACCGGTCAGTGAACCTGATCTGAGTGTAGAGCAGAAGCCGACCCTCATCTGACATTCCGGAGAAGAGCTCGTCATCGTTGCTGGGTTCCCTCTGGGACTTATCTTTTATGAGGTTCTTGAACGCGAGGGCCAAATCAATGTCGAAAGACAGGGCCAATTGAGCGAGACGGTCAATAATAATGTCGATTTCAATCAGGTCCCCGTCCATGTGCCACGCCTGGTCTCGCTCGGCGTAGCTGGCGTGGGCGAGGTTCTGCTTGAGCTCGGCAAACAAACGCTGGGACCATCGCACTGAATGCTTCTGGAGGGCGAGGTCCATGAGCCAGGTTACGTAGCTCTGCAGCAGGGCTCGTTCTTTAACCTCCTCTTCTTCACCGACATTGCGCACTGCCTCAGGTGCTACTTCCTGGTCTTCGCTGACCCAAACTGGCGCAGATCCGTAATCTCGCGCAAACGTGTAGCACCGTCTGATGATGATGGCTAGAGCGTTGACAGAGACCTGATCTGAGTTGACTGCCACGAGAGAAAGCAGAGCGGTGGTAGTAGTGGCCAGGAACCGGGAGGGGAATTGGACATTGATTCGTCGCAGAGCATACGACATGAGCTCAAAGATGGCAGAAAACTGCACATTGAAGCATCGCTCGTCATACCACTGCTGGTATCCGCGCGGGCCTCTCATGACGTTTTCCTTGTACTCCTCTTCCTCGTCCTCGTTGTAGTCTGGCGAGAAATGGGCACCTGGCTGCAGCTTAGTGAAGGCCTCAATTGCCTTAAGGTAAATCTCCTTCGGGTTGCCTTTCCTCGCCAGGAGAGAGAATATAGCCATGAGAGACTTGACGCAATCCGTGTTAGAGAGCGCGACTTTCAGCTGGTAGTTCGTTCTATAGTAGTCGAGCAGAAGTGCTGGCATATCCCATCCGACTTCCTCAACAATCTGGCTGTTCTCGAGGAGAACAGTGTAGAGACAAGCCATGATCTCAGCTCTGTCCTCGAAAGAGAAAACGTAGGGCCGCGACAGGTGCATCTCCAGGACTGTCATGTAGGATATATAGTCCTGTGTTTCGATAGCGTCCTTCGCGGCGTTCTCAATGATTTCGCAGATGGTGGCGGCGCTGTGTTCGTCGGCGCCTGACTCATTCTGCTGAGCTGAATCGGCCAGTCGAACGGTTGAGTCCGAGTCGCGTGGGGGCAATTCCGGGGCGTTCATTGTACCTTTGCGCTTAGTTGTGTCTGAGGTAACGAGAGGCTGGGATGTTGCCCGGACCCTCGCCACATCGTGATGAAGCGGTGGGCACCATGACGCGACCTTCGGCTTTAATGTCGAGTGATATTAGTCTGACGGATGTTAAATGAAATTTAGTGAACGCGATGGCTAATGAGGATTTTTAGTGATAACGTCAGTGCGATTTGTACACAGTACGTGATTCTGCTTTGAGACGTGAATTGACATAACGTTGTTATATCGATCGGGCCTTATAGAAGTCAAGCTTTGTGACGGGGTCTCTTTTCCATTGGCATCTATCTCTTGCCACGATGGCCAATTCTACTGCTGGTGGCCCAACGCTCAGGAACCTCTACCGTGTGACTGACAGGTAGTAGCCTCAATGCTTCATCTACACTAGCTAGCTGGTGAGCTAATAACTGCCTGGTTCTGATCCCTAGCAAATGATTATCTGTACCGTTACCTAGCACATGTGTTTGTGCTTGCTCTATTGCTCTAATTATAAGTACAAGAGGTTCTGATGTAGACCGTTCGGTGACGACTACTTCAATAAACTTACGCATACAAACTAGCTAGCACTGTCATGAATACCACCAGCTTAGGGTGAGCTATCGACCTCTTGTTTAAGTTAATTTATTCGTTATATCATCTCACAGCCTCAAGGCCAGAACTCTCAGCCAAAACAGTTTTTCCCACTGAGCATAACACCGTATACACTAGCTGGCAAGTACTAGACTGAGTGATGCTTCGGACTGTGGACGACCTGCTTTTCAAACTTTTGAAGCATGACAGGCCATCCCACAAAGAAGAACATTACAGTTCCCCACGTGGCCAATTGGGTTCCAATTTGTCGAATCCGTATCTCTCCCGGCGTACCCTTGGGCAGTTTTCTGGGGCCAATAACAATAGAGCCTAGGCGAATAAAACTTGGGTGCATGTTATCTGTTATTGAATGTGATTCTAGATGAGAGACAAATGGCTAGCGGAGACCTTTTATACTTGCGCTGGCCGCGCTCGCTGCCAAACACAGTAACTCAGCCAAGTGCGCTCGCTCTGCTCGCACAAAGCAACTGTCTTGCAGCACGGCTAATGCTTGCCGAGACGCAAGCCGTCAGATGTGCGGCGCCCCGCGTTTTCGTTACCCTGCCCAGCGCATCTTCGCCAATTCCCAGCACGATGATTGGCACGGACCACCAGTTCGGAACAACTCGGGATGATCCGTGTTTTTCCGGTCACAAGGTGTGTCTGCAATTGTTAATTTTGGGCGTCCGGCTTATACGACCTCGGGCTTGTCCGAGGGTGTGAGACGAGGAGAGCGAGGTTGAACCTACTGAATCGAGCTCGCCGTGCACGTGATGCGTTCTGGTGTATGCTTAGTGAAGTCATTGAGCCATCACTTACCTCTGGCGGTATACATCACGCTTGATGGGCTATGAATAGTCTCTGAGAGTTCAGCTAAGATCAAGTTTAGGGACATTCAACTCAATCAATTATGGCTAACATTGAGTTCCCTCAGCCTTCCTTATCCACTACCACCACAGTTGCGGACAGTGTTATTCGTCTTGAAAATTTCTCAAATCACATGATTTTCATATGACATGCCGCGTACCCGTAATTAACGCCCCGACAGCTGAAGTATAAGGCAGCCGTTGCCCACTTGTACTCATGAGGTCTGGGATGCTGATGTCATAACCTGCCAGCCGCTGCCGGGTAACTAATTTGATGATCTGCCAAAGTAAGCAAACGGCTGAAACGGTGCGATCACTCGCGCAGGTATTTCCTCTTTCGTTATCTTTCCAACAAGAACTCAAACTCGACTATGGCACAGCTATGCAAATTTTCAACTCGAATAACGAATCCTACGCGCCGATTTTAATATGGCGGGGCGTCACGCCATCGTCATTGGGCATCAGCCATTGGGATTACTCACCAAATGTACAGACGACTGAATAGAGTACCGGTTCGCCTGTTTAGCACGGTTCCAGTGCGAGCCTCTGTTGCCAGGCCACAGTTAGTATTCAATGCCAGGCCACAACTTATCAACTCTGTCCCGCGAACTGTTAGGTTCTACACCCCTCTCAGTGAGGACAAGCCGGCTAAGGTCTTTGAGTACCAGCAGGTTAAGGAGTTGGCCACTAAGCCACACCCAGAGACCGTCCTGGTTGACGTGAGAGAGCCCTCTGAGTACCAGGCTGGCTTCATCCCTTCCGCTATCAATATTCCCTATAAGACGTCTCCCGGTGCGCTTGGACTCGACGCTGGGAAATTTTTGGACACTTTTGGATTCGAAAAGCCAGATACTGAGAAGACGCTGGTCTTCTACTGTCTTGCTGGCGTTCGAAGTACCGCTGCTGAGCGACTGGCCGCTACCTATGGTTACCAGAAACGAGGAAACTACGTGGGCTCATACGAGGATTGGGAACAGCACGAGAAGAAGTGAGTGATTAGGATTAGAATTAAGGCTATATGAGGGGTGAGGGGAGTGAAAATAGTCACTAGCGAGCCCATCAAATCCACTTTGCTGATTTGATGCTCGTTGGTTATGATCTTCGGTCCGGCATCATCTTCCTCTCCTTCGCGGCATTCCTCTTCCTCTTCCTCTCCAGCGACTTTGCGATATCCTTTTTCTTCATGGTCTTGAACTTCTCTTCCAGGATCAACTTTCGCTGGGCGGACTTCTTGAGGTGGTAGTTTGGTCCAACCTTCTTCTTATGCGCAGACAGCACCTTCTGCTCAAAGTCTCGCTTCTTGAATGTATCCTGTCTAGATTGCAATGCTTGTATTTGTAGTTTCAATTGTGCCTTGTCATCATCACTTCGCGATTTCTTGAGCTGCTGTCGCATGTCGCCCAGCTCTTTATCTCTGTATTCATTCAAAAACTCATAGTTTTTTCGCGTCTGTGCCAGGTCGGCCTTTCCGTAGGTCGGGTCAAACCGGATGTCTGTGTATTTAGTGGAGGTCTTCTTTTTCAGACCGGGAATCTCCCGAATCCACGACACGGGCTTCTTGGAGGACGACTCGGCTGGTGCGTGTTTGTGCCGTCTCTTCTTCTCAACGGCGGAGTCCTCCGGTGGACCGTCTGAGTCCGAGTCCGTCCCGGATCGTTGTTCGTTAAGGATGTCGTCCTGGGCTTTGGAAAGGGCTCCGAACGAGATTGACGACATTTCTTGTTAGCACTGCACCGTCACACGACCCCTATCAACCACTCGAAACTAGACACAGCGATAATCATACCAGTCAGTGGACCACTGAAGATATCTATATCATTGCGAATTTCGTCCGATCATCAATAAGTACCATCCAATAGCTCAACTCAGGAGCGATCTACGGCAAGTCTCACTCCTGACCAGCCCATCCTTCGCTATGCTCACCTCCCGCCTGTACTCACCGTTCTCATCTTCACTATCCAAATCTCCCAAATCGAACTCCTCCTCCTCTTCCTCCTCTCGCTGATACCTTGTCCTTCTCATGCTTGAAATTTAAATTTTCAGTCCCTGCGGCTGTTATCTGCTATCGGTTCAGTGCTGCGCGCATCTTGACATCCATCATGCCCTGCCAGGACCACATGATTGAGTTATAAGGCGGAATGGTCTTTACTAGCGCTTTACGACAGATACAGTATATCATGAGGTCTATCACCGTTACGAAGCAAACGTCAGACCCAATCAACCGCTGCGTCAACAGGCTGGGCACTGTCTTGCAGCAAATCTCACAGCCAAATCTCACCTGAATGAATCAACTGCTACCAACTCAATCCAGCTGTACCACACCATTGTCCTCAAAGTGCTCGACCAAATGTTTGGCGAGGTCTCGAGCCTGTCGATTCTCAAAAGTCTCGCGGAACTAGTGGTTCCCATTTAAAGCTGGCCTTCTCTGTGGACTCCTTGAGAAGTTTGATGCAATGTCATTTTTGTGTCTGCCCTTTTACTCCCATCCAGTGTATCGCGGCACGGTGCAGAAACAACATGCCAGAGACCGCTTAGAGCCCTCAAGCGGCAGTGTCCGTTCTCCAGTCTCATGGCCATCATGACTTCTGGCGTGACCAGGCCCTCCTCCATATCGCACTGTCCAGAAATATACTTACTGTACACGGTGGTGCCGCCCCGACTGCTCTCCATGACATGACCACTCAACAGTCTTAGTGCTGCTGGAGACTACGGACTGAAGCGTGGTTCCATCTACAAAAACATCGGGGGCCAAGCTGGTAGGCTGCGCGGGCCATCATTCTGATTCAAACTTTAATGTCCTGGGCTGTGAACTTGCCGTAATCATCACACACGGCAACTTGGGAAATGGTCGCCATTTCAACAGCCTCAGTTGGACTGAGCCTCGCAGCCATCACCAGACAGCATCCAACAATCCAGTATCGCACTAGAAAACTGGAAGCAGGGATAGAACCCTGCAGTAGGGTCAATATCCTTGACGTGCCGCAGAAGGCTTACCTTGTGTCTGTCGCCGCCAAAACGGTCACGGCTAGAGCCTTGACACTTTCTGAACTGCTTCGACATTTTGGGATCAAACAGGGCTGGGATACAGGCCGGAACCCTGTCGAAACTGCTCGTCGCTTATTGTCTTTCCAATGCCTTGCGCCGATTCAACACATGCATGCAACTCCCAGGAGGCGTAGATAAGCTTTCATCATGTTTCGTGGGCACAAAAAGAAGATCTGTTCAAAAGCAGGCACATGGCATAAAATAAGGACGTCGACATGGCGCTGTGACCCAATACAGTTGAACTGCGCTGAGCCAAGTGTGTCCAACGGTCTCAGCGAATTTGCAGCGGACTCGACGGCCGCACTGCATGCTCATTTCTGGAGAGCCGCTGATTCCCTCAAGTGGTCTTGTGTCCCTGAAACTTTTGTGAGGTGAATATCGCACGGCTGAACACTTCGCGTGCACGTGCAACATTATGACATATCAGACTCCAGAGGACGCGTACGTACGCCGAAAGTGTGATGAATTGGGACCTTATCGTGCCATGTTTCCGGCGTGAGACCCCTCGATACCGGCATACACCGTGTCCAGTTGTCGGCTTACGGCGTATTAGCAATTTCGTTGTCTGGCCGTGTTAACTGGGTGCCTAAGTGCTAATTATATAGTAGCATATTCGAGTTTACCCGTTGGTCTGTGGGGTTCTACACATCAACTGCAGAAATATTTTTATGCATATCGCCAACATCAACTCCATGCTCTCATGGAGAGGCGACAAAAATCCTTGTCTGAAATGGCCAAATTATAAACACAATGAAAGGATTGAGTCGATCGCGGCCGCCAGATCGATCGCGAAATCAGTGCTGAGTTGCCGTTCAGAGTCCTAGCTCCAGAATACTGCACTGGTTGTCACGATACATACGAATCTAATCCGTTACTCAGAGTGTTCGTAGAAAGGAATCTCTGCCCTTCTTCATACGTTATTGGCTTGATCATCTACATATCCGTAATTGAGCTTATCCGTGAAGTAACTTCTTGTGCCCAGACAAAATATAGTCATTCAATCAATCAACCACGAACTTCAACCAATTCAGCTTCAACTGAAAATCTCGAGTGCACAATGGAGTAGACTAACATGTTATAATGTGACTACGCCACATCTCACGTGACCATAACATGAGAAGCCGCGAATGACCGAATATCTTCAAACCCGGGATGTCACGTCAGACTGACAAACGCAATAATATTGCGCCATTACTAATGCTCAAGGCGTCTTGTGCGACTGTATATTGCGTTTTGGGACCTTGATAAGATTTAGTCAGTATTGCCGCGCGCCCCATAGCCTAAAGCGGTAGATTCATGCACATGTCACCTGACACTATTTGAAATCAATTCTCACAATCGCGTTTGATGAGCAAGATTAGAAATCGTGAACCAAGATGTGAAGTATATAAGAAGTAGAGAATTCCTCCAGCATCAGCATCACAGTCAAGCAAGAGTTTCAATTGCCTACACAAATACTTAGCCAACCAACCCATCAACCCACCAAACCATCACAATATGACCACCATCGCAGTCGTTGGATTGACCGGCCAGCTTGGCCAACACGTCCTTGAGGGTCTCAAGCACTTCAAACAGCACTATCAGCTGCCAATTCGAGCCCTGACTCGCGACGCTAGCCACAAGGACACCGCCGAGGTCAAGTACTACACTGTTCCTTCCTTCACAGACGCTTCTCTCGACAAGGCCCTGGCCGGTGTTGATGTTCTCATTGACCTGACCAACCCTTACGCCGATTCCACCCCACTTATTGATAGCGCTGCTAAGGCCGGCGTCAAGGTGTTCTTCCCCTCAGAATTCGGTATCGCCTACGACGAGAACAACTACCGATACGAAAAGGTTTTTGCCGTCAAGGCCGGTGTGGTTAAGCACGCTCGAGCCAAGGGCCTTAAGACTGTATTGGTTCGAGTGGCCTCCTTCGCCGACTGGGCTGCCAACCCATTCCTCTACGGTATCGACAAAGAAAAGAACACCCGATATGGATTCAGTGGTGACAAGAAGGTCTCTGTTACCTTCCTGAAGGACATTGGTCTCACCGTGGCTGCTCTCGCTCACAAGCCAGCTTCCCAGCTGCCAGACTCAGTCAAGGTCCACAGTGACGTCACAACTCCAAATGCAGTGGCCAAGGCCTACAAGAAGCCATTGACTATCGGCGGCCCAGCTACTGCGAAGGACCTCATTGAGGCCGCTGACAAGGCTGCTAGCGGCAAGGTCGGCACTTCAGAATTCGGCCTTATCCTCCAGGCCACCGCCAACACCGATGTCAATGGCTTCTACTTTGATGAGGTCGACAACGAGTTTGTCAACCCGGGCGAATCATTATTCAAGTGGACTCCATTTGAGCCGTTCATCAATAGCGCTTTTTAGTTATCGCTCGTTTATAGCAATATTTTAGGTCCTCGCTCCCACGCTGGCTATTACCCCATGCGGCCAAGGGCCATAACTTAATTAAGGTTCTGCGGCGGCTTGACATTCTGTGCTAGCCAAGAGATGACATTGCACGGCTGATAAACACTAGCTAAATTACATAGCGGTGATCATGCTCGCGTGCTCGTGATTCTTGTTAGTACAGTATATCCTACATTAATAATACAAATCATGGTTCTTATACCGTAACTGGCAGGCCAAACACTGCGTGGCCGAGCTCAGCTAAAGCGGGCCGCCGGAAATTGGTCATGCCGAACGAGGGCTTGATCTTCCACACGTTGGCAGTCTCATGAATTTCCTTCCAGGCGGCCTCGAACTTGGTGTTGTCGACGGTGACCTCGTGCTCGTCAATCTCAGAGTTCATGTTGTCGGCGCCAATGTCATCCTTGTACTCCCACTGGCCAAAGATTGGCGGATAGGCAGAGTAGCCGTTCAGCCAGCCATCATTGCCGAAGTGGTGGATAATAACATCGACTGGGTTGTCCATGTCGATGGCACCACGCAGCAGCAGCTTAGCAGCGCCGGATCGCGAGATGGCATAAGCGTTGGTGCAAATGGGAGCGTTGCTCCGTCGCACAGCTCGCTTGTTGTTCATTTCCTCGCCGTAGTACCGCATCTCCTCTGGTCCGTCTGGATCCTCGAAAATGATTCTCTCCTCGCGGAAAGCGTCGTCGTCAATGCACTGGCCCAGGGACATGATATCCCAGCTGCCGGAGCACCAGGGATCCTCCTCGGTTGGCATTAGCTCCTTGGGCGTGTAGGCGTGGCTGTGCAGAGTGGCCGAAGTCTCTGGATAGGTCCTCATGAGCTCGTTGAGATGCACGGCAATGAGCTCTGCGGACTTTCGAATGTTGACGTCCCAGGAGGCGTCAGACTCCAAGATCAAGAGCGTCTTCCAGTCGTTGTCCAGCAGTTTTCGCCACAAGTTGGCGTGGGATCGGAAACAGGCCTTGGCGCCGTTCTTGATCTTGAAGTCGTCGCCTGGAAGATGCGATGATGGAGGGAAACCGCTATCCTGCAGAGTGTGGGCGTCCACCGCTTCGTATCGCTGTAGTTTGAGGCCGGAGACGATACTCTGTAGAGTCATGGCGTCGTCCAGATCATATCGGTAGGCGAGGTTGATGTACTCGATGTGATGGAAGCCCAGCGTGGCGTTGCCCGCTGACTGGGGGAACTTATTGGCGGGAATAACGTGATCTGCCGGTCTGAAGGACGACGTGATCTTTTCGTGGGCTGATTGCAGTGTGTTTCGAGTTGTCGAATTCAGCAGCAGCAGTTGCCAGACTCCCAGTATTAGGAGTACGACGCCCACTGTTCGCAGAACGATGATACGAGCCATCAGGAGTACGGTGATTAGTAAGTTATTTTTAGTAGATTCAGGCGCTTATCGTATACAGCTGTTGATACCAGAGCAATGCCGTGTCGTTGCCAGTAGCTCGTGTTGAGTGGAATCAGGCCAAGTAACGAGCGTGTGGTCGATAGGAAGTTGTGTGTGAAAAAAACCCTCCAAGACCCCTATATTTAGTTGCTGCGCAATCGCGAATCGATTTAGCGCACGTGAGCGGCGCGCTGAGACAAGCTTGGACCAGGTCTGTGCTCAGGGCGATAAGAAGGTTTTAATTAGATTAACTATGGAGGCTTGTGGGGTTAGCCTAAGGGCTTCGCGTTAAAACGACATTCTTATGGGCAGACTTTAAGATCGTGTCTGCATATGCGGGCCTGCATCCTGCACCCGTGGCCCTTAACATATTACCTCATGCATCCGCGTTTTATCTTGCTTTGCAGGCCGTACCCATAGAGCGTTGGTATTTACTAGCAAACAATGGCCACAAGCTAGTAGCAGGGATACAGGCTTAGCCCGTCACGCTGTACGGCTTATGAGGCCCACGGCTATGGTATTCGCTGGCCGTCTACATATAGACAATTCGGTCCACATATCAGTGCATTGCGTAACGTTACGCAAGCGGGAGTACGTGGCTTCCAGACCAAATCCGGCTGGCGGTGCAGACGTGGCCACAGACTACGAGCGAGAGCTCGGCTACAGGCCAAGATGTTATGAGGACCAGGGACTGATCTTTCCATTGTGTGGGTACGAGCGCGCGCGGAACAATACGGAAGAAAAGGGGCTGCAGGAGGTACACTGGCGGTGATCAAGCAAGCCAGTAGCAGTAGCGTAACAATGGAGTACAGGGCCGAACGTGTACAATACCGGTAACGTTACTGTGAGCTTAGCTGTGACTTTACGCTATGTGGGCAATGGGCTGCGCGTCTAGCTAGGAGATCGTGCAGGCAAAGGTGGCTGTGGGCTGGGCGTTTTGGTTCGCGGCGATATGAGAGGACATTCGGTGGGGCAGCGGCCAATTGCTGAATTAGTGATGTAGCAATTATCGGGTTTGATTGATCATGTGACAAAAGATTAAAGGGAAGCCCTTTGATCGAAGTGCCTGCGCCAGAAGGAGGCTGATTCTGCGCCTCGTTTTGAGGCTATAAATAAACAAACACGAAATTAAAGCAGACCCCGGCCGCGCAGATGTCTCTTGGCTGGCGTTTCGTTTGCGTGCGCACTGTCTATGTTACTGCGCTTTTCTTAAACTTACCGTTCGTCACAATCATAGTTCAATCATGTACAATTCATTATTTACAATGCATCTAGTTGGCCAAGTCTAGCAAGGCCGTAGGTTAGATAGTTGCGCTCTAATCGGGCGCAAGGCCATATAGCACGCTCAGGCATCACTGATGTCCTCCTTGATCTTCAGCGCGCGCGAGTGCTGGTCAAACATCTGCTGCATGTCCGTGGTGCTTCCCACCTTGGACGGGTTCAATTCAATCATCTTTCCATCCTCTACGTTAGTTCTCTCCTCACGGTTCAAAATACCCACTGTACTTGACCGAGATCAGCGGAGTTCCGGCGGCGAGAATCTCCTGCTTGAACTTCAGGTCACGCCGGACCTTTGGCGGCAGGTTGGCCAGAAACATTCGGGCGACCTTGGCTGAATTAGCATGCTCCAATATCAGTGTACGCACCACCACCCGCCGTAGGGTTGAACTTGACAACCACCTCTGAGAAGTACTTGGTAATCATGATGAAAACTTTGCGCGCACTGGGACTTCTTATCGTGATAACGATGAGTGTGCCTGATGAGGAGACGCCTGAGCAGCTCGTGACGCTGAGTGCATCTGTGGTGTTGAGCTCGCTACCAAGAGACGCGACAGAGGTACTGCAGTCGTACGAAAATGAGGTGGCACACAAGAGTGAGTAGCCGCCACCAAGCGATTCAAAGTGATACGACAGAGTGAATGCATGGCGAAACGATACAGCTAAATGTGTGGACTGGAGAGTCATAGCCCTCTGCTTTCGCTCACTTGTCGCTAGTGCTCCTCTAACAAGTAAACATACGCTTCAAAAGCATCGGCTCAGCCCCCATCCTCAAGCAACAGGTCTACAAAATTAGCTCCGACCAGAAATTCTCAGTTGTTCTCAAATTTCTGCGCCGCCAGCTACAATACAGGCCCACGGACTCACTCTTCTGCTACATCAACTCGTCCTTCGCGCCGGCGCTAGACGACACTGTTGGAAATCTATTTCAAAGCTTCTCTGTGGACAATCATCTAATGGTTTCATACTGTACAACAGTTGCGTTCGGCTAGAGCTCGTCGTGCTGGACGAATCCATACCGCTTGGGCAGGTCCCGCCACTGTGGCTTTCCACTGACGACTTCAGTGACAAAGTCCTTGACCTTGTCGAGTTCAATCTTTTCTTTAGCGTTGACGATACGCTTCTTGTGACCATCAATGATTCCAATGGCACCCAAGTGTGACCAGCTGGCAGGTCCCTTGTTCTTGGCCGGCACCAACGCCGGAATGTATGGAGCAAACTGCAGCTCCTTGGCAATATACTCCATCTCCTCATCGACATCAATGATGTAGATGAACCGGAGCTGGTCTTGGACCTCCTGGTCGAGCTCCAGTCGCGCAGAGTTGATAGTTCTAAAGTCGTGCAACTGCTGGTAAGCAGAAGTTGCCAGAACAAAACACAGCTTAGGCTCCTTGACACATTCCTCGTGTAGCTCGTCAAACGAAAGGATTCGCTTCCAGATACCTGGCTTGTCGGGCTTGGGAATAAAAATCTCGTCGTCAGCAGCAGCGCCTCCCTCAGATTTGCTGGGCTTTAGAACTTCTTCCTCGGCCTCGCTATCCTCGCCTTCCTTTTCCTCCGTGACCTTCCCGTGCACAATCTTGATAACCTTCTGTTCTTCTAGGGGGTCGGGAGTCACTTCATCCTTGAACTCCTCCTTAGCTGGCTCTGGCTCGTCGTCAGATTCGGGCTCGGTGGCGTCAGTCTCGTCTTCAGAAGCTTCAGACTCTGAGTCAGAGGTCTCTGCTTCAGTGAGTGGCTCCTCCTCAGAATAGTCAGTGCCATAGTCAGTCTCCAGTTCGGGTGCCTCTTCCTCCTCAACCTTCTTTGCGGCCCTTGCAGCCTTAGCCTCCGGACTGCTCTGTTCCTTCAGAAACTGCGCAATGTTGTCCTTCTTGAGCTCGCCGTCAAAAGCAACCTGGTCGCCATCGGCAAACTGAATCAAGAGCTGAGACTTGCCTTTGACGTCAGTGAACCTGGATCGGACCTTTGAGTTGTCGGCCACGAATCCAAAACTGAACGAGTCGACGAAATCAATTGCCAAAGCCTTGAGAATAGCAGGCACTCCTGGCTTCTTGCTTGGCCCACTCGCAAGAACCACGGCGTCCTTCTCGGGCTGCTTATTCCAATTGTCCGCGTTCTTCTCAGTGATGGTCACGACATAATTCCTCATCCGGGAAACGGCAAATTCGGTGATGGCCTTAGCGGTCCGCTCGCCATTATAGTCCTCGACCTCGGGGTGCATTGGCTTGGAGGACTTGAAATCAGTAACTTTCAAGGGCCTGAAAGTCTTTATCGTAGGGAAGCCCTTGATCTTGTGCTTCTGGCAAATATCCTGATTGATCTGCTCGTCACAGTTGACAGCGGCGAAATTGACAATCCCCGTCAATGACTTTGCAGCCTTGATAAATTCCGGCTTCAAGTTCTTGCAGTGGCCGCACCATGGAGCGTAGAACTCGACAATGGTGACATGGTTAGTTTCTAGGACAGTGGTCTTGAAGGCCTTTTTGCCGCCAATCTCCGTGACTGGCGTATTCCTGTAAAAACCCTGCGCAGCAGCGGCGCTTATTAGAAATAGATAAAGTGTGTGGAGGAGCATAGTGACTTCGATACGCCACGTCGAGGTGGACCCTAACCTGGCCCTAACCCTGATTCAGATTGGTGGGTCTATTTCAGAGATGAAAGCTTTTGACTATATAGCGAGTAACGACTAATACTCTGTGTTAGTGACCATATAGGCTGTCTACAGACGTGACATTAACACGTAGTCGAATCATGAGTAAGGTGGCGTGTTAGCGGAGTAACCGGACTAATGCTTCCAGAAATCTCAACCTACGCTCTGGCACGCTCCCACATTTTGACGACGCAAGTGTCTCAGGGAAGTTAGCATAAGAAGAAACCTTGGAAGTCAGGCTGGACATATCGGATAGAAAGACTGATCCGAAAGATGATGGGGCTCAGACCAAGCCTGGCTCTGAGGAGAGACTTTGCGGGCAGGGATACGTAACGCCATACAGTGCTGCTTCAGTGCTGCTACCAGGCTGCTTTTGCCTGCATATCATGCTGTAGTCTTTGTCGAATAGAAGTCAAACGAGCACAATGTGTTAATTCTTATAGATATTTAAAAATGAGAAGCGTCAGGGCGGCTGTTCACCAGTCGAGGAGAAGCCAGGCCTCATTGGCTTTGCGCAGCGTGGACAGTTGTGACCAGCGTGCAGGCCACACCGAGTGCAGTATCCCATCTGTGCGTTTCAGTGAGTTTCAGGATGTCGTATAGGGACAATAGGTATAGCATTGCTAGGGAACCGGAGTTTATATAGCCCGGGATCGATATTTTTAAAGCACTGTTACATTTCTGGTTAGCAGGTCACGATCTGAGGGGCTCGGTCACATTACTGTTTATAAATACACTACAAGAGGAGTAACCCGCGTCTCTATGGCTCGTGTGGACGGTGAGCAACTCTAGCCCATGCGGGCTAACAAAGACACAGCAAGTTTGGCGGCGGGTACCGTTGAGCCCTAACCCTGCGGCTTGATGGATCTATCTATTTTCAAGCAAGAGCCGCCGTTGTAGCTATGGATCAATTAAGCTTTTACGATAGTGACGGGGAGGGGGAGGCGAAAGGTGGGGAGAGGCTGGCGGGGCTGGCAGCGGGCAATGAGGGGCGTTTGGACGAAGATTTGAGAGAGACAGGAGCAGCAGCGGAGGGACTGCCGCCGGGGTTTGGCGGTATAACGGTCGGTGTCAAGAGGGGGAGATGCGAGCTCGACAGTACACAAGACAAAACTGGAGAGGGAATAGGGCAGAATGATGAACAAACATTAAAGGATAGGTCAAAGGATCGGGAGATAAGGGATCAGATCCTTGAACTGACGTGTCCGGGCTTTCGATCTGTGAGGACTCAAACAAACGGAAGCTCACCACAGGTTGTGGGCGGATCGAGTACACGCGGGTTGAATATGATTTTCGATGGCGAGAGTGAAGGTGCGGTTGTGAATGACTTGAATGAAGTGAATGATACAGAGAAGGGTGGTGAAGGGGACACTAGCGGTGTGGACTCTAATGATGGCGATTCTCGGCAGAAACAAGACGTTCTACACCGTGATGCGATCCTAGCCAGCCTAACGCTACCCCCCACGCCTAGACCGAATGTGGCCCTTGGTGCATTAAGCGCGGTGCCGGTGTTTGGGCAGCTCCCGCGGGCTGGCGATATCAGGATAATGGGTGAGTATAGGGCATAGACACTGGGCTAACGAGAACAGGAGATAAAGAGCATGTATAGGAAACGGACGCAAGTGGATTTTTCCCCGGCGAGCTCTGCATAGAGTCTATGCACGCAGCATAGCGGGCTCAGGGACAACACAAAGCGGCGAAGGAGAAGACAAAAAAGGGAGGAAGGAAAGAGAGTGTAGGGGGCTATTGAAAATGATGGGCATAGGCTACTGAGGAGTCTAGGAGGGCCGCGTGGGCGTATAAGTGTTTAGGCGCCGTGGGAAGGTTTGGTCGCTGCGCTCCTAGACTGCGCTCCCAGACCCAACCCCTATCTCCCCACCAACACAAAAGCGAAAGACAACCCAGTGAGGCAACCGGGAATCCCCAGGAAGCCACTAATCACGATGGGATCATGCATGTCTAAGGAGCGGGTCGACCAGCCTGCTAAGCGCGGACCCAGCACGACTAACCAGCATACGTCGAGCACTGCTTCGCGTAAAACTTCAGACCACCAGTCACACAATCCGTCTGTGGAATCCCCGGAGGCGCCTATTCCCGAAGAGCCCAGCACCAATGGAACCGTCAAAGCAGACACGAAGTCGGACGGCAATAAGCAGGAAGTCAAAATCCTGCTGCTGGGCTCCGGAGAGAGCGGCAAGTCCACCATCCTCAAGCAGATGAAAATCATCCACCAGAACGGCTACTCCCAGGAGGAGCTGCTCATGTACAAAACGACCGTCTACAAGAACCTGCAGGACTGCGCAAAGTCGATCATCAATGCAGTGCAGACGCTCAACCTGTCACTCTTCGAGCAGGACATTCCTGAGACCGACGACATCAAAGTCCAGAAGCGGCTCTCGCAAGACGACCTCGAATACATCAACCAGTACCAGATCTCGCCAAACCCGGACACCGTGCTCGACCCGCATTTTGCGCTCCTCGTCGCGACCCTTTGGGCGCACCCGGCAGTCAAGAGGATATTCAAGGAGAAACGGTCTGAGTTCTACATCATGGATTCGGCCCCCTACTTCTTCACCAATGTCTTCCGAATCGGCCACCAGGACTATGCCCCGTCCGTCGCTGATATTCTGCGTGCGCGAATAAAGACCACTGGTATCTATGAGACTAAGTTCGACATGGGCGGCATGAACATCCACATGTTTGACGTCGGTGGACAGCGGTCCGAGCGCAAGAAATGGATCCACTGCTTCGACAATGTCACTCTCATCATTTTCTGTGTGGCCTTGTCCGAATACGATCAGGTGCTTCTCGAAGAAAAGTCCCAAAACAGACTCGCAGAGTCTCTGGTCCTTTTCGACTCCGTCATCAACTCGCGATGGTTTGTTAGAACTTCCGTGGTTCTGTTCCTCAACAAGATTGACGTCTTCACCGAAAAACTACCCCACTCGCCATTGGAAAACTACTTTGAGGACTACACTGGCGGCAATGACATCAACAAGGCCGCCAAGTACATTCTCTGGAGATTCACCCAGCTCAACAGAGCAAGTCTCAACATTTACCCCCATCTGACCCAGGCTACCGACACGTCAAACATTCGACTCGTCTTTGCCGCAGTCAAGGAAACCATTCTGCAAAATGCCCTCCGTGATTCAGGCATTTTGTAAGCTAATTCATTACTAATCGATTCGAAAACGTTACAATTCGCTTGAACGTTGCCGAAAGGACATTATTCACCGCAGAGTTTTAATTTACTTTCACGCCGAGAGTACTTTGGTGATCCATCTTTTTATATAACTACTAGTCATTAACCATTTTTTGCCTTGCCCTTGAACGTGACGCTTCCCACTCGTTCGAGAATCTGCTTCAGCGACTCTCGCAGCTCGGGCGCCATGTTTTTGGACAAAATGTCTATCAGATGCGGGTAGAATGTTTCAATGGTTGCGGAAAAGTCAGCGGGCGCAAAGCCGTTGTATTCGTCCAAAATCTTGACAACGACAGGACACAGCGTTGTGATGTATCGTTGCTCAGACTGCTCCAGTTGGTTGTGGCCCTTGAGAATATCAATCAGTTGCGGTATCAGCTCAGCGCCAACTTGTGCTCGCAGATCTGGTCCCTCTCTATTCAGCTTGTCCTCATCCTTATACAGGCGCATCATGACTGAGACATAGGTGGACGCAGAGGCCGACTCTTGCTTGAGCAGATTGGGCATCTGCTTCATAAATCCCTGACGCCACAGCTTCATTCGCAGGTCACGGTCGCCGTTGAACTTTCGGCTGAAGACGTAGCTGGCTCGGAGTATCTTGGAGATTCGGATAACCTCGTGCGTTGGCATTTTCTGGAAAACACCATTGTCGGTGCTGAAGAGCTCCTCCACAGTGTCAATCATGAGCAGCTGCAAAATGCTCTTGATAATGGTGTCTCGGAACATTTTCGGTCTTTGTCTCGGCTCTTCACCCGCTGGAGGGGTAGAGACTGGCTCTTGGTCCACAATGCCTACAGAAGCAGCAGACACGCTTCGAGTGTGAGTTCGTTCTGGCGTCTCATCAAGAGAATCATCAAACAGTTCGTTAGCAGTAGTGGCGTTGAACAGGTCCACAATACGATCAACGATGTGGGCCCAGTGCTGTGGCTGGAATTTTTCAACATTCAGCACCACGAGCTGGATCAGACATGAACCTCCTATTCGTGAGACTGTGTCGTTCTCCTGATCAATGCACTTGACAAGCAGGTCCATGAAACCATCCAACATTCGCTCCAAAGTCTCAAAGTAGTGTGTCAGCAAAGCAATCATGTTTCGTAGCGCCTGGATCATGGTAGTCGATAGCCACACAGACATGTCGTCCTGAGCCCTGCTCCGGGACTCCAGAACAACAAACATGGGGAACAGCAGCTGACGACACACCAAGTCCCAGAATGTGCTTTCAAACTTGCCGCCGTGCACCACAAGGATATCAAACAGGTAGTTCAAGGCTCGCGATCGCACTTCCAGGTCTTCGCCGTTCATAATGACATCGTGGAACCCATGCAGCAGCGGGAACCACAGAGCTCGATACCTGTCCTTGCTCTCCTCGTTGGCCTCCATCTTAATGAGGTCATCAATGGTGGACTTCATGAGCTCGACCGACTGCAGGGCAGTTTTCTGGAACATGGAGTTCTTTGCAAACGAAGCGAGACAAACCGACATGTCTTCGAAACTGTCATGCTTGATGACTTCAAAGAAGTGCTCGTGGTGAATCTTTTTGGTCAGGTCGAAGCTATTCTTAACAATGGCACCTATGTTAGCTTGGTCAGGAACTTCATCACACTTACCGTTTTTGGCTTTGGCAGCCGCGGAAAACACTTCAAACATGGTCCTCCATCCACTCTTAATCTTGTTCGACTTGGCAAGGATCATCTGTTGCAGGCACTGCATAACCATATCTTTGGCATTGGTATCTGGGTTGTTGCTCATGACATACTCAAAAGGCTTGAGGAAATCCTTCTGGAACTTGAAATGCGAAAGCTCTTCCAGGTCGAAGAATCGAATAGACAGCTGGCGCAGGGAGTCCAGCGCAAAGAACACCACGTGAGAGTTCTCGTGACAGGCAACCTGGTTGAATTGTTCACCCATGATGTTCCACAGCTGAGACCACTCGACTCGGATCCGCTCCATGTTGTAGTACGAAACATCCACCATCTTTTGCAGCGAGAACATTCGCGGGTGCTCGCTCTGGCCAGACGACTCGATTTCTTCCCACGAAACCTCTGTCAGGGCCTTGACGAAATCAACGATTCCCTCGCCGCTCAGCAGAGCACTCTGGGTGAAAATCTTGTCCATCGAGACCACAATTTCTCGCGATCGCAAGGCCCCAGCAATACCTGATGTAAGTGTTGGGACAATTGAATTGGTGGTTGCGTACTGCTGTAGGAAGGTAGCCGAGCTCCTGGTGCTCTCGACTGAAGACTTTCGGCTGGGCGAAGCAATTCGTGCTTTGCTAACATCTGGGATAGCTCCAGCGGAAATACCAGAGCCAATCAGTTGCAGTCGCTCCAGCTGGCTAATGCAGGTGAGCACGTCTTTCCACGATGACTTGAGCATGTTTCCCTCCGACAATGCGATGCTCAACAGAACCTTGATCGCTTCGACGTTCTTGGGCTTCATGGTATTAAGATTCTGAAGGTTGGTGAATTTGGACAATGCAGATACGAACGAGATTCTTGGCAAGCTGATGTCAAACAAGCTCGAAATGCGAATAGATAGTCTGAATCCTTCCAGGACCATCTTGATATTCTCTGCTTCCTCGCCCTCCTGGAAGGGTCCACTAAGGCCTGCCAAAAACGACATCCAGCCGACCTCAAACATTGGCTTGACGTGCTCAATGTGCGAGGCAACGTAGAAAATGTCCTGTGCTCGCTTGTTCTTTCCCCGCCCATCTCGAGCAATCAAATCCTTGAACATTTGTTCAGTCTTGCTGGACATTTCTTTGGACGCTTGCATGTAAGCCTCTCGCTGCAAGTCTCGTCCAACCGTCGCCAACGTCAGTCCAAGGTTAAAGCCCGAGGACTGGTTTCCGTCTGACGAAAGCAAAGCAGCGTGCTGTTCAGACTGCAGCTTGATCTCATTATCCCTGATCTCGTTGAAGATACTCATCAAGTACTGTTCCGGTAAGTCGGCGTGGTCGTTGATGCCTCTATTGTTCTTGATAAACTCCTCGGGAGTCATTCGCTTCTTTACTTGGGGGCTGTGCTGATCTGTGTTGAGCATGATAACGGAGTAGGCCAGCACGTATGCGGTGTCAGCGTTAGAGAAGACATTGTCATTGTCGGTGATGTATCGCTGAGCAAACTTGAGCATGTATCGATCAATTTTCTGAGCCTCACCCGGCAGACGGAACGCCTGGAGGAACTTTCTAAGGCCCTCGACGAAGCCGAGCTGACGGAAGTCCATCAGGTCAACGAAAGCGTGCATAACCGACACGTTGTACGGGTCATCGTCACCAAGATACTCACCGATAGTCGACTTGTCGAGTCCCTCAGTGTTGAGAAGAAACTGCGCCACGTGAATAGGGTCCTTGGACTCGATAAACTTCTCGTCAAGCAGCCTCACAATACCCTTCTTCGGCTTGAAGTTGAACTCAACAATCGCCTCCGACAGGGCAGTTTTTTGGTGCTTGAAGGACTCAAACTGGTTAGGATCGTCAATGTGTGAGTGAACCTTGGGTGTATCTGATCCCCGAGACGAGGCGGTAGTGGTGGTGGGAGAGACGTCGCCATTTTGAGTGAGACTGGACTCCGACTGAGTCGCCTCAGAATCCACGGCCGCCTGCATAGCTGCCATTGCCACGGCAGCTGTGCCTTGGTGAAGGGTGGCTGACACTGCTGCGATACCTCGCTGAGACCAGGTCAGCAACGACCTCAGTATAGCAACTAGCGAGGCCAGCGCGGTAGTCTTGAGGGCGTACTCGGCGGGGTAGTTGGGCGATTCTACATGGCTTGAAACAGACGTTGCGTTAGCGATAGACAAGGCAGGAGGCAAAGACAGGTTATAGACCGCAATCGACTTGTGCTTGGTGTCGTGGTATTGTTGCATTTGCAGTTGGGTCATGTGAACCGGAATCACCGCCAGTCTCACCAGTAAGTCGATGATTCGCTCGTAGATGTTGGTTGTGGAATTTCTGTCGCAGTCATAGTTGAGGTAAATTTCGACGAGTGCTCGTGGGTCGTTTGCCAGCTTCTGTAGGATAGACAGGAAGTACTGCTTTTGGTGCACAGTAGACGTCTTCATCTCCATGACGGGGAAGTAGATTTCCGAAAAGAATACCTGGATTTCTTTCTTGAATTGGCTTCGTAGGTTACTCAGAATGAGCCAGAAAATCTCAGCAGAGATTTCAAATACCGAGGGCGAGATGCTCGCGGCGTTCCGAGCCAGCGTCGAGCAGATGTAATCCTTGATGGACACCACAAACGACTCCTGGCCCTTGCTGTTGGACTTCATGACGATGCTATTTGATAGGAACACAGTCATGTGCGACTTGAGAATGGTGTGGATAAGATGCAGTGACAACAGCTTAGACCGCATGGAGTGGGACTTGGTATCCGATCCGTCTCCGTCCAGAGGTTTCTCAGAGAGCTTGCACAGGGTCCTAAACACCAGGAAGGCGTCCTTGATGATGAGATCTGATTCGTTTTCGTGCTCGTCTTTCCTCTCGCTGATCTGGTCTTCGTCACGCTCCAGGGACCGCGACTCCATCTGCTGCAGGGTCAGCTTCTCGTTATCTTCGTCCTCGGGCGTCTCCAGCTTGAGCTGCTCACTGACATTGTTAACACTCTTGGAGGATTGGCTTCCCGTGATGGAGACAGTTCGCTTGACTCGCTCGAAGACCACGTTGACCATCTGCGTGAGGGTCGCCTGCGCGATGGTCTGGTTGGCGTTCGAGTGCGACAGCACGAAAATGGTATATGTCTGTCTGATGGCCTTGAGAATGGTGGAACCGTGAGCGACAATATCTTCGTTCAGCACGGCAGCCATCAACGCCTTGATGATCTGGAGCTCCACACGGGGATCCGTGTTGTCGCCAGTAAAGTTATCACACACAGTCGACACAGCTCTGTCAATCATGGGGACCACAGGCGGCGGCGTGACACCGGAACCCGGCTCGACAGGGACAGGCTCTGGGTCTTCGAGATACGAGAAGGTAAATAGTTTCCCGATGCAATCTAGTGCCACCACCTTCATATCGATACTCGTGCTCTGGCTGCACACTAAACGCAGCGGCTCAAACACGACATTTGCGGACGGCAGGTCTTGTGGGTTATCCGTCAATTGTTCTTATTAGTCAATTCGCACAAAAGATACGGGCGCACGCTCGTATTGGTACTCACTCAGGGCCTTCTTGACCGCTGTGTCCAATGCTAGGTTCTTTCTGGCGTCCTTCGAAGTAGCCAGCGTCTCGAGCGCCTTCTTTATGAAAACCATCGACGAGACAGTCTGGTGCCCGCTGCTGGTCGAGGACACCGACAGCGCCAGCGACGAGTTCCTCTTTCTGCGACGTCGTTCCGCGTCTGCCGGTATCCTTAGCTCGCTCCGTGGCTCAGGCGACGGCGGCCCCGACAGATCACCTTCCTTGAAGATTCCATTTCTCTGTCCATCACTCTTGCCATTGCTCTCTTTGTCGTCTTTTTCAGGCACCTCGGGCGGTGTATCGACCTGAATCTCAGGTATCTTCTCGCCTTCGTCAGGCTTTTCAACTATCTTCTCAGCCGGCGCCTCTACCTCTTCTGCCTTCTCCTCTGGAACAGAATCTTCTAAACTTGTTTCCTTTACTTCCTCAAGCGCTGTGGAATTTTCAAGCGCTGGGGATTCTTCAAGCGCTGGGGAGACCTCCACCTTCTCAACTTCCTCGACCGGGTCAATAGAGCCCTTTGTTGGCTCACCCATGTTGTCCACTATTCACCGGTATCCTCAACACTCAATCAGCAAACAAAACTATGCTATTCAAATTTCGATCGGCTCTATGCCACCGTATATGAAGCGATGCGAACGTTAGGTGGGACGACGTATGCTCCCAACCCATCACGCTTGAGCCAACCCTACGTCAACCCACCCCTGGAAACGTGCCTCCACCATGGCTCACACAGCTGCAAAGAAACAGGCGTCCAGCAACACCAAGGCCTTGTTTAACCTACATGTCATTTCCTTGGCTGTCAACCTAGTCACCATCCTCAGCCACGTCTTTGCCTCCCGACCGGCAAGCATCAAGCCCTACGTCTTCTTTAGTCTCTTTGCATTCTTTCTAGAATTCCAGCTAGAGCGGCTGGGAAGGCCTACGTTTGACCACAAGGGCGTGGTTGTCAAGGCTGGTACAGACCTCAACCAGGGTGGCCTTGTCGAGTGGTACCATGATATCATCTACGTCACATGGGGTTGCGACCTGCTGACAGTGGCTATGGGCTCCAACTTGCCCTGGATGTTCTACTTCCTGGTAAGTCATGCGAAGTGATGCTATAATGCTATGCTAATCTAGATCCCAGTTTACGCCGTCTACATGGCCTATACTACCTTTTTCAAGCGAAAGAGCCACGACCATCACCACCATGAACACCACGAACACCAACACCTTCCATCCTTGTCTAAGCGACAGGAGAAGCTCGAGAAAAAGCAGAAGAAGTTTGGATACTAGATTTCCGCCTTTTGATTTGGCCATTCGCCGCGCAATTTCGAACCACTCCAGGCCTGTACCACCACCATTGTACCACCATCTAGAAGTGACGACCAGAACTAGCGACGCTAGTGTGACGACCATGTACGACATGTAACTTATGAGGGACTAACTGAATTTCCAATGAGAGCCTTCTCCAGTCCATTCAGTGCCTTCTCGTAGTAGGCAGGGTTGTGGTGGAAGACACCTCTCCCGAAAACGGGCTCACTGAACCATCCCTCCACATTCAGGACGTTTTTGCCAATAATCCGCATAGCCTTTCGGGTCTTGCCGTTGTGAGTGTCGAATATGGTACTGGTGCTGATGTGGTAAATCTCTCCTGGTGGCGACAGTTTTTCACTCTGCATGACTGTCTTCAGGCTTTTGAGAATAGACGACAGGTAGTCGTCATACTCTTCCCTCTCTGTTGGAGTAGGCTGTTTTCGCTGGCCCAATTGCGAAAAGAACCGTCTCAGAATCACCTTGAGGATGCCTTGAGTGTCGGCCTTCAACGCCATTGCTACCTCTTGAAAGTCACGGAGCAATCCAAGCGACAGGTACGGGACCAGATCCATGCCAAACACCACGGACTTGATAAGTGGTCGAGTCAGTTTTCGAAGTGATTCAGAGAAAGATGCTGGCGGGCCATAACAGTAGCACTCCACAGTCCTGCCCGCAGGCAGAATAGAGGCAACTGGACTGGTGACGAAACGAGCGTCCCTTGTCATTTCAGTCAGAAGGATACCAAAGATGGCACCAACGCCGGCACCAAGAGAATGACCGCAGATTACCAGGCCATAGTCAGGGCCGAACTTGTCCAAAGCCATTTTGAGAGTGAGCAGGACCCTGCTGCTTGGTCGAGTGAGCATCTGGGCGCACTTGAGCATGCCTCCATGCGCCTTCCAGCTCTGGCCCTGCCACTCAAGGTTCTCGTATCCGAAGGTGAAGTCGGCCAGAATATCCTCCAGCCCTAAGGTGCCTCGAATGGTTAGAACGACTTTCTTTGCCTTGTGGTCAACTGCAACAAAGTGCATCAAAGGGATTCGTGGGGAGTCGACAGAGTCGTCCAGTTCAGTGTATGACGACAACAAAATGTCGTCCAGGTTAATGCCAACATGGTATGCGAATGAATAATGCTCAGAGTGGTGGTTGTCGTTAGTGGCAATCCGGACATTCAGTTTGCCAATGCCAAAGAGTTTCATGAAGGACTGTCCGTACGCCGCGGACGAGTATCTCATGTACTTTGCGAGATTGAATGCTAGTGTGTCACTGGGCAACGGATCAGGTTCTGTGGTATGCTGGCTAATTTTCTCGCTCACGTCGGGTGAGGCCTCCCGCGAAATCAGTTCGCTCGACTTGTCATCGCTGTCTGATCGTAGAGCACCGGCCTGCGAGTGTGACTTTTGCATCGTCTGCTGATAGACGAACCTGTAGTCTCGCAGGCCGCTTGGATCTGGACTGGAGGCTTCAGTGCTCAGCAGTCTCATACCAGGAAGAGGACTGAACGTTGGCTGGTATGCGGTTCGCTTGAGATCAATCACGACCCGCCGCGTGATTGTGTCGGTGACAGAGCAAGAATAGTCCGCATCGGTGGCGTTGGTGAAGAGCCTCTCAATGTCGATATCGGTGTTGACGGCGTCAAAGGAGAATGGCATTCGCTTGGCACAGGTTTCCTTATTGTCGAGAATCGTGGCGTCCCAGACAGCGTAACTATCATCGGCGGTTCTTTTCAAACTCTTTGACTGCAACATTGTGAAATAGGCAAGACCGGTGATGACGCCGTAAATGCCAGTTCCCTTGCTGAGCTCCTTCTTGATGGCATCCAGCACAGACGCCAGAGACTTGGACGTCTCAGTGTCGCCAAAGATGCCATTGATCAGATGCAGGGCGTCTTGGGAGATGTAGCTGACAGTGGAGATTGAAGAAGAAGCGAAATTGTATGTGACGCAGACGGAAAAGTTGCCAAAGCTAACGACTTGATTCAACGTTTTGATCCCGGTGTAGGTCCATAGCGATCCCTCCGGCGCTTCGTTAGCAGCCTTGTACAGAATGCCCTCGCCTACTCGCCGGACAATGCCAAGTGATGATATCCAGAATGTCTTGGTTGAATCCAGGGCGGTATCAGCCGTGTACTGGCCTACCCTCAGCGCTAACGTTGATGTCTTTGTGAAGACCGTAACCGAAGTCGCTAGTTTTCTAGGTAGCAGCGTAGGTATATCCTTAGTCATTGGATATGGCAGGGTATGCAGAGGTTAATTAAGCCGATAAGTCGCGTGATGAGATGCGATCCCTGATAGGGGTTTCATATGACTATGGTTTGTTGTCCCCAACATGTGATTTTACACTCGCATCAAATACCCCATTCTTGGCCTGTAGGTGTATTATTCCGTCAAGAGATAATGCTCGCTGGCTTATTTACCCCGGTTTTAATACGCAGTGTGATATATTCAGCGCCTACATAAAAGCGAAATGCAATGTTGGTACCAGAGATCGCCATCGCGATTGCCAGAAACGGCGCCAAGCTCCTTCCTATATATTATCGGTATGTGGCGAGAGCGACGATCGCCTGTTTATTCTGCGCCAGAACCAAGCACTTATTGATGATAGGAATGGCATTAGTAGAGGAATACTTAGGCCGTGGCTCTAACTACTCGCACCGGCGGTGCATGACTTTTGATATATACTGTGACAGCCCCTTGAGTTATCAAGAGGAATTAGGTGACTTTCTGTTAGGCAAAAGACATCTCCTTCTTCATCTTGGCGATGGCCAAACCCGGGTTCAGATGCTTTGGACAGGTTCGCGCACAATTCATGATAGTGTGGCATCGGTACAGCGACATTGTGTTCTCCATCATCTCACGCCTAGCGTAAGTGGCCTGATCTCGGGAATCAGCCATCCATCGATAGGCCTGCATCAGAATAGCTGGGCCGAGGTACTCCTCCTGGTTCCACCAGTATGAAGGGCATGCAGTAGAGCAACAAGCACACAGAATGCACTCGTACATTCCGTCGAGCTTTCGCCTGTCCTCGATAGACTGGAGGTTCTCTTTGCCATCCTCGGGGACGGCGTCTCGCTGAAGGTATGGCTGGATGGACTTGTATTGCTTGTAGAAATGGGTCAGATCTGGCACCAGGTCCTTGACAACGTACATGTGTGGGAGTGGGTAGATCTTCTCGTCATTGGCGGTGTTGGTGTCGATTCGGCACAGACAGGCGAGAGTGTTCCTTCCATCAATGTTCATGGCGCATGATCCGCAAATACCCTCTCGGCACGACCGTCTAAACGTCAGCGTGGAGTCCTGCTCGTTCTTGATCTTGATCAGCGCGTCTAGAATCATGGGGCCGGTCTTGTTAAGGTCAACCTTGAACTCTTGCATCACGGGCTTCACGTCTGGCGTCTCCGGATTCCATCGGTAGATTTTGAAGGTCTTTAGGCGCTCAGCCTGAGTCGAGTTGAATCGAACGCCAGCAGGTCGTAGGGCCCGTGCTAGCAGTCGTGTCTGTGACATTTGTGTGGTGGTGTTGTGTGGTGTGGGAGTGGATTTCGGCCGAGTGACTTTAAATGGGTCTGCTACTTTTGTGAATCGGACGAGCCCTGATTGGACAACTCTGCAATTTTTTCTGGGGGCGTTGCCGGGACGACGGCAAAACCGGGTCATGTGATCTGGGAGCGCGCACATCGGCCGAAGCTCATCCCTTACATCGCAACTTATTGGTTGGCTGGGAATTAAGAGGATGGACCTCGGCTCTCTGTATCACAAGGTACGGAGCCAGCAAACACTACACAGTTCAGACCACGTAGCACTGAAAGTACGTAGTCGCGTCACGTGAGCACCCCATTGAAGATAACAACTAACAAAGAATGTCGACGGAGATGAGTATCTGGAGATTGTGCGCGAATCGGAGGACACGCGTATAGTGTGGCTTATAGTGCGCTGGCCCGCTGATCCGGCCATTCCGGTGCTCTATGTCAATGTGTATGAGCATGACAGCCTGGTCACCCGAGCGGGTCGCGTTCTGGAGCTTCTAGTTCCGGAGAATCACCAGAAAATGTTTGCAGACAGGGCTCGAACCCTGAGCCAAGGTGAGCACCCGATCCTGGGGTATCCGGCGTACTACATACATCCGTGCAAGACCCGGGATCTCTTGGAGGAGCTGAGGAAGGAGAGGGGGAAGGAGCAAATTGACAGTGAAGTTATGTACATGTGGTTGCAGACGTTTGGACAGTTCGTGGGCCTAACAGCCGCTTAGCCTAAACGGTGTCTGTGCGGCTGCTCCTAGAAGCATTCAATTCCTGGCCGTCTAGTACTGCTCCTCGAGCTCGGTCGGGTCGCTGTTGGCTTCCTCAGCTGGAGCAGGAAGCTGGAACGTTCCGTCCAACTTGGCCACGGCATTGGATTTTCCATGACCATATCTTATCTTCAAGGCCTTGCCGAAAAACGGGTGTCCCTGCAGTGATTTTGCCGCGAGGGTGGCAGCATGGACGTCGCTGAACGCAATGTGCGCCTGGCCACGCATCTTGGCTGTCTTGAGCGCGACAACATCGAGAATGTGGCCGTATGCTGAGAATAATAAATACAGATTCTTTTTGAGCTCCTCTTTTCGGATTTTGTCGTTGAGATTGTTGACGTATAGGGTTTGTGACGGCAGTCCCAAGTCAACCGCGGCCACGACTTGATCTTGGGTCGAGTCTGGAGCAGATTGGCCTGCTATACTGGTCTCTGCTGCGGGTACAGCCTCTGTAAGAACTGCCTTCGGTTCCAGCAACGGCTCTGAAACTGGCTCTTCTTTCACGACCTTGCCTTTTCGACCTTTCTTTGGCGGCGCTGCTGTCTCCTTTGGTTCTGCGGTTGCTTCTTCTATTGGCTCTGCTTTTGCCTTGGCCTTTCTACCTCTGCTGCGTGGGGCAGGGGCGGGCTCTGGCTCTGGTTCATTCTGTTCTGGCGTTGGCTCGGCCACTGCTTCCGGCGCAGGTTCAGCTGTCATTTCCGGCTCGGCCATTACCTCAACGGTCTCCGCTGGCTCGGACACTGGCTCCACTGCAGCCTTCCCCCGCTTGCTAGTTTTTCGGGTCTTCCGCGGAGGCTCTGGCACTGACTCTAGTTCCGCTTCGACCGCTTCGACAGGCTCCGGCTCGGGCTGCTTCTTAGATCGCGTGGACCTACGCGTAGCAGGTGCGGGCTTATCTTCGGATTTCTTAGCCGCCGTTTTTCGTTTTGGTGGCATTGTGAGTCGAAAACTATCAGTGTCGATTAGATCAATCTAATCAAGTGCCAAGCCACTTCAAATCCTTCCAAACTCTCGGCGCTAGCTGAATTTTCGGGGTCTAACTCAGATTTCCTCTATGCTGAAATAGTACCGAATTTTCAGTATGGAGTCTTTCACACGTGATCTCGCCAAACCTGAAACTGCTGGTCCAAATTGCGCTCGTCAAAGTTCCTGCGCAAAAGTCTCGGTCACAAGCACTTTCCCGTCTATTAGTATCTGTCGTACAGCTCTATTTGAATGCTGTGAATATTGTAATTGGAAGTGCGCTCACGCGTCTCACGATCAATGTGACACCACTGCATTGGGACATCGAAACCGATAGCTGGCATCTACACTACACGCTGCCGCCACCAACACATTATCAGCGTCATTAATCTTAATTTGGATTCTTCACTTCTGGTTCAGGCAGCCTACACCTTGAGTGGAACTCCAGCGTTCGCCACATCATGACGACTACGTTTGCTCAGGCCAGGTCTAGAGCAAGGGCACTAGAGAGCCAGACAGAAACTCTTTTGAGTAATTATGCATCTTATCAGCAGTCGACCACCTCGGCTGCTACGGAGGATGAGGCCAAGTTGATCAAGAGCATTGAACAGACCCTAGATGATGTGAGTACAAAACCTTTTGGGAAACGGTCGCCTGTGGCTGAGTTGTTATTGCTGGATCAGACCTCTTATGGCGTCAGATCTCGCTTGCGACATGCTCAATCACCTACACTCAGTCGCTACGCTCCTGAGTGCGCTCCTACGCATCTGACTGTGCTAACCTAGAGACAAGAAACGGTATCCACCCTTAATCGACTCCTGGACTCTGACTCTACCGCACCTGCTACGAAACTGCACCATGTTCAACGACACAAGGAAGTTTTGCAAGAACACCGTGATGAGTTCAAACGTATCAAATCAACTATTCAACAAGACAGGAACCGGGCTAATCTGCTGGCTTCCGTGCATGACGATATCGAAAGCCACCGCAACGGCTCTGGCATGTCCGAAGCTGACTACATGCTGAACGAGAGAAACAGGATTGACAACTCACACAATATGGCCGACACGCTGCTCTCTCAGGCTTACGAGACAAGAGACGATTTTGTCCGACAGCGAGCGTCTTTGGCCAACATTCAGCGACGAATCGTCACCTCTGCATCTCACATCCCCGGCCTGAACACGCTTATTGAAAAGATTAACACGAGGAAGAAGAGAGACAGTCTGATTCTGGCGCTGCTGGTCTCTACATGCATCTTGATTCTGTTTTTCTTCAGATAGCGTGTGCTGCGCCCACCACCTTGAGCACCCTGTTTGTTCATCATGACACCAAGTATGGTATATTTAATGTATTTACAATCTTTTACACTCCTCGCAGCTAGGCAATCATATCTGGGTCGGTCAGGGCCAGTGAGAGATTGACGTATGCCTCAGGGTACAACAGCTTTCTTTGCGGAGCAAATCGAGACGCCAGAATCACCGAGTCAATCAAACAATCATTAACACCAACTCCGTGGCCTAGAGCTGTGCCGTTCAAGAACAATCTGCTGTCGAATTTCTGTGCAATCTCTTTTCGCAGATTGGATACCCGCTTCGCGTGACCAACAGTGTATTGTGGAATTGCGTCTTTCTGGAATTTGACTTCGACAACGTGCTCGCCAATGTCGCCAAAGTACTTGGTGAGGATTTTCCTGGCAGTTTGAATGACCTCTTGCTCGCTGGGCTGTGGCTTGCCCTCCCAGGTGTGACCTCCAACCATGACAGTCAAAGTAGAGCCTGAAGATTTGGAGTTAGATAGGTCTTGTGATTTGACGGTCTCAGAGCTAAACTGATCTTGCAGGAAGCCGGACCATCCCTCCGGCGTTTTCGGCGTAGCCTCATTTTCTGAAGTTTGTTCGGTTTTTTCAGACACCTTTTCTAGCTTCTGGACAAAGGGTACTGAGGCGTTCCTAAATACTGAATCAAACAAGACACCTAGCGCACCACCCTCGTCCTGCGACTTGGGCACCAGGAATCCAAACCAGTCCTTTCCGACCTTTCGGCCTGGAAAGAAAAAGTCAACGACAGCCAGCGTCGCGTAGGGTATCTCGGAAACAATCTCTTGAGCAGTTGGTGGCAGACACTCGGCAATGGCGTTGACCGGGGCAGTGGAAATCACGACGTTTCCGACAGTGCTTCCCCCTTTTGAATGAACCTCGACTCCGTTGGGCACAGGGGCGAAATCGGTGACTTTAACATTTGCACGCATTTCAACATTCGGCATCTGTTCAAGTCTAGCAGCCAGGCTTGTCGTCAGCGTCTGAAGACCTCCTTTCAGTAGAATAGTGGTATACTTCTTCTTGAAGGGGTTCTCAGTGCCAATAATCTGAGCGGTCTCGTTTCCAATCATGGCAGCACTAACAAGGGGCAGAGCTCGGTTCTTGTACTCGTCCATAGTACTAATTACGCCTGTGAACATTGACCCAACAACACTGGCACCCTCTACTCGCTCAGCGGTGTACAGCCGATTGAAAGGCATCGTAGACCTCGCACTCAACTTGGACACGTCGCCAGCATAGATTCCTCGTAGCATCGCGGAGACCATATCGGCCAGCTTGGGACTAAACCGTCGGCTCACAAACTGCTCTATCGTCTCGTCTTCAACATGGACTGGGTGTCGCGGCTTTCTCCACAAATCTTTGAGTGGCCCCGTTCGCCATCCTTTGGTGATGGGTGAGGCGAGCATGAAGTTGATTCCCCCCACGAGGCTAGAGGGCATCTCCACTAGCTTGTCCTGAAACGCGATTGCTCGGATGTTGGTTTTTGATTTCTTTGGAATTCCTTGCACGGTATCTAGCTTACCGAGCTGTTCCAGTATCTGCGCAGCGATGACTGTTCCCGGCCTTCCAGGTAGCAGCGTTCGTGGGCCCCAGTCAAAGTAAGTGCTTTCCCCGTTTGATGTGATGAGATCAGTCTGAATAAGACCACCAAACTTGTCTGACGCTTCCAGGACTTCTATCTTGACGTCTGGTCGAGATAGAGCCACAAAGTAGGCCAGAGAAAGGCCAGAAATGCCTCCGCCGACTACCACCAGCTTGTCGCCTGGCTGAAGTTGTCTGATCTTGGTGAGTTCCGTCTCCAGTTGTTCCGTCATTTCCTCCCATTGAGATACCACAAGAGCTTGATCTATTAGCGATTGGCCTGTCTGCTGCATTTCCTTCTGTTTAGGATTGTCCACCCAGGTCATTTTCTTGCGATTCATGGCTAGCTCATAGATCAGCTTGAACCCATCTACCACGCTTTGCACGACATTAACATTCTCGTTGTTTGCACTTGTCACAGAAGCTGTTTCCTTCTGAATTGACCTCTGCCTCTCTCTCTGCTCGTGCAGTGCTACTGAGATGATGTTTCTTTTCAGTGGCAGTAAGTTTCCATTGGGCCTCTCCAGCAAGTTGATAACGTTCGTCCACGTGACGCTCTTCATTTTGTTATCGGGGATAACCCTTCCCGCGAGAACCTGCTTGGTCCTCGCTTCCAGGCTCTCTCGCAGGCATCGAGTCGTGTGAATGCTTCGGCAGTTTCGTCGAAGCATTTGACAGATGGAATTTAATGCGGCTCAACTCATTGGGTCTTTACGCGTGTTCTGAGATTGACTTGTGCAATATTTAGTTAGATTATATCTAGTTAGTATCTAGAGTGCGGTCTGTGAGGTTATATACAAGACTAGAACAGACCCGAAATCTCGCCCTCGTCATCAATCTCGACGTTCATGAAACCGGCATAAGTGGACAGACCGGGGATGGTCATGATCTCGCCCACCAGAGCATACAGGTAGCCAGCACCAACAGATGCCCGCACATCACGAATAGGAACCTTGAAGCCGGTTGGCACGCCCTTCAGAGTCGGGTCGTGGGACAGGGAGTACTGGGTTTTGGCAATGCAAATGGGTAGGTGGCCGAATCCCTGGGCAGTGTAGGTCTCGAGCTTCTTCTTGGCGAGTTCGCTAAGCTCGATGCCGTCAGCGCCGTACATCTCCTTGGCGATGGTGTTGAGTTTCTCCTCGGCAGAGGTGGACTCCAGCGGGTACAGGAACTTGAACTGAGAGTCTTCAGTGGCGGCAGCCTTGACAACACCTTTGGCGAGGTCAATGGCACCTTCGCCACCAAGCTCCCAGTGGTTGGAAGGAATAGCGTCGAAGGCACCGGCCGCGAGAGCCTGATGTCTGATCAGCTGGATTTCGGCATCAGTGTCAGAAACGAACTTGTTGATGGCGACAACCACTGGAACGCCGTAGCTTCGAGCGTTGGCAATCTGTTTCTTCAGGTTAGCACAGCCTTTCTCAACCAAATCCAGGTTTTCCTCCAAGTAGTCCTGTGGAAGTGCGGAGCCAGGCTTAACATCTGGGCCACCACCGTGAAGCTTCAGGGCTCTCACGGTGGCGACAATGACGACGGCGTCTGGAACCAGCCCAGAAGATCGGCACTTGATGTTGAAAAATCGCTCGCCTCCCATGGTGAAGTCGAATCCGGCCTCAGTGACGACGTATCCTTGAGAATCGGCAGCGAGCTCGCCCTCCTCGGTACCACACAGCTTGAGGGCGATCTTGTCGGCGAGAACAGAGCTGGCGCCGATGGAAATGTTGGCGAATGGACCGGCGTGGACCAGGACTGGCGTGCCCTCCAGGGTTTGCATCAGGTTTGGCTTGATGGCGTCTCGCATGATGGCGGCCAAGGCGCCGCCGGCGCCGAGGTCGTCACAGGTGATCGGGGTGCCATTGACGCTGCTCGCAACGACGATTTCGCCCAGTCGTTTTCGCATGTCCTTGACGCTGTTGGACAGCGCCAGAATGGCCATACACTCGCTGGCCACGGAAATGTCGAAGCCAGTTTCTCGGGTATGGCCCTTCTCAGTCTTGCCCTGGCCAATTGTGATGCCTCGCAGGTGTCGGTCGTTGACATCCACAACTCGCTTCCAGGTGATGGTCTCCGGGTCAATGTCGAGCCGCACAAATCGGGCCGCCTCCTCCTCGGTGAGGCTCTTGGGATCGGTCTTGTTAATGCCGAGTCGCCGGAGCCGCGCAATCATGGACGCGGTAAAGCCGGCCTTTGGCACCAGTCGCCGGTACAGAGCCTTGTCGGTCTGCTGGGACTCGTGGAACATGCGCGTGTCGATAGCGGCCGCCAGCAGGTTGTTGGCAGCAGATACAGCGTGGATATCTCCGGTCACGTGCATGTTGAACTCATCCATAGGGATAACCTGGGCGTAACCACCGCCAGCCGCACCGCCCTTGATGCCGAACGTGGGGCCCATGGACGGCTGCCGCACGTTGGCGATAGAGGTGATGCCCATGTGACCAGACAGGGCCTGGACCAGACCCATCGTGGTGGTGCTCTTGCCCTCTCCAAGCGGCGTGGGCGTGATGCCTGCGACCAGGATATACTTGCCGTCCTTCCGGTGCTTGAGCCTGTCCAGGACGCTAAGGTTAATCTTAGCCTTGTATGGGCCGTACTGCTCGAGCTCGTGGTCCGTGACACCCATCTCCCGGGCCAGGTCGCGCACCTTCTTAGGCTGCTGGGCCTTGGAAATCTCAATGTCACTGGGCACTGGGGTCTTTCGCGCCAGCGGAAGCGGGTGAATGTGTCTGTGGGCCTGTTTGGCGAAGTGCACCTTGGCCGAGTTGACCACGTTCTGGACCAGCATGGCGACAGTCATCGGGCCGACTCCGCCCGGGACTGGGGTTATCTTGCTGGCGACTAGGGCGGCGGACTCAAAGTCGACGTCACCCACCAGTTTCTGCTTTCCGTTCTCGCCGGCGACATAGTTGATACCGACGTCAATGACTACGGCGTCCTTCTTGAGCCAGTCGCCCTGGACAAAGTTCGCGATACCCACGGCGGCGACAACGATATCGGCCTGTCTCACGTGCGCCGGCAAGTCCTTGGTGTGTCTGTGGCAAACCGTGACGGTGGCATCGGCGTTCTTCAGCAGGTACGAGACGGGGTTACCCACGATATCAGATCGGCCAATAACAACGGCGTGTTTGCCCTTGATGGGCACGTTGTATTCCTCCAATAGCTCCATAACACCCTTCGGCGTGCACGGGACGAAATCCGGCGCACCGCCTCGCTTAGCCAGCTCGCCAATGTTGAGCGTACCGAACCCATCAACGTCCTTGTCGGCGGCCACCGCCTGAGTGATTTTGGTCTCATTAAGGTTTGCTGGCAGTGGCAGCTGCACAAGGACGCCGTGCACGGCGGGGTCATCGTTCAATGAGTCGATCTCTTCAAGGACTACGCTCTCGGAAATGTCCTCTGGGAACCGGCGCAGCTCGCAGTCGACGTTGGCTTCTCGGGCAGCCTTTAGCTTCATCCGCACATAGGCAGACGAGTCCGGTCGCAGTCCGACCTGGACAATCACTAGTTTCGGGTTGAACAGCGGCTTGGAGAGCTTGATTTCGTTGATTTCCGAGTGAATCCGGGTCCGGATTTTCCTATATTAGCCTCTTGTTCAAATTGAAATTAGAATACTCACCGGGCAAGTCGGGTTCCATCAATGATCTCAGCATCCAAAACCCTGGCAGCTGTAAAAGTCCTCACACCGCTTCGGATAATATTGGCCTGTAGGGCCCGCCGCGAATTCCTGGAGAGATGCCGTAGCATTGTTTAATGTGTTTTAGGTGGTAGAATTTTCCTTATTCCGAATCAATTTTTCCGAGAAATGTGTCATTGTAAAACTACCCTAACCTTGCATTGACTAATTGTCAATGCTGGTGCATTGGCATGTACTATCGCCCGTGTTTTTAAGGCCGGTGTCGCTTGAATCCGTACGTGTACCCGGGACATTACTAGGAAGTAACTTAATTGCAGGCAGGCATGTGGAGACCGGAACGGGTATACCGTTTACACCGGGTCCCGGTCACGTGATGTACCCGGGTCATCTCTTTGAGCTGTTTCGGGTCAGATGCGCCACGCGTACAACAACGTTATATTATGAAGAGTTGGGAGTACCGTTATTAGGATTAACGGTCACGATAGCTTATGTAAGCGTGTTAGGTTTTATGTTAGCGTTTGTTAACATGTTGCTGTTGTCTGGTTGCTGTTGTTGTCAGACCAGGAATCCATGGAGAAGGGACCGCCAAGCTCCGAACTGTCTAAAGCTGTGCCGTAACACTCGTATCAGAAATGATAGTACGACGCATGTTCCAGCGATTACCCCAAACTCTCCAGGATCTGTGCGCAACTTCTATTCTAGAAGGGCCGGACTCAAACAAGGGTTTTGTCTTTGTGTCGGACTCGCGGTAGATCTGACACCTACAGGAACCAGATGACCAGGTCAGAAACGGTTGGGTGTTTGATCACTTGCCACAGTACCAAGGCGAGGCGCAACGTAACGTGCCATTTAGTTGCTGTGACTTGCAGGTATCACTATTGTATGTGGTTTAGTTTGGGTTCCTTGCAAAATGCGCGTAAGCCATACACCAGAATAGTGGGCACGCGAGAATCATTTATGAAGGAGTAATGGTTAAGCTACACTCTATAAGGCTTACTAAGCTCGGTGTTTCTCGGCTGTTTGCATGCTGCCTTAAAGTTATTGCATTCAGGCCAAGGACCCTTAAGGTTAGCTTTTATTACAGCAAAAATGACGATCCTGCCGACTACCCCTACCGCTCGAATCCCGAGACCGTGGAATCACTATGGCAACCTGTCCTCGGAAGAGTTTGAACGCCGTAAATCACTAGGATTCCAGGTGTAAACACTTTTCTTCTAACAGCTAACCACCGTGAAATTGATCATTCAGGGGTCCTGGCATTGCCTGCAACAGTGTCCAAACTCTCCATGGGTTCATGCAAAGAATCGTCATGTGATCACTATTATACTGGCAAAGACTAGCACATACAGTTGGTACTCCTGAATACAAATACAGCTGATACAAATACCAGCAATTTCAGAAACCAGTACAAAGTATAGTTGCAGTTGCCATGGTACCAACTCCACACAATGTTAGTCTCAGTATGTCCAGGGTACATTCATTCTCAGACTCATTTTCATGATATTACAGCCCTTACGCATCGCGGCCTAGTCGCCGGCTCTTACCGAGGCCCTTACTTCCCCGGTCAAGTCAGCAGGTGACTGAGACAACCCTGTCTGTTACCTACCGCATGCCCTGGGGTCCAAGGTAGACCCCGGCTACGTAAGCTTGTCTTGCCCTGAGCACAGACGGCGAACAACACGAGATGATTCATTGATAGATCAAACAGCCAATATTCTGAGACCCACATGCTTGCATCGTATTCTCCAGCATATTCATTCCTCGGCAACTGATCGATCACTTCATCGGAAGGCTGGCTCATCGATGCTTTGCTTGATGGGGCACAAGGTAAACAGCTTTTTTCAGAAAATGGCGCTGAGACTGCCGGGAATCGAAATGCTGGCCAGATCGATGGTCTCGCCCAACAAGACAGAACAAAGTCTAGCTTCATGTGAGAGAGTTTCCTCATCCATCTCTCTTTCTCTGGCGATAAATTTAGCACTGCCTATTGTGTTTGTTGAGTACCTTTCGTGCTAAAAATAGAGTAACAACACGATGCGCCATTCCCAACTGGGCGCTGACCGATCAAGAGGCGTTACTCCACCGTATAGAGTATTTGCTTTTTCTGAGAAAAAAAAAACTCACACCAAACCGGCAAAAGCGCGACACTGATCATCGCGAGCAGCGGTGGCAGCGCTTCAGAATTCTGTCTGGATTTAATACCGCTCTGAAAAGCGCTCATCCGTTGCCGTGCGAGAAAAGTTTCAAGCGTGCTGTGCGTGTGGGCCAGGTGGAGCCCGGAGTGCGACCGGTGCGACGTTAAAAGTGCCAAGTGGGGAGTCGCTGGGTGCATAGTGTTAAATAGGGTAAAGAGGCATAAGTAGTGAATAATATTGTAAGTAAGAGGTGGGGGTGTAATGAAGTAGATTATAATATCCATGTATTAAGTGATGTATAAATGCCAACTACTGGCGAAGGTGAAGTTTAGGAATAATGAACTAGTACATACTCGCTCGCTCGTAAATCAAGGTCGCATAAGTGATTAATAATTAACGTCAAACGTCAGATGCTTACAGCAGGAGAGCGGCGGCACCGACGATGGCCAGACCACCGACAGCGACCTTAGAGCCAGAGTTAGACTGGGTAACGGAGGCGGAAGCGTGGGTGGAGATGGTGGCGTTGCCAGCGGCGGCGGCGGTGGTGGCGACAGCGGTGGTGGCAGCGTGGGTGGAAGCAGCGGCGGAAGAGCCAGCAGCGGAGGAGGCAGCGCCAGTGGAGGCAGCGGCGGAGGAGCCGGCAGAGGTGGAGGCAGCAGCAGAAGAGCCGGCACCGGAGGAGACTGGAGCGTTCTTGCAAGAAGCTGGGGCGTCAGCCCACTGGAGAGTGCCAACGGAGAAGACACTGTCAGCAGAGTTGAAGCCGACAATGACGGAGGAGAGGATTGGAGCACCCTGGGCGATAGCGGAGCAAGCGACGTGGCCGTAGAAGGCGGTCAGCAGGTCAGCGGAAGCCTGCTGCAGCTGCTTGATCTGGCCCTGGATAATCTGGCCGGCACCAATGGCGTTGAAGTCTGGTCCCTTCTGGATGATGTCAGAAAGGGTGGACAGAACGGTGGTCAGAGCATCCTGGCCGGAAGAAAGGACGGCGGCACCATCACAGTCGGAAGATGGAGACAGCTTGTTCAGGGCAGTGGTAACAGCCTGGACGTCGGTCAGGACGGTGGTGGACTGTGGGACAATTGGCAGAGCACCGCCAAGACCCTGAGACTGGGAGAAACCCTGGATGGACTTGTCAAGAGTGGCGACATCGTTCTTCAGGGTAGTGAAGGCAGAGGCAGCGGCATTAGCCTCGGAAGATGGAGTGCAGGCAGCAAAGGCGGTGGCAGCGAGGGCAGCGGCGGCGACAGTGTACTTCATTTTTGTATTAATGTGTTTTAGCGAATGTGTTCGTAATGTCTGATGTCGGGGAGCGGGCCCTATTTATATTTTTCAGGCCTTACCACACTCGGTCTGTAGTACACTCAGAAATGGCAAAAAGCAAAGCGCAGAAAAAGCAAAATCCCAACCATTCTCTGTTAAGCGCAAAAAGAAACGTTGCTCGATTCGTGTTGCTTTTGACCCCACACTTCATGTGAATGGCCCCCAAGGAAGGCAAGGCCAGTCCCTATTCGTCTATTCGTTGCTGTCCAGCCAGCGCGCCCTATTGGTGAGCGATTTGCGCGCTCCCGCTGCGCTGGATGGCCAACGCTGAACGTGTCTCTCGCTAAGACGACGCGAACCTAAAATTTAATTTACACAAAGCTGTGTCCCCAGCCGTTAGCACTGACACTGTCAACACCTGGAGCCTCGCGAGCGAACCCAATGTAGCCAGATTCCACCCTCAAGCGGATTGGCTCCACTGGCACATGCTACCCCGCTATACGATTTCGGTGCTGAATAATAGCCTCGCCAGCGGCTGACTAAGGCAGAGCACTTATGCTTAGTCACACACGGCAAGGCGCGACACCGACGGAGTCGGGATGTCGGTGTGCCAGAGTGGATCCCTACAGTGAGGGGTTGAGCCTTGCGGATTCTACAGTACTAAGGTTTGAATGTGAGCGACGAGCGTGCTAGCAGGCATAGGCTAGGAGCCTGACTGCGCGTGGCTGACAAGCTCTGTCCGTATTTACCTCCGGACCACCCGGTAACGTATGACGTACTGGCGCCGTGAATGCAATTCTGTTACGGCAGCTAGGATCATCATCGCGGAATGGATGGAACCAGAAAGAGTGCCTTACAGTCACTGTGACACCACAGGTTGGTTACATGAATTGTAATTAATCCAGATCCGGTACGCAGCATTAGGGGGCCAATGGTCCCTGTCGCCTTGTATAGCCTTATAGCCTTGCTGGAAAGCCTCGTGATTGATTAGCCTTACCGTAGCCTCATAAGCCTCGCGAGCCTCGCGCACGGTTGGTGTCTATTTGTGGCCCTGCGTACGTGCAGCCGTTCAGTCCACTTGTTTTGGAGCCCTACGAGGCTTGTTGCTTGTCGCCTTGTCCGGTCGTGGCTGTCTCGCATATGGTGGTACCCAATGTCCGTCGTAGAGCCACCACAGAACTCCGCAGACGCAGAACTCGCGCAGACCGGCGCATCGCCTTGGCTGGATGATTGCGCATTATGATGTAGGTACCAAAGCGGATCAGGATCCACCGACGTTTGATAGTCGCCGAGCGGGTCCGGTATACGCTGACAGTGAAAGTCCTAGCGCGATAAATCTTACAGTTGTAGCTAAATCAGCTTGTTGAGTCGAAGGGCTGATATTGGAATCAATAAACTCTCACGTATTGAGGTCTCATTATGGCCGCCTCGCCGGAAAACTCTAGAAGGGCGCGTATTCAGGCTCGCGCAAACCAATTACACTTGCCGGAAAGCATCGCAACTTCTCGGCCATCACATGAATTCTACATAACAATGTACTCCACATTGCGTTGCTCGCATTAAAACTTTCTCGAGCATGGTTGTGGCGGTGCACTGTGTCAGCAGAGAGCAACATGATAAAGAAGCAACAGAAAAATATTCGTCACCTCCGTCTTGATGCTATTTCATTAAACAGTCTAAAAATAGACCATTATGCCCATGTCTAATAACCTGACGATCTCAGGACTTCTCGGCGGCCCCTCAGACTGAAATGAAGCATGTGAAACTTTTTGTCCCTCCAGCGCGTCGCCAAATGCACCTCTCGGCTATTCTATCGCGGGGTAGAGAGGGGAAGTTGGCGCGCAGGGACTTACCCGGCAGCATTTGTTCCAAATGCGGCGCAGACGAAACGTCCCTCGCATCTGAGCAAAACTCCGCATCTCTCCGAACGGGTAGGTTTCCCGCGACCGTTGTGAGCGAATTCGCTTCATCAAACGCAGGGGACACGCTTTGCTCAAAGCGGACGGCGAGTGCTCGGCACCATGCAGTTGTGTCGCGCGGTATAATATATTGCGTTGATTTCATAGATGTCATCGCCAAGCCCAGCGCGCGTCTAGCCCGCCGGCAACTACAGTGTAGCGTAAGCGGGCAGCGTTGGCGGTACTAAATCTGGTGCTGTGCGTAGAATGGAGTATGCGCAGTTTGAGTACCGCTTTTGGCATTGATATAGGGATTCCGGCGCTACACATGGATTCTGAAGTTCATGCCGTGTGTCGCTTACTGGTAGCCTGCGCAACTTGTGGTCGCTCCTTCGAAGTGGGCTCAGGTAATTGTGAAAAGTCAACACCATCTCTGGTGATATATTAGTGGCAATAAACTAAAAACACAAATATCCCTATCATAACTCTTAAGCCTCAACAGAGTCCAGCGACTGGCCGCCCTTCTCCTCAATAGGAGCCAGGGCAGCGCACTGGGCAACCTCTGGGTATCGGTTTCGTCGGCATCGGTCTGGCTGGTAGAATCGAAGATCGATTCGCGTCACCAAGAAGATAATGCTGACCAGCAACTCGAATCCACCGTAGAAGACGTAGAAGACCCAGGCCTTGAAGGTGAACGAGAAGTATGGAATAGCTGGTCCCAGGGCGGACTTTGCCTGGCCGCCTCGTGGCTTGGTGTAGAAAAGAGTTGGGGCTCGGAAGCACACAGCGACAGTCAGCAACAGAGAAGTCACAACAACAATCAGCACATTGTGAATCATGTTACCAGTTCCTCGTCCATTGTGAATGGTGGTGTCGTTGTGGCACTTGATGTGGCCATGGGCTGGAGGCTCAGAAGAGTTCAGCAAAGGAATAGCGCCTTGTGGCAGTCGTCGCTGCGATCCCTTCTCTGGGAAGTAAAAAATGCTGTTGGACTGAATCCAGTTGGGCTGCATGGTGGCTGGGTACTCCTCTGGGGTCATCTTCTTAAATGGAGAAGCGCCAATGGTGCCTGGTCGATAGATGTAAGCCAAGGTGATAGTCACGAATCCAGACATGGCGTACAGGCAGTTGCAAACGGCAGCAACCTGGGCAACCTGCTGGCATCGAGTGAGGGTCTTCTGACTGGTGTAGTAGATGAGTGGAATGGCACCGCCAAGGAGGGCCATCAAAATCACACCTGGCATGAGCGCGTAAATGGCGTGAGAGAAGTATCTAATCATCCTGGATCGTCCAAACAGAGGGTGTCGCCAAGTCAAAATTCGGTTGCCGAAGTACATGGGGAAGAACGACAGCAAAATGATGGGCAGTTGGTTGAACACCACAGAGGAGATAGCGATCTTAACCTGAAGCACACCGCCATGGATCCACTGCAGTCGCAGGGCGAAACCAATAATGTGCAGGCAACAGTAGCCGGCCAGGGCTAGCGAGATCCAGAACTTCTGGCCCACAGACCAGTTCCGGGCAAAAACATACAGGTGACCAAGCATAACCAAAATGAAAAAAACCAGCAAAATGATGTTGGGGACCCTGTCGCTCTGCTCAGTGGGGAAATCGCCAAACTCACCAAACAGCTCGGGCACAATCTGGTTCACAAGAGACGGGGGCAGACTGCCAAACTGCTTAGTAGTGTCGATAGCCAGTTGCAACAGACCGGTGCCAGGAACAGCACCAGGTGGTGTCAGCGCGGCCAGCACGGCCTGGCTACTTGTAGAAGATCCCGAACTCATCTCTCTAGGACTAGAAGAATAAAGTGAAGGAACGATGGTGGTGTGGCAGGGGACGGCAGTATATATATATATGTGAGGCGCCTCAGGAGCCGGTGATGACAATAGTAATTTTGAAATTTTATTTTGTTTGGAATTGCTTTTGCGCTTTTATTTTTTCCCTTTTCGCGTGGTTTGCTTTTGCGCGCTCCTACGAAGTTGGCGTGTTAAAATCAGGTTGGTCATCATCAATATTTTACACATATTGGTCACTCCAAACTATATGTGCTCTGAGCGACTCACGCTATGTCGAACGTGAGGTGAATATGGTATGATATTACACTGCCTCGTTTCAGTGAACCCCAATTTTAAGTAAACGCGGGGTCACCTGTCATATCATTGCCGTCTTCAAACGGTGTAATCTTCTTCCCGGCATCCCGGGACCCTGACACCGTCTCACCGGCGTTCCTGTAGTTATCGTCCCCTCGTTACGCGCTCCTTTCCGAATGGCCCGAATGCAGTAGAACTGCTTATTAAACGTGGGGCACCATATGATTCTGAGTTTGACTTGACTGAAACGTGGGCGGGGTCTGCGCCTGCGACCCTACTGTCCGGTAACTACTGCTCTCACAGCACAGGGTCCCTTCACTTCTCATCACAATAACAGTGTTATCGTGTGAATCTGCTAATCTCCTGGCATGTGCTCGGCTTCATGTGAACTTCGCAGCCATAGTATGCACAGGATTTGCCGGCTCCAAAAGGCGGGGTAGGGATATGCAGGCGGCGTCAGATCTCAGCGTTTCACAGTGACTCAGTCTTGGTTGCTTGGCCAGATAGCCAAACCTGGCATCGCTGGGCTACAGTAATGAGAAATTCTGATTTTCTTTGCAATTTTATGGTGTTGCGTATAATGCGTCTTCTAGAACTCGTAGTTGCCATGACAACCCCCCACTTGAACCCCTCGAATCGTTAAATGCTCGCCCAGCCTGCTGCGTTCGCCCAGCTACCCACTGATCGCCCCACTGCCTCTGCTAGGCAAATACGGGTCGGGCAAATGCACATAGGGTTCCAGGTAGGGCCCTTAACGTTGACCGTTGACGTTCTATAGGTGTCGTGCAAAGTAATAATTCATGTGCGACCGTTGGCGGGGTCTGCCGGGGTTTGCTCACCTGACCTGACCGCCATCACCCTTCACTTGGGCTCATCTAATTGAAGGATACAGCGTGCTTGAAGAATGTGAACTGGCTGGCTACTAATAGATCCTTATCCATTGGTTCTCATGTGCAGTCACGTGGCCGATAACGGTGCAAAAATATGCGCGTCATTCGCGACGCTTCACAGTCAGCGGCCACCGCCTGGACAGGGCAACTTCCTGTTTGCACCTGCAGAAACTAGTGCAGTTCCGGTTCGCTCTGTGCTGACACTTTTGCACTACGCTATGCCCCCCAACAGATTCCAGCTGTGGCCTAGCTTCCCTGGCTCGGCGTGCGCCGTGCATGCTCACGGCTGCTCAACCTTTCAGCGCTGCTGAGTACCCGTTAAATTTGGCTGTACTTGGCTGAGCGCTTACTCCGTAGGTCTCTCCACCGTGCTGTGATCGCGAAGGGCTAAAACCTCGCTGTTTCGGGCACAGCTTAGCAACAGTGCAGCACATCGCAGTTATGTGTCCCTATATACCGCGTGTATACAGTGTACCGCTAAGACAGCGTACCAGCATAACGCACCAGCATAGCTAAGTATCTCCGACGTTGTTCCGAGTCTAGACCCACTCAGGCCAGGCACGCGAGCACGGATGGCGGACCGTTTCCGACCGCGCAGATCGTGTGATCGACAACGGCGTTAAATGTCAGGCGGGGTTGGAATTTTGGTGGGCGTAGCGAGTACTGGCAATCGCTAGCCCCAGTGCCAAGCTGATTAAGGTTGCCGACAATTGCTAGCACAGTGAGTGACCGCCGGGGGATGGCACCGGAATTACGGGACTCGCCTAAGTACCGGCATAATATCATATAGACAGGCATCGATAATCACTTCCCACCGGTACAAGCTAACATGTTATACGCGAAACCACGATAATTCTCGGCTAGAGCAACATCCGGAATGTGGTTTGTTCCGGCTTGTTGACCGTTTGAGACACCGGATAACCCTATTGTACTGACGACACGGCGCAGCAACTCACAGCGGGACAGTCTCAGTGGGTCGCGAGATAAACTGAGATGTCTTGACGCGACTCGGATAGGCGGGCCGCGTGGCTGTCTTGTTGATATGTGGGGAGGCCGCTAGCTGCCGAGGATGTAGATGTAAAGTTGCTAACGTTGACAGTAAAATTAACCGGTAAATATGCATCCCTTGAAGGAGGTGCACAGAGTGTCTCATCTGTGACGTCACTGGGGGTTCAACTCGAGCCGGAGGTCAGGAGCTAGTCAATGAGCTTACATGTGATTACTGTGCTAAGATGTGTAACACGGCTGCGTGGAGTCCTTGTTGAAATGTGCCTGGCATATAAGAATTCTTAGCTGTGGTCTGTTCAGACAATCCGACGATGCTTGCAGCTTTTGAGGCATATATATTGGCCATTAAGCGCTGTTCGAGCTTTGACGACGGTGAATTCCGCGTCAGCCGCCTAATGCGGTCGCTAGCAGTCGTGCTAGAATCCTCAGATAAGCTTTTCTGGCTGCCAGGGGCAAGGAGCAAGTGAGTGATATTCGCGGAGCTTATTTAGGCTGACTTGGAAAAGATAACCCTTGAAAGAGTTGGGATGACGGGCGCGCACTTTTGATTAGTTGTGGGCAGATTTGTTGAATGTTTGATAACAATCATAAGCTCAGAGGGGGAAGAGTAAGGGTGTGGCCTTCGGTAGTAAGATCGGGCAGCGCCTCGATGGAGGCTCTGGACAAATCCTCAACTGGGATGATGACGGTTGCTCCAAAAAGTCGAGACTTAATTTGTGGGTGGCTTAGCAAAGTACCACCGGCCGTACTCCTTCACAGCCTCTGCCACCTTACCGTTACGGAACAATAAGTACGGCCTGCCAAGAACTGGATGCGTGCCCCAGGTTTATGGTTGAAAAAGGAAATAGATAAGATCGCGTTACCGCGTTGGGAGTGATTGCACCACAGTGGGGCGAGGTAGATGCCGCGAGGATACAATCACCGGCATAAGCACATGAATTTAACAAGCGAAGCGCGTTATTTACTGGTGCTCTTGTAAGTGTTGCGACTTCACTGTTGGTCGAGTATGTCGGATTGAACGTATCGTGGTTCCGTGCCTGTTGACGTCAACATGTGTACAGATCGCTTGATTATTCAACCTCAGGACCCCAGGCGAACTCCGGAAGAACTGGTCTACATGCACGGCCGTTTTCTAAGCCCCCACACGATTCCGGATAAACCAGTAGGTGGGGCTGACGATCAACTATTGTCCTGTGTCCTGCGAGGTACTCAGGGACCGCCGATATGCCGGTGTTTAACCGGTCAGTCGGTGGTTTGCACGCGTGAATCGTTACTTTTGGCTTCGGAGATGTGCTTCTGGTTCCCGACCTTCTCTCTACGCCTCCTGATTCTCTCCTAGTTGCCACACGCAACAATTAGTGCCACCATTGGCACGTGCAACAGCGTTCACGGACGGCACGCCAACCCTACATTTGAGTTTAAAGTGGATAGCTGGTACTACAAAGGCTGGCAATAGCTTGGCAGGCTCTAACAGTTAGGTAACAATGTGATGGCAAGTCTTGCCCAGGTACCGATGCCTCACTGGCTTAGCATATCGCATTCGAAAAGTTGACAGTGGCAGACTCGAACCCTTATTCAACAGGTGACATACTGCAAACGACAAAAAGATGACTCCTCCACAGGGGCTCGAACCCTGGACATTTCGGTGACTCCTTCACAGCCGATTGTTGTCGATGATGAAGCATTCTAAAAGCCGAACGCTCTACCAACTGAGCTATGGAGGATGAGACGATGCCAAGTGGGAAGGGAAGGTAGGAGATCGGTTAATTTGATGATTTTCCGGCGCTGGAATCGGAAAGGAATTGGCGGTTTGATCGCAGGCGAAGTCGTAGAGGTAACGAAATTTGTACAGCAGCAGACGTGCGAGGCGTTTTTGGCTGGACTCAAAATGTCAATTAGCCAGTTTCACCCAACCGAGCTGATGACCCCGGTGCTACGTGAGAATAAGCCTAGCTACCAAGTTCTCCTTGGGCTCGTATACAGCTTAGAGTGTGATACTAGTACGGCGGCCGCTCCTTGATTTGGTGTTGAAATACTATGCGGACTACATTGAAGGCGAGATGGTGGGAAAGAATCGGCAAGCTAATGGATCAGAGCATAGACTCAAGAAATTCAGCCTAACAAAAGACATCAATTGCAGCTAATGGACGTTGTTGTGCACCTATAAACTTACGGCAGTCTCGCCTGTGATGAAATAGTACCGTTGGTCGCGCTCGCGGAACTAAGGCCCTCGCATTGATTGTGAGAACTAGACGACGTTAAATTGCAATACCCGTTTCAACCCTTATTCCCGCCAAAGCCTACCTGATTCACATACCAACGTCTCTATTCTTCAATCATTATATCATCATGATCACCGGCGCGTTGCGCCTTGAGTTCAGCGAATTGAGTCTCATGGAATTCAATGAGAACGCCGTTATTTCCACCAATAGCGCTAACGAGATGGCCATCTTGATGGATCAAGCCAAATGTACTTTTCTCAGCAAACGGCCAGATGTGCCACCACACTTTATACGAGTCGAATACGAAACCGTCCGAGAGGGTGCCGAGTGGGCAGTTCAGTTTCTGGGGATTGTGCCTTGGACCAGAGCGCTTGGATCCCTCACTACTGAAATAATAACTCATGCCTTGGTGGTCGGCAGAATTGTTCCGCATCTGTTGACAGCGGCGAGGTACAAGACGGAATACGAGAAGCTTGTTCAATGGGTAGATAGCGCCCAACGGTCTTGCGCCTATGCCTTTCTGAGGTTCTCGACAGTTACCGTTTTCTACTTCTTCAGTGATGATGGATTGAGACCACTACGACACGTTGATAACACTGAGTTTGCTGGATTCCAACAGTTCGCAGCGGGGTGGGTTGACCTTGCGGGAAGGATAGCCGACACTTGTCCACCGTTCACGGCATTCGATCCACCCCCGTGTGGTTTGACTGAGTCAGTCGACTGGGAGACTATGGAGAGAGATTTGTGTTACGAGTACGAATGATTGATCCAGCTGCTGTGGTTTCTGATCGCTTATTTCTTCATTCGATCGCCAGGACACAGCGTTACGTATGCATGTGAGTTATCTCCGATGTTATTCCGGTCTAACCAAGACATCTCTTCTGCCCTTATCTGTGGAGTTATGCATGTCGCATTTCAAGACTGTGGCTTTCGAGACCCTGCAGGTCTGCCTCTTCTCCTGAACCGTGAGGTCCGTTCCCGGTGCCAGTGTCTTGTCTTGGTTAACGCAGCAGTGGCCTCGATTATAAGCTTGTCCATGTCAAAGAGGCGCCTCAGCTCGTCATCCTCGTCTGGCACAGATGGCAGTGGTTTCTCCTTCTCTCTTTGTCTTTCGTCGTATTCATATTTCAGCTGTTGTTCGTGCCGGGCTGCGTCTATGTATATCCTTGAGACCGAGTCGCAGTCAGCCCGAAACGAGTCTTCGCTTGGAATCGGGTTTGTAGAGCCGTGATTCATCGCGTGAGACGTGGACTAGTGGTATAGGGGATTCAGCGTGGGTGATACAGCAGGTTTAATGAAATGAGGCTAGGGTCTGAGATGCGCTAGCCTAATCGGGACGTATATTAATCAACGTGGCTACATCGCTGAACTTGATTCTCCAAGCTCTGAGAGGTCTAGTTGATTACAAGCTACGGAACAGAGTTAGTCCTTAATTTACGATATCGAGTCCTTTTTGACAGTACTTCACGTCGATCGGAATCGATATATCGGAAATTAACAAGGGTGAAGCAGATATATACTGGAGGATGAAACACAAGGGCTTACGTAAAAAAGTCATGGACGTATGTTCCTGGGGAATGTGGTGTGAATGGCGCTGATACGCGGACTTCGATGGCGGATCGAGCACATTGTTCACTGGATAACCCAGTGTGCCCTAGGATTCAGAGATCCATTCACTTGAAGACTTGTCCTCGTCTCACGGAGGCCGTAGTCGACGGCGCTGTTTGAGAAGCACCGTTATCGTTATCGCCGTCAAAGTGGGAAGTTTTCTGGAGCGAGCTGTGTTTCATATCATACATTCATTACAGCAGTAGCTTCAGTAGGCTGCTGAACACATTCGGCGATACAGTCGAGAGATAGAAAGCGGATGCAAAGCGATCGCTAGCTCCTCTTGGTAGAAGGTGCTTGTTATGCGCAGTTACTTTGGATGTTTCAGCTGGGCACGTGCGCAACGGATCTGTCACTACGAGCCGAACAACCGTCATCATCATCGGTGCTGGGATATCGTACAGGCGAACAAAAGCCCCGTCGATCAGTGCCTCTATCGCTAGTTGGATTGGCACTATGACACCCAACGGGGTAGGCTGCTGTGTTCATTCTCTGTGATGCATGTCCACAACATATGGCGTGTCGTGTTTAACCTGCGTTTGCAACATCAGTCGTGTCGTGCTCGACGGAAAACTATATAAACCCCTACCTTTCCTCCAATTCCTCGCCGCTCTTGCGGTCAATTGATTCTTGTACAGCGTGAGTGAATCACGTATACGGTTGCTAAATATTAATTTGCTTTGATTATTTCACTTCAGTCGTAGCATGAGTTCGTCTACCACGTAAATAAATTAATATATATCTCCTGGAACCCTACCGAGTAGCACTAGAGATGAAGCGTGCAGCGCAGATTTCCCTATCTGTAGCTATCAAATTCCGCCTCTTTCCAAGTCCACTCAAATCCCCGCTGGCCTTACCATAAAGCATCATCGAGTAATCTTAATGCATTTACAACACATCTGCATTATACAATCACAATCGTTTGAGTCAAAGTGCAGCAACACTTGACACTCATCGAGCCAATCAGTGCCGCCAACACTCACAGTCTGAACTAGCAGCACATACCTATGCGATCGAAGACAATGGCCCGTAGTCCCTTCGGCAAACACCGGCCATACCGGAAACAGCAGCACAGGAATCCAATTTCCACGTACTACGAAGCTATTGGCGCGGCCAAATGAACAAAGCATCTTAATCACAACATGCAACTCGGACTACTCGCCTGTCTCACAATTCGAGCGAGTTTTTCCACATCAGCGCTGACCGAGAAGACGACATCTGGGTCAGGATTCCAGAAAATTTACCAATGTCTACTCTATCTTTGTGAGTCAGACGGAATACGCCAGAACGCAGGTATCTATACTTTCCCACGTTTGAGCCCTGCAGTGACCAACCGACGCTATAGCATCTACAAGACACTGTCTGACGTGAACCCGTATAGAACCTTTCTATCAACCACGCTGGTCCATGCAGGGTGACGCCAAAAATTCCCCAATCAGGGCGAGTTTTCTCAATGAGAGCTCTAATTGGCGCCAAATGAATACGCCTCACTTCGAACGGCACTCTAGCGAAACCGCGCTACGCCTGAACGCTGCCATTGACGCTCCGTTATCTAACAGTTACACTCTGCGCCTCGCTGCACGGATTCCCACCTAAACAGCTAATATGGGAATCGCTGCCTGAGTGGTCCTTGGCGGGGAGCTGTGCCTCAACACGGGCCGATAATAACGCAATGTCCCTAGTCAGTGTAACAGTTAAGAATTGTAATGACGGCTTCACGACCGCGGCAATAATCGGCTGACTAATACGAGTGGTAATGGCTGACTAACCGCCCACCCGCTTAACAAGTCCTCCTCAGCCACCTAACCCAAGGTTACCCCTGCCCGAGTAAACTCCGCACCACGCCCAACAGGGATTACCAATTGGGAACTGTGGACGATCGCCGCCCAGACAGGGAATGCATCTTGCAGATGCATTTGCTTTAATGCGTTGGCGCACAAACGTGGCGCTTAGCTGGAAATCGACCCGATACCCCGGTTGCGCGCGGTGGCTGAGTCACGTGAGAGGTAGGGTAAGGAGACAGGCCAGGGGTTGATGATTGACGTCAGCGCGCCTCCAACGCGTAGGATTAGCGATAGGCGAGACGCCCAGGAACCACAAGGATAAAGGTATAGCCAATATAAGAATCCGTGGAGACATACGGTCTGTGAGAGCATCGGACATGAGGACAGGGGCATCTATATATAGACTATAGGCGGGGAATGATCCTTGCATCGCCATCTTGGGCCATCCCGCCGTTAAATCTCAGACTATCCTTGACAGATCGACCAGCCTTTGACCCCTTTGAAGATGATCAAGTGACGGCGTATATAAATCCGCGTATCGCAGTAAAGCATCAACCTCAGCATTTCGATTCCCTTAGCATCATGGTCTCTGTCAATACTTTCATTCTCACCATCATTATCAGTACCGTGTATGGCGCCCCCACAATAGCGCAAGAGGCGCCAATTATCGCCGACATTTCTCTCAGTGGCGGACTGTATGGAAACCTCAATGACCTGGAAGTGGACCTCACACGACACGACGAGCAAGGGAACGTGTTTTTGGACCTGTCGACAGAGGTTCGTGAGCTCGGCCAATACGTCAAGGCTTCTCACCAGGAGCTTATTCACCGTGAGCTGATTGGCGATAACCTGACATACTCGCTGCAGGCCATTTCTGACCTGGTCAGTGATTTGCTGTTCTCTGCAAAGCTGTACAACAACGCCCAGACCAACCCGGTCCAGGACGACTTCATCAACGGTTCCCTGTCGAACGGTATCGATGACTTGATCAAGTTTGTCATTCAGCTGGTCAGGACGCTTGCAAAGAGTGGCTCGCTTCGAGGGCCCGCTTACAGCATTCGAAGACTGGTATACCAGCTAGACTCTGCTGTGATGCAGCTGTCGCAGAACCTTCAGAACGCAAACAAGCTACATGGTCGTGTTTCTGGGTTGCTGAGCACTTTGAACAGCGCTGATTTGCAGATGGTCATAAACTAGACTGGAGGGACACAAAATGACCGCAGGCGGTCTTGCATTAGCATTCAGTACCTTAATTAGCATTAAAGTTTTTCATAATTTCATTGAGATTACAATCTAACGGGCCGTTTCGCGGCGATGTACTAAGCAAATTCACCATACTTCTAGCGACTCCAGAACACAATTCTTTAAACACAAACCCGTACCCTCTCGCTAAGCTTGCAGTTGCGTTAGTGCGTACCCCGGCGATCTGTGTCACACCGTTTCTGCACCGGCAATTGACTCCGCCTACACATCGCCTACATATCAGATTGTCACCCCGGCAACCTTCAATCCACCAACCCTGAAACGCTGCCTTAGCGCAGCACGCACCCGAACACAATGTTCACGCACTATCCACGCCCCAATGCTTCCGTTGGGGTCACATGCGTGGGTTAGGGCTACCGGTGGGGGCCAATCAGGGTCTCGGAAAAATTTCAAACGGGTCGTTGTCGTAGTAACGGGCCGCAGATAAACACTGGGCTGCTTTGATAGGGATGACAGGTCAAAGATTAGGCAAGAGGCTACAAGGGCTGAGATGGACGACGTTAAGATTTTGCCGGTGATTGGTTTCTTGAGAATTGGCTAGCGTAGTGTAAGAGGTATGTTGAATATATAGTCAATGATATTATACATAAATAGACAAACTGTATGCTTCGTTTGTGTCGTCATAGCGTGTGTTCAATGCTGTCCAGCCGATATTGGCCAATAAATAGTTAGTGCTTCAAAAAGGCGGCCTGTGCCCCTGGCGAGCCGATTCGCAGTCCCGTAGAAGGATCCACGATTTCTATTGGCTTCCGTGCTCTGTTGATGGCAGAGGCCAAGGTTTCATGTCGAGGGGTTGGAGACGTTGTCGGCGAATCCTTCTGCTCAGCTGGTCTGGCCCGCGTGACAAGCTGAGGACAAAACTCCTGGTCATCCTCGTCATCAAAACCCCGCGAGGCGTTGAAGCGGGTGTACCGAGACGAGGCGGACGAGAAGTATGCATTGGAAAACTGCGGCGAGACTGAGGAGGGCCGCGAGTAGCCAGCCGGGGGAGACCCGTTGAAGCTGGAGCTCGCAGAGTGCGAGCCAGTCGAGTGCGAGTAGTAGTAGCTCATGTTGCGCTTAATGGTAATATCGTTTGTCGTTAATCTCTGCCACTAGTGAAGTGTAGGGTGCAGGTCGTCGGAGGGCTGGTTGCGGCGCGAGAGGCGGGGGTTGGGTTAGGGTAGGGTTAGGACAGACTGAGAGTTACTCATGTATTTTTTACTGTGTTTGTAGAAAGACGAATGGCGTGGAAGGCAGGTACGTAATGATGTGCTATAGGAGAGTGATGAGCAGTGATTTTTGTGGTGCATACTGGCGTTTTGAGTGAGCTACTAGCTTCGTTAGTAGCGGTCCTTGGTTCTCGGTATGCATGACGCAACACCCAACGTGGCCCTCGTGGTAAGGTACTGTGTAGGCAGGTCAAAGTACATGAGTAAGTACATTTCGGCAAAGGACATGTAGCATGGAAATATCAACATTACGATGTAGGGGTATGCTGAATAGCTTAACTTAATCTTAATTAGCATTTGTGTATATTGGCACGAAATGGTAACGCTATTTTTAGAAGGTGGGGCCCACCAACCAGAGGCCAATGATAATGTCCAGTATGACGTAACAATGCCAGTAGGACCTGTGAGGAGACGCCATTGATCTTCAGGTTCAATTCAATTGTTTACTGATTGGGATTCCCACCACGGCCCCCTGGAGCCGCTGCTGCGCTGAGGCGCCGCTGCATTGGGCACTGACTTAATAGCCAGGAACAGTGCGCTTTGACCGCACGGCGAATCCGGCGATGACGACGACCTTCGCTCAAGGTTCGGCTTCTATTTCCGCTGCGTGCCAAGAGATCTCGAGATCTCACGGAGCGCAAATGCCAGATCAGGCAACGCGGGCAGTGGTATTGAGAAAAGGAGGCAAACACTTCGATCCTTCAAGGCATTAAAGCCGTGATTTGCAGTAATTGGCGCACAATCCAATGGTGAGCTCGCACGAATACCTTAAGGCTAGACAAAACCTTATTTAGGCTTTGACCATGCTTTCGGCGGGCCCTAGTTGTGGGCTTACCTCAGAATCGGTACAAACGCACCACCGCCATGTGTTCGCTCATAATTCATTGAATAAAAATCTCTATAATACACCCGTAAATAATGACTGTCCGCACATGCGACCCGTACACCGGAACCCATAATATCAATACAATTCGGACCTGCCCAGCGCCAGCTGTACGTCGTGCGATGTTAGTATGCTGTGATGCGTGTTTGTGATGGCTGTTGATTTGATGGCGTGCAATTACACACCCGCGGCCTGCATCAACACGTCCATACCATCGCTCTCGCCCTGCGGCAGCGGCGGCAACGGTTTCGAGGTAATCGCGCTGTTCTTCCTCGCCGCTGCCGACAGTCCTGTCGATGTCTGGGCTGCCGCCATGACCGATCCCGCCGGCGGAAGCGTCGAAGGCCGCGTGTCGGCTAGCGGCAACACATAGCCCTTTGGCGGCGGGAACGAGTCCGGCCGCGGCAGTATCAGGTTCTTTGTGTATGACCGCGTCGCCGACAGCTGAGGCCTGTTGTGCATCACTGGATCGTAGGGATGGTAACTCTTCTCGGCCGTCTTGATGGACGGCAGAGGCGCGCTCTCATCTTCAGAAATCCGCACCAGCTGCGACAGCGCCGAGTTCCTGTCCGATTCAGAGCCGGGCGACGAGTACCTGTTCGACGTCGGGCCCCACGTGTGCGGCCGGTCCTGGTCCGACTCGCACAGCACCGAGGAAAGCCACGAGTTGGTATTGGATGTAGACGTTCCCGGGGTGGAGATGTTTGACTGCGGCCGCGATGACGAGGCGGACGAGAGGCCCGCTATCGACGGGTACGAGTGCAGCGACCGGTGCTCCTGGGGCGGTGACGAGTAGTGCTTGATGCCTGGGAGGAACATCGGCGGCGAGGTCGGGGCCTCCGACGACGCGTTCACCGGAGTGGTGGGCATGGGAGGAATAGGCGGGAAGGCCTGAGCGTAGTGGCCGCCGGGCTGCGCTGTCGTCGGCGAAGGCACCGGGAACAACGGCGACGAGGGCGAGTAGCCAAATTTGGGATGGCTCGGGGTATTCTGCGATGAGTTGAGCGGGGAAGCTGGCGGGGACCCGTCCTGCTCCAGATACTTGTCAGTCTGTAGAGCGATTGGCCTCGGTCGGTGCTTGGGCCGGAACGAGCTTGGTTGGTACAGCGTCGGCGGCGCGGGAGGCGCGGGGCCATTCCGCTCGATGATGATGTTTTGTTTGTTGGTGATGGGATTTGGCAGTGGAGGTAGCGGCTGCTGCTGCTGCTGTTGTGGGAGATATTGCATGTGGAGGTCCGCTGTGAACACCTTGTTTGAGTGGGGCAGCGGCGGCGGCGGCGTCGCGTGCAGAATATGGTGCTCATTAGCGTGCACGGTTTGTATGTGCTGGCGCAGGTTGTCGAGCCGCGAAAACGTTCGGTTGCAGTGACAGCGAAAGGGCCGCTCGCCTGTGTGTTTTCGAATGTGTCGAGCGAGGTGCTCGGATCGCGTGAATGTCATGGTGCAGTCCCCATACCCGCTGCACTGGAACATCTTCGGGTACTTTGTTTTGGGTTTCTTGGGGGAGGGGCGTTCTATGCCTTCCATTTTGGCTCAGTGGACGGGTATAGGCAGCTACTCAGGCAGTTCCTTGTGGTGTCGCGGCCAAGCGAATCTCGTCGTAATCACGGCTGCGAGTGTTGCTGTGCCTATGCCTGCTCGAGCTGTGTCGTTGGGATGTAAACGACTATGCGGCCTATGCTTATGCCTATGCTCGCTGTCGGTCGCTGCCGTGTCGCGTTCCTGGTTCCTGGTACCTCAAACACACCTATCCCGTGTGTCCAAGTCGTGTGTTGATGTTGGCGGTTGGTTTTGCGGCGGGCGCTATTTCAATTTCGTCCGTTCTCGCCTGGCGGTCGCCTGCTCGCTAATCTGCCAGAGTTTGCTTCGTGGCGCTCGCGTGGTTGGCTGGCAGCGCTACTCGCCTGGAGTCGTGTGCTTAATACTGTCGTGTGAAGTGTCGCAGAGAGGGCAATATACAGTGCAATGTCGTGCTACCACCGGCGCTAAAAGCTACTGCTCGCTTGTTGTGAGGGTGCCCAGATCTGGCGATCAAAGTTAAGGGGAAAAGACAAAATAAAAAAGGGAGGTCCCAAGGGCAGCCCGAAAAAGCAACGTCGCGCAAAAAGCAATACGGGAAACGGTCAGGGGCACCGTTTGCCGTACGCAGGGAGCTAGCTAGCTGTTCGCGTTAGCCAACGTCTACATGTGTTTGTGACTGCCGGTTCCTTCGCCAGTCAGCTGCGTGGCAGGGCCCCGCGTAGCCACCACCAACGCTCTTACGTAACAGGAATGAAGGCACAGGGCATCCTGACGCCCGCTTGGACCAAACGGCAAATGAAAAACACTGGTTCGCAGCCGCCGTGCCCAGGTGCGAGTGCGAACGTAGCGGAGTGTGCCCAGTCTCTGCCATGTGCCTGGCGTCCGTGGAGCGTAGAGCGCATTCGTGGCATGTGTTTCCACCCCAGCCCAGTCAAGCCAATACCGTTGGCTGCTATATATAAAATAGTTAAGCATAATCAAACCTTAACAGCGTTACCAAGTTGCAGACACGTGACTTGTAATGAAAATCCATGCGCGCTGAGCGTATGTCGGCTTGGCGTGACCTGACGTTCAGGACAGAGCAGCGGGATGTCGGCCGGCGTGGTATGAATGTGTCCGGAGTTAACGGCGGTTGTGTAATCAACATGTTAGTTGATTAACAGCCGCGATAGGCAACTAGCAGCCTCACTCGTCCACAGCGCTACTACAGGAACGCAGACAGGGATGCAAGCCTGTGCCCTGTCACGGGTGAAATGTGTCATCCACGTTTGGCAGTAGAAACGGTCAACAGGGTAATTTATTATAGGACCCTTGTCATAGTACCGGATCCGGTTTAAAGATACCGCGACGAGGTGAAGCATTTAACCTGTGTGCGTGACTGAAAACGTCTGTGGACAGCAGTAGGCTTATTGGGTTATCAATGACTCCGTGTATTAAGTACTTGGCCGTTTGGCATGCTCTAACAGTTACATCCCTGCGCCGCGTCAATCTTCGTGGCGTTGATGCTGACGTCAATCACTATGTTAGTTTCTCCAGTACGCGAGTGGCCAGCAAGTATGCCGAGACCCGGGAGCCTGCATATATATTGGCTTAACCACTTGAAGAAAATCCATGCCCGTGCCGAGACAGCCGAGACCACTAGGTCGGTGCAAGAACACTCCGAGGGTAAGGCACCAGCCGCTGGCGGCCAGAGCGGTACCACAAGTCCGAAAAGCGAAGACCTCTAGTTCCGCATGATCCGGGATCGTCTCTCCTTCTAACACGCTTTCCTGCTAGGAAATTTCGTCATTCTCGAATTCTTCTTCCTCTCCACACTCTCCGCACGATCACAGCACACCCAACTCGCTGGTTCGCTCGTATACTCACACTCAGCCTCCCTCTTTGGCGTCTCGAGTCCCGGTAGCTCCATGGCGACCCGCTTGAATAAATTCTTGACATTGTGTCCCGCCTTGGCTGACGTCTCCATAAAAATGGCACCCGCTTCTCGGGCCTTAGTCTCTCCCTCTTCCTCGACGACCTCTCGCTTGTCGCCCAAGTCCGTCTTATTGCCCACCAACACTATAATGACCTGTGTGCCTCGTTCAGCCTTGACGTCATCAATCCACTTGCTGGCGTCGACGAAAGACTGTCGGTTCGTGATATCGTAGACAACTACCGCCACATTTGAGTCTCGAATATAAGACGGAATCAACGTCCTGAACCGCTCCTGGCCGGCTGTGTCCCATAACTGCAGTCGGATCGTCCGATCTGGCAGGTACATGGTTTTGGACATGAAGTCAATGCCAATAGTTGCCTTGTACTGGGCGTCAAATGAGTCGTACATGAATCGTGACAGCAGCGAGGTTTTTCCCACTTGTTAGCTATTCGGTCATACTGATACATGACCCGAGTACCCCGCTCAACCTTAACTCTATACTTACCACTCTGTTCGCCTAAAAAGACGAGCCTATGTTAGACCGAACTGTAACCATAATAGCAAATCTCTACCAGGCTTGCTCTTCCACTCACTTGTACTTCTCCACAACATCTGTCCTTTCTGCCATCTCGCCCCTGTGTATATTGCAAGTAAAGTTGTCCCAAGCGCGCCAACGCCGAAAAGTCCATTAGCCTGTGAAGATTAGCATTACTGGCATCTATTACTCATTACATTAAATTACTCCTGCTTATCGCTGCTCTTGGGCCGCCGGGCTTCAGCAGCCAGCAGACGTCGTCGCCGTTCATCTGCACTGCCAGCGCCCGCCGCACCGGATGTGGCTCCGACTTCGCGTCCGCCCGCCGCCGCCCCGCCGAGGCGATACGTGCCGCCAAACCACCCGCCTCGGTCACACGCAGGCTCCTGTCCATCCTGTTCGCTCCACAAACCCGGACCGTCGTAAACGTCATGCTCTAGAATGCGCCCACCGGATCCAAACGGGTCCAGCGAGACCACCTGCCTCTCCAGCAGTTTACATAGCTGCCAGAACTTTTGGTCGTGGTCGCCGTGGACGTTATGCGTAAGTTCGTGGCACAGCACGTTTCGGATCTCCTTGTAGTTGCACCAGCCCTGGTAGTCATCAGTCCGCAAACGGAGCTCAATCATTGCCCCACCGCCGGTATTCTTGCCCAGCAGTCGTGAGCTATGCGTAGTATTTGGGGCCGGATCTAGCTCTGTAAGAAGGCCGACCTTGAATTTGTGGCGAACCATGACCGCTTGGACACCTCTGTCGTTCTTGAGCCGGTTGAGAATCTCTAGACTCTTTTCCGGATTTGGTAAATAAGGTAGCGGTTTGACCTCTGCGAAGGTATAAATGCTAGCTTCTGGATTCTCTGGTGTCTTGTATGATTTCTGAATCTGCCTGGATAGTCGTACTTTCTCTGCCCGGCCTTCCTTCTCTGTCCTGGTCTCGTCGATTTCCCGTATATCCTGAATCTTAGCGGCCGTAGTTCCAATCATCATGATTTTGGCTCTGGCAGCTTCCGGGATTACCGTTCTCACAGCGCTATCGCCATTCTTGATAACGCCGACTTTGGGTGCAATCAGCTTCTGGAACTGGGGCGCCACGCCAGTGTGCGACTCGAGCTCTTCCTGGAGTTCGTTGATGGTGGCTTCATCGTCTATTTCAACCTTGATCTGGCTTCCCTTGAATGAAACTGTGAGTGTTAGCATTACGGTGGGAGTGTACTCCACACCTTATAAATCAGGTCCAGCCGCACGCGGCGCTTAGTAAGCGATTCCGTCAGGTTCCATGTGGCGAGATTGGGACATGTCAGATTGTGCATTGTATCACGCTGAGCGCGATTTGATGTAATACGGGACTGTGAATGGATGTGGGTATATAATCAGTATTGGTATGAGGACAATAAGGTAATAAAAAAGTGGCCAAGGCGCCGAGGGTTCGAGACACACAGCCGAGATATCTGGCCTGCGTATGTTTAAACTCAAAGACATGTGGGGTGAAAACACTAATAGGCTCATTAGAGCGGTAGTGACGAGTGGTAGCATATTGAGGGCAATCAGTAAAGAGGGACCCGTGTTCAGCGATCAGTTCCAGCCGTTTCTGTTAAAATCCACCACCAAAATTTGTACATCCCTAACAGTAACTTTCCACCCGTCTAAATATATCTATACATCTGGATATAGCAGTTCCCTACCAGCACACTTTAACATGTTAGGTAAGGGTTATCAGGGGATTGGGACAAAACGCGCGTTACCCTACCGGCTTTGTGCCACGAAGCGAAAACAACCACGACCGTCAGACACAACGAGCGTAGGCGGTATCGATTGCCATGTCAGCGTACAAAAAGAACGATGACCTGGACTCGGGTATTCCCGATAAGATGACTGTCTTCCAGGACTGTGTGAGCGCCTTCAATGCCTCGCCAGTTCAGTCCAAGAAGTGTCGGCAACTGCTTGCCAAACTAATTCACCTGATTTCGCTCGGCGAAACCTTTCCACGAGACGAAGCCACCAAGCTGTTTTTCAGTATAACAAAGCTTTTCCAGCACAAGGATGCCTCTTTGCGACAGATGGTGTACCTGGCCGTGAAGGAGCTGTCTCAATCTGCTGACGATGTCATTATGGTCACCAGTTCCATCATGAAGGACATTCAGGGCGGCAACGACGTTATCTACAAGCCCAATGCCATCAGAGCTCTCGCCAGAATCATTGATGCCTCTATAGTACAGGGTATTGAGCGACTAATGAAGACTGCCATTGTCGACAAGCACGCAGGCATTTCTTCGGCGGCCCTGGTCAGTTCTTACCACTTGATTCCCATGGCCAAGGACGTTGTTCGACGATGGGCCAATGAGACCTCTGAGGCCGTTACTGCTCAGAAGAAGTTCCCCACGTCTGGTCTCGAGTCTAAGTACTCCTCTGGCGTGTCCTCCATGGCTCAGTACCACGCTCTTGGTCTGCTGTACCACCTGCGATCACACGATAAGATGGCCCTCATGAAGATGATTCAGCAGCTCAGCGGCTCCAACTCCGCCCTACGATCCTCCAACGCTATCGTCATGCTCATTAGATACATCGCCAAGATTATCGAGGACGACGCTAGCCTCAAGCCACAGCTGTTCCCATACCTGGAGGGCTGGCTGCGACACAAGTCTGACATTGTCAACCTCGAGGCCGCCAAGTCCATTCTGGCTGTCAAGTCCGTCACCGACGCGGAGGCCAACAATGCCATTTTGGTTCTGCAGGCCTTCCTGGGCTCACCAAGAACCGTGTCCAAGTTCGCTGCCATTAGGATTCTGAACCGGTTCGCCATGATTCGACCACAGAGTGTCGTGTCATGCAACATTGAGATCGAGGCCCTCATCAGCGACTCCAGCCGATCCATCGCTACCTACGCCATCACCACTCTGCTTAAGACCGGTAACGAGGCCAGCGTGGACCGACTCATGAGCCAGATCTCCGGTTTCATGAATGACATTAGCGACGAGTTCAAGGTCATTGTTGTGGACGCTGTTCGAAGCCTGGCACTCAAGTTCCCAGCCAAGCACGCCACCATGTTGAGCTTTTTGAGCGGTACCTTGCGAAACGAAGGTGGCATGTCCTTCAAGACCACCGTTATTGAGGCTCTCTTCGACATGATTAGATACATTCTAGAATCTCGAGACGCTGCTCTAGGCCACCTGTGTGAGTTCATTGAGGACTGCGAGTACACTGAGCTCTCCGTCAGAATTCTACACTTGCTGGGTACTGAGGGACCAAAGACAGCCGCACCAACTCTGTACATTCGATACATTTACAACCGAGTTGTTCTGGAGAACGCCGTTATCCGAGCCGCCGCCGTCACTGCCCTTACGAAGTTTGCCCTGGTTGATGACGAGCACGTCAAAAAGAGTGTCAAGGTTCTGCTGACCCGATGTCTCGATGATGTCACAGATGAAGTCCGAGACCGAGCGGCTCTCAGTCTGCGACTGATTGGCCTCGACAAGGATGTGGCCATGTCCTACATCAGCCCGCCAGCCAAATATTCTCTATCACAGCTCGAGCACAAGCTGGCCATCTATGTGTCGGACAGAGACTGCTCCAAGCCTTTCGACATTACTACTGTGGCTCTCATCTCCGAGGAGCAGGCCCGTGCAGAGGCTCTGCAGTCAAAGAAATCGCAGACCTCCGCACCTGAAGCAAAGGCCGAGAAGCGACACGCCAAGTCTGGCTCCGTTGTCGGTGCCGAGAAGGCCCTGCAGCAGGAACTGGCTACCCAGAAGTACGCTGCGGCCCTGGCTGCCATCCCAGAGATCCAGTCCTACGGCCAGTTGCTCAAGACCAGCTTGCCTGTTGAGCTCTCTGACCAGGATTCTGAGTACGTTGTCAGCGCCATCAAGCATGTCTTCAAGGACCACCTGGTTGTTCAGTATGAGGTTACAAACACACTGACGGGCACGATTCTCGAAAATGTCATTATGGACGTTGCTGGCGACTTTGAGCAGGAGTTTATCATTCCAATCGACTCGTTGGAGGCGGGCTCGACTGGCACTGTCTATGTGTCATTCAGTCGACCAGCTGAGCCAATATCCAGCCGATTCGAGAACTCGCTCAAGTTCCTCAGTAAGGAGGCCGAAGACGACGAAGGATTCGACGATACTTACAATGTCGAGGACCTGGTTGTCTCTGCGGGTGACTACCTGACCCCAACATACATTGGCAATTTCACTCACCAGTGGGACGAGCTGGCTTCCAACGAGGTTTCGCGAACCTTCCAGATCTCTTCGTCGTCGCTGGCGGAAACCACAACTTCCATCATTAACCACATGTCTCTGGCTGCCCTGGAAAGCACTGACTCTCCATCCTCCGACACTTCGCATACCCTGAAGCTGTTTGGCCGAACCATCGACAACGAAAAAGTCGCGGCACAGGTCAAGATGGTGTACAGCTCGAAATCTGGCGTCACACTCAAGATTTCGGCGAGATCAGAAAATGCCGAGTTTGCAGAACTGGTGGCTGCTGCCATTGAGGATATGTAGGAGGAATCACGACCTTAGCGAGTGATCGGACTTAATTTAACCATGCGGGTACATTATCGTAGTGATTAATTGCTCAATTAGACGTCTGATGAAATGTGTAGAGATCATCGTGTTGGGACCTTATCATCCGTCTCTTGGGCATCACCACGACGTAACTCAACGCCATGTCTGGCAAACCCCCCAAAGCGCCCGGACTTGCTGCCAACGATGACCGAGTAGCGTTCTCGCAGGTGACTGGCAAATGGATATTTGAAGACAATGAAGGTCTAGAGTATGAATACGACCCAGAGCGCCAACAATGGTTTCCGGTTCACGACGAAGAGGACATAAAGCAACAGCAACAAACATATGGACAAGCAGCCGAGGAAGAAGACACAGGAAAGAAGAGAAAGAGTGTGGACAAGGACAATGGAAAAGAGAAGAAAGTCAAAACCGACAGGATCAATTCGAGTATTTATATCACTGGCCTACCCAAGGACATTACAGTGGACGAGCTCAAGAGCGTATTCTCGCGGTATGGAGTGATTGCCGAGGATCTGAGGACAGGCGAGCTTAAGATTAAGGTGTATAAAGAGAATGGTGAAGCCAAAGGCGATGGCTCAATAACGTACTTTCGACCGGAGAGCGTGGAGCTGGCCATTGAGATGATGGACGACACGGAATTGCGGTACGGCAAAGGCAAGATTCGCGTTCAAGTCGCTTCCTTCAGCCACAAGGACGATAAGAAGGAAGAGACTGAGGTCGTAGAAGAACCTGAAAAGAAGCAGCTCGCAAAGAAGGACAAAGAGAAAATGAAACGAAAGTATGAAAAGATGAACGCCCGGCTAGCCGACTGGGATGATGAAGAGGATATAGCGCTGCAACAGGGCTCACGGACAGTTCTTCTCAAGCATGTCTTTACGTTGGAGGAGCTCGAAGAGGATGTTACAGCTGCACTAGACATCAAACAGGATATACGAGAAGGTGCAGAGGAGATTGGACCCATCACGAACGTTACGCTATATGACCTCGAACCCGAGGGGATCGTGAGCATCAAGTTCAAGGAAGAGAAGGACGCTGAGAAGTGTGTCAGTGTTATGGCAGGGCGGTTCTTTGGAGGTCAGGCACTAGTCGCTGAGATTGCCGATGAGAGCTCACTGCATAAGTACAAGAAAAGGCGCAAGAACGAGGATGAGGAAGAGGGGGAAGAAAGTGCGAGGTTGGAGCATTTCGGCGAATGGCTAGAGGAAGATAAAGCTCTGGAATCCGAGACCTAGTCTAGTATTTTCACTAATTATTTATTGTCTTGCATCGTACTGCCTGAAAGCTCACGCCAAAAACCAGGGTAAGGGTTCACACCTAATTTTTCAACACTTGTCACACTACACAACTATAACTCAAAATGCCACCAAAGAAGCAGATTGAAGAAAAGAAGATTCTCCTGGGACGACCAGGCAACAACCTGAAGAGTGGTATTGTCGGTCTCGCCAATGTCGGCAAGTCCACTTTCTTCCAGGCCGTGACGCGATGTCCTCTGGGTAACCCAGCGAACTACCCCTTCGCTACCATTGAGCCTGAGGAGGCCCGACTGATTGTTCCCTCTCCACGATTCGACAAGCTGTGCGAGATGTACAAGCCCGCCTCCAAGGTGCCAGCGCACAACGTCATCACCGACATTGCTGGTCTGACCAAGGGCGCCTCTAAGGGTGAGGGTCTAGGCAACGCTTTCCTGGCCAACATCCGAGCTGTCGATGCTATCTATCAGGTTGTCCGATGTTTTGACGACGCTGAGATCATCCACATTGAGGGTGACGTTGACCCAACCCGAGATTTGCAGATTGTCGTTGACGAGCTGCTCCAGAAGGACATTGAGTTTGCCGTCAAGCACCTCGAGGGTGTCGAGAAGATTGTCAAGCGAGGCGGCCAGTCGCTCGAGGTCAAGCAGAAGAAGGAGGAGACCGAGGTTGTCAAGCGAATCATCACTATGCTCCAGGAGGGTAAGCGAGTCGCCAATGGAACCTGGACCACCAAGGAGGTTGAAATCATCAACACCATGTACTTGCTGACTGCTAAGCCAGCCATTTACCTGATCAACCTCTCTGAGAAGGACTACATTCGAAAGAAGAACAAGTACCTGCCAGCCATCAAGCAGTGGATTGACAAGAACTCCCCGGGCGATGTTCTGATCCCATTCTCCGTCAGCCTGGAGGAGCGACTCTCCCAGATGGAGACTGATGAGGAGCGAGAGGAGGAGCTCAAGAAGCTAGGAACCCAGTCTGCCCTACCCAGGATCATTTTGACTATGCGATCTGCCTTGGACCTGATATCTTTCTTCACCTCTGGTGCTGACGAGGTCCGAGAGTGGACTATCCGAAAGGGAACCAAGGCCCCTCAGGCCGCCGGTGTTATCCACAACGATCTCATGAACACGTTTATTCTCGCCAACGTTACCAAGTACGAGGACTTGGTCGAGCTAGGCGACGACGCCGCTGTCAAGGCCGCGGGCAAGCTCTTGCAGAAGGGTAAGGACTATGTTGTTGAGGACGGTGACATCATTTACTTCAGAGCCGGTGCCGGTAAGAACTAATCGGCTTTTTGCTGGTCACTTCACCTGATAGACCCAGTAAATATCAAAATATTCAAAAGCGATAGCCAAGCCTCACTTGTAGTTTCCTACGCGTTGATCAGGAACTGAATCAGGTTCGCGACCTGCAGGTCTCAGTCACTCGAAAATGAGAGACAATCTGAAGACTACGGATATGCATGATGCCGAGGATCAAAAAATATTCCTCTGACGAGGATCGTGCCTCAAACCGGAGTCGAACCGATGATCTTATCATTACTAGTGATACGCCTTACCAACTTGGCCATCAAGGCTTGTTGCAATTAAGAGAAAAGTACCCTGGTGATTTCGCCGAGGGCCGGGTAACCCTTGCGCTTTTCCGCACCAAACAACCGGTCTGTATGGATCAGTGCTGCGACGACCTGAGAGCACTTGACACTCCACTGGGGCTGTTTACTCCGGCACAATGTTGCTGGCCTGGTAACTTTGCCGTGTCTTCTTGGCTAGATATTCCGGCTTCGTGGTATCCAGCGCGGCATCTCATCGAACAGCTGTTTCAGGTGTTGAGAATTCTGAGAATAAAGCTAGACTTGGTGTAACACCGGCGTTAGTCTCTCTCTTGTTATAATCGTTGTGGGAAGGGAAGACTACAGTACCCAACTGCTCACCAACGACTGTGTAAGCAAATCGAATTCCACCGCGTCCGTGTCATGTTGTTGAATACACACGAGTGCAGGAGCTCAGACGTAAAATCCTGCTCTCAATCTGATGCCAGAAAACAGTACCACGTCTCACAGTCTCATGTCGTGGGGAGAATGGCATATCCAGTCATTGGACAGAGACATCGCGACCCTCAACATGCATGCTCCGTGGACCCACACGGCAAGTCCATATCCGACCAGAGCTCTCCGTCTTACCCAGCCTGCTTCTTCAAGACATGCCTGCACACGTTCGCATCGAACCATTTGGAACGGCGTCGTGAAAAGTAACACTCGGATTCCGGAACGCCAGTTCTCCGTCATCGAACTCGTCACCAAACAACCAACGTATGGCGGGCTCAACGCCTGAAACTCAAAGCCAATCATAAATGGATGCCGTGAACCCATCCCCTCATATCCTCAACCTCCACGTTGGTGGCGCCATACCCAGACTTCTGATCTTATCCGACGTCGCCGAGAATCGTCCCGATATCGCACCGCCTTATTCATCCGAGTCGTTCTTAAACCGTCTCATCACCGGCACCCCAGCGATTTATCCGATCGGACTCCGCCGGTATGTTCCACCTTACCGAAGGTTTCACGGGTTGGCGCGGTGGTGGGAGGTGGGAAAAGTAGACGGACAAGCTAAGCTCATGAATTTTCGTAGACTTCGTAGCCTCAATTGGCCCCGCAAATCATCCTTGCATCTTCTCCACGTCACTGGCGTACTTTTCACTTCAGAGCGCTGACTAAGGTGGCGATTATAGTGGTTCGGAGTCAGGGAACCGGCCTCCCGCACGGCCGCGGATATAAAAGCGCTGGTCCCCCTGCACCAACACAACGATCGCAATCACAATGGCTTCTAACCCACTCGGAGAATGCTGCGCTACCGGCTTCAAGCACTCTGGTACCCCAATCGGTGAGGTCTCGACCCTCGCTGGCTTGTCTTATTACCATGTTGGCCAGAAGAACGCTGAAAAGACCCTTCTGCTACTGACTGACATCTTTGGCTTTGAATACAATAACGTGCGACTCATTGCCGACAAGTACGCCGCCAAGGGCTACTTCGTTGTCATCCCAGACCAGTTCAACGGCGATCCCGTGCCGGACCCACGACCAGATGGTTTTGACCTCTTTGGCGGCTGGCTGCCAAAGCACCAGCCCCAGGATGCTTCTGTCGCCATCAACAAGTTCGTCGATGCTCTCAAGGCTGAGCTCAGCCCAAAGTACCTCGTTGCTTCGGGCTACTGCTACGGTGCTAAGGTCGCTATCGGACTGCTCGGCTCCGGTAAGGTCGAGGCTGCTGCCTTCTTCCACCCATCCTTCATCACCATTGACGAGGTCAAGGCGATCAAGGGACCTCTGTTCATCGCTGCCTCCGAGATTGACCCAATCTACACTGACGAGCTCCGACTGAAGACTGAAGCCACCCTGCGAGAGATCAAGGCTACCTTCTTTACTACCTTTGCCTCCGGCTGTGAGCACGGCTTTGCTTGCAGAGCTAACCCAGCCAGCCCGGCTGCTGTCTTCGCCCAGGAGAAGGCCTTCCAGGACTCTCTGGCCTTCTTTGACTTCCAGGCTGCCCAAAAAAAAGCCTAATTGGAAAGCCCTGCAAGATGACTGTTAAATTATAGCCCTATGTATATATTATGTTTAGTTTCCTGCAAGCCGCTGCTTCTCCTCATAGGTGCAGAAGTTGGCCGTCTTGCCGAAGAGAGAGTGAATAAAGACTCGTCGCCAGGTGATTTCAACACAGTCAGGAATATTGGGGACATCTTGGGTGAACATCATTTGCCGTTTCTTCAAGGTATTATCAACAACCGCTTCATCCGCTGCAGTCGCGCTCTCCTCGTTGCTCTTGGCACCGTTCTCTAGGCCCATATCCATTTCATCATGAGGTTCCATCCTCATCTCAGGTATCTCATCCCCAACCATGGGACTCTCAACAGGAATAGTGGTATTGGTGTAAAGCTCTTCCTCAGGCATTGGTCGCTTCTGGATATTCATCACTGGTGACTTGATCAGCTGGGATCCAACATTACTCATCTTCAGCTTTTGTCGCAAAGCCTGGGCAGAGATCGTGGCTCGCCGGAGTAGCACCGGGGCCTTTCCTCGCAACGTTTTCGCGCCTTTCATCAACATGGAAGATCCTGTCTTAAAGGCGTTGGCACCGTTTTCCCTGGGGTCTTCGGCAAACGTTTTCACTAAGTTAGCATCAAACAAAACCAGAGTGGGTTAATTACAGGCAATCATAGCGGCAACACAGTCATCGTCGTCGTCAAAGTCAGGAATTCGTTTGTCGATAAACTTCATAATGGCTCTCAGGCTGCCAGCAGCAGTGTGCCGGGTTTCATACACCCAGTCTCTCATGTTGAGCCAATCGAACTCCTCCTCATCTTCCTCCCCCTCAAAGTCGTTAGGCCGGCGTCTTCGATGATCATTCTTATCGTCTTGGTCTCCGTCCACTTCATCACCAGTATTATCACCATCGTCGTCTTTATCATCATTGTCATCCCTACCGTCATCGCCGCCACAATCGTCGCAGTCATCACCGTCACCACCGTTGCATCCACCTTCACATCCACAATCGCCTCCGAAAGGACAGTTGGCGCAGCATCCGCCCCCGAATAGACTCTTGCCCTCATCAACTAGCCACCGTCCAGTTCGCTTCTGCAGAGTCTGTGCAGGCGCAGGCGCAGGAACGGAGGGGTCTGGCCCAACGACAGAAATATCGGCACCGTTGTCATTGATTCTCAAACAGTAGCTCAGCTCCACAACCTGCTGGTTAACCTGACAGAAGAGCGAATCGGCCAAAGCCTTAGCGCCCAGCTTGGAGACCCAAATTTTGGCAAAGTTGTCAAAGAAACTCTCGCTAGATGCGATGACTGCCTTGGCTACCTCAGAGGACGACGTCAACAGTGCATTGGAAATTTTGTCCTTGGCCTCAATGTAACTCTCGGAGCTAACGTGAACCTGGTCATCACCGACCTGGGGCGGTTCAACTGTATCAGAGGACAGATCAGCTAGATCCTTTGCAGACTGGAACACAAACACCAGAATCGGTCTATTGGCGGCGAGCATATCGCCGGAAAGCGGAATTTTATTTCGCTGGAAACCAGCCGATTTGAGCCACTCGTCGCTAGACGTCAATGGCAGCGACAGAGACAGGTACCTGTTGTCCTTCAGAAGCGTCTTGGGGACCATCATGAATAGATCTGCAACATAGTGGTAGTTGGGCAGCCCAAAGGGGAGAGAAGTCTGAATGAACTGCTCAGAAAACTTGTCCTCGGTGGAAGCAGTCTGGGATTCGGATCCCATTTTAGAGCTGGAATTGAACAGAAACATCAACGAGGTGTCGTTGGGCACGTAGAGCTCGCCATTCTCTTGAAGCATGGTCAGGGCGAATGGATCACCTAGCGCCTGCATGTTGATCGACTGACCGGACTGGGCGTAGTGGTCGAGTCCAATGGCCTTCAAATCATCGATATTGATGAGCGCTCGGGGGACTGTGTAGTAAGACTTCCAGACATTGACGTACTTCTCGTAGTCGATATCCTGTCCGGCGCTTAGCGACAGGGCGCTTAAGAAAACCAATTTGCTCAATCGCATCTTATTAGTAACCAATGGCTATGAATTCATCAACAATCGTCAAGAAGGAGATATTGAGCGGGATAATTGAGTGCTGACTTACCTTGTGTGATGTTGTGTGGAGGAAGAAGGGTCATGTTGGGCGAAGGGATATTTATATACAAGACAAGACTATTTACAAAACGAAACCACACTAACCAATCAGACTCGACAGCCAGCCCTTTGGCTTATTTCGCTCTGCCTCGGGCCGCCACTCCTTCATGTGCTGAAGAATTCGCTCGGTGGCTTCCTGAGCGGTACATTCACGACCCACGGCGTCAACGAACTTGCCCTCCGGATCCATCAGGTAAAAGAAGATTGAGTGATCTACTAAGTACTCCTGGCCAGGCTTGAGATCTGGTGGAGTTGAAAAGTATACTCTGTACTCCTTGCAGGTCTTTTTGATGTTGTCGTAGGTTCCCGTCAGGCCAATAATGTCGTGATGGAAGTCCTCGAGGTATCGCTTCAGAACCTCTGGGCTGTCCCGAGCAGGGTCACACGTGATGAAGACAGGTCGCATCTTCCTGGAGTCCTTGTTGACAACCTCGAGGATTTCGACCATTTTGTCGAGCTCCTCGGGGCAGATATCTGGACACATTGAGAAGCCAAAGTACACCAGCGAGAACTTGCCGAGCAAATCCTCGTGAGTGAACTGGTTACCGTGGTGATCAATCAGATCAAAAGGACCTCCAACCAGTGGCTTGCCTACACCTTTGTTGGCCTGTTCCTCTCGCACCTTGTCGAGTCGCGCTTTTTCCTTCTGGAAGCCCATGGTGATCAGGCCACCAGTGATGAGGAAGACAAAAGCGGCTTTCCAACTGAGCATACCTCGCATTTGCTGCTGTTTGGCTTTGTTCGTGTTGATATGGCCGCCCAGCTTGATCCTGCTCAATGGCTTCGGCTCCTCGGGCTTAGGCGTGCCCTGAGGTTTGATTTCCTGGAGTAGGCTTCTGCATGTCGAAAACTGGCAGTACAGTCCCCGGGATTTGGGAAGATATAGCCCCTTCGTGGCCAATCGTCTTAGAGCCATGTTGATACGAGCAAATAGCGGTAACTGCTTAGTGATGAAAATTTCTCACGTGACTGGCTGGGAGAAGTTCAGATAGCCGATAAGGTGCGACCGAGTGTCAGATGCGATGAGCGCGTAACAATATCAGATTACTGTTTGTTTACTCGAGAGTAATCTCACTGGTTATCTAGGTGCACTGATAATCCCCAGGAGTACCGCCTAAGCAAGTCAGAGTAAGCGTACGGGTGGCGTCTGTACAGCGGATGACTAAAAATAGCACTACAGCCCACCAGTGTCCTTCAAGAGTCCGCCCAAAGTCTTCTTCCTAGCATTGCAAACTGTCCGCCCTCTGATACTATCAAATATCACGCCATTGATACCACTAACCGCAGGTGATCCGAGCGCGCCGAGCTATGCACGTCTGCACAATGCAAGAGCCCTTGCCACCTTATTTTTCGTGCATGAGGTACACGCATCCAACAGAGTGGATAATCGCTGCCTACACAGTGAATTGAAGCGATAGGTTGCGCTGTGACGCGTATATAAACAGCCATTCCCCCAGCGGTTTGCTATCCATCGCGTAACTTATCAAATCCGATGATCTGAATCATCACACCATTGGGATCCATGTTATGTCGGTGTCCCGGACCAGCCACTTTTTTCCTCGCAGCACATGGCACGGGATAGGGGTTCATAGCACTGGTAGGATTCGCCGAGTCGGTAGAACCAACGAGCTGAATCAATTAGAAATTCAGAATAGACTCACTCGCGTGTCTTGTGTATGCTCGTCAGAGTTGCTTTTACGCGCCAGGGCCCGTCTTGTGCGCTTGGGTGTGCATGCTTGCCCGATCCGGGAATGGGTAAATAAACACTCGTGAGGCGCATGCGTTATCGTTTAAAAACATTCAAATAGTGTGGCTTGCCTATATAAACAACACCACCCCCACTGAAAGGTAAACATAAACACACCACAACACACACATGGATTCGCCCTCGACTCCACACCGGCGAAGGGATCTTCCTTCGGTCCCTGGTGCCGCCTACACCTCGCCTAGCAGGGTTCCTTATCATTTGGGTGAGTTCGTCGCCGTCGCCATAGCGGCAGCAAAGGTTTTCGTTCATTACTATCTTGCAAAGTCTCATATCCATGAGCTTTGACTCAGGCATTGAACGATATGACAAGTAACAATACTAATACAGAGGAACTAGCCAACCCATACTCCAATCCTACCTCGCCTGTGCGAAACCACAGTCCCGCGGTCCACGGCTCCTCTCCACAGCGATACACGGGCGTCTCTCCACAGCGGTTCGGCCAGACCGCTCGAGCAGAGTGGACACGGCTCGAGTCGCCTGTTCGAGACCACACGCCAATTGTCATTGACGACGACAGCGAGGACGAGGACTCCGAAATCTCTATGCCTCGACCACCATCCCAGCCGGCCTTCATGAAGAGCACAAATTCTGCTCCCTCTGAACTCTCAATCCCGGTGGCCTACAGGCCCGAGCCATCTGAGGTTTCCTTCGGCGAGTCATTCACTCAGTCTCAGATCAATTCTTTCCACACCACCTCCACAGTCTCTGGTCAAACCGAGGAGGAGGAGAGTGACGTCGAGAGCTTTGTCCAGAATGACGAAGAAGAAGAGACCCGTTCTCTGGCCTCTAGTCAGGCTACGCTTAGCACAGAAATGTACGAGGCTCCTCTCAAAGCCCAGCCCCGAAGAAACAAGATTCTGACCAAGAAGGAGGTCAAGCTGGTTCGAGGTAATCTTATCCTGGATTGTCCTGTCCCCACCAAACTATACAGCTTTCTCCCACGACGAGACAATGACGAGTTCGTCTACATGCGATACACAGCCTGTACGTCCGACCCAGACCACTTCGAGAGCTCGGGTTTCACGCTGCGTCAGAGCATTTACGAGCGAGAAATCCAGCTGTGCATCTGCATCACCATGTACAATGAAGACGAGGTTGCCTTCACCCGAACACTGCATTCCGTCATGAAGAACATTGCCCACCTCTGTTCGCGAAACAAGTCTCGGGTCTGGGGTAAGGACGGATGGAAAAAGGTCGTCGTTATGATTGTCTCTGATGGACGAGAAAAGATTCATCCACGAGTCCTTGATTCCCTCGCTGCTATGGGTGTCTACCAGGACGGTATTGCAAAGAGTTCCGTCAACGAACAGCCTGTGCAGGCCCATATTTTCGAATACACCACACAGCTGTCGCTCAACACTGAGCTCAAATTCCAAGGAGCAGAGAAGGGAATTGTGCCAGTGCAGATGCTCTTCTGTCTCAAGGAACGAAATACCAAAAAGATCAACTCCCACCGTTGGTTATTCAATGCATTCTGCCCGCTGCTGGACCCCAACGTCTGTATCCTGCTCGACGTTGGTACTAAGCCAGGGAGTAACTCCATCTACCACCTATGGAAGGCCTTTGACTCCGACTCCAACGTCGCAGGTGCCTGTGGTGAGATCAAGGCCATGACAGGCAAGGGCTCTCTCAACTTGTTGAATCCGCTCATTGCCGCACAGAACTTTGAGTACAAAATGTCCAACATTCTCGACAAGCCTATGGAGTCTGCTTTCGGCTACATTTCCGTCTTGCCTGGTGCTCTGTCGGCCTACCGATACCGAGCTCTCAGAAACCACGAGGACGGAACAGGCCCATTGAACTCCTACTTCAAGGGTGAGACTCTCCACCACGACCCCAATGCCGACATCTTCACTTCCAACATGTACCTGGCCGAAGATCGAATTCTGTGCTGGGAGTTGGTAGCTAAGAAGGGCGAAAAGTGGGTGCTCAAGTACGTCTCGGCCGCTACTGGTGAGACGGACGTGCCGGACAATGTTCCAGAGTTTATCAGTCAGCGTCGACGATGGCTCAACGGTTCTCTGTTCGCGGCCATCTACGCTCAGGTCCACTTTAGACAAATCTGGGCTACTGACCACTCCTTCACCCGAAAACTGTTTTTCCACATTGAGTTTTTGTACCAGTTCTTGCAGCTGGTCTTCACCTTTTTCTCGCTCGCTAACTTCTACCTGGCATTCTACTTTGTGGCCGGCTCCCTTGCAGGCAACAACTCTACCACGATTCCCCACCATGGAGGTCTTTACCTGTTTTTGATCTTCAAGTACATTTGCATTTTGGTTATTGCCTCGCAGTTTGTGCTGTCGCTTGGAAATCGGCCACAAGGTGCAAAGCATCTATTCATTGGAAGCATGGTTTTGCTGGGTTTGGTTGCATGTTACGCTACGGTCTGTGGTGTTTACTTTGTCGTTCAGTCAATCATCTCAGAGGGCTCAGGCGTTACGCTCGGCGATAACGTGTTTACCACTATCGTTGTTTCTGTGGCGTCCACCTATGGCCTGTACACCATCATGTCGATTCTCTACTTGGATCCATGGCATCTAGTCACCTCATCGCTCCAGTACTTTTTGGTTGTTCCAGCTTACCTCTGCACGCTGCAAATCTACGCTTTCTGCAACACCCACGATGTTACTTGGGGTACCAAGGGCGACAACGTGCAGGCCAAGGATCTGGGTTCTGCTATCGTCAAGGCTGAGGCTGGAAAGGATGTCGTTGAGATTGAGATTCCAGCTGAACAGCTCGATATCGATGGATCTTATGACGAGGCATTGACCAATCTCAGAGAAAAGAAGGAGATCCCACCACCACCGCCAGACCAGTCCACGATTTCTTCAGATTACTACCGGGAAATCCGAACTCGAGTCGTGTTGGTCTGGATGGTGTCTAACGGTCTGCTGGCCATGATTATGACTCAGGTGTTCGGCGATGGAAACACTGATAAAAACATCTACTTGAAGATCATCTTGTGGTCCGTTGCCGGATTTGCCGCGTTCAGAGCCCTCGGTTCTTTGGCATACCTACTGCAGCAGGCTATCAAGTACATGTCCAACAGTCGACACAGAGTCACAAAGTCCCGAAGCTTGACGGGCCAGTAACAATAATGATCACACGATCGCGCTAATGAAATGAACGAATTATGTATTATGTTTAATGTGAAAAACTTATGATTGAACCATTCCTTGCTCTATACACTCGGACAAACGAGCACAAACTAGACGTCTAAACACCCTAAGCTGAAATATCAATAATCAATAACACCTATACATTTATAAATCCCATTCCCTCATACTTCGTTCCCGTTGAACTCATGAATTGTTCTTCATGACTATAATACAGTTATGCAATGTGTTTCAAGTAGGTTTTGTCCAAGCCGGCGGTGAAGTCCAAGATGACGGGCTTGATGCCAAACGACGTTGATATGATCTTATGGCAATCGGCCTTTACTCCAAAAATCCAGCTGCCGTGCCAGCCGCCCAGGTCCGCGATGAGCTTGCCCGAGTCTATGTCCCACACCTTGATAGTCTGGTCGTAGGAACCGCTAACAATTTTGTTTCCAAAGACGTGAATAGCCCGAACTAGATCCGTATGGCCTTCCAGCACCTTCAGGCACGCGCCCGTCTTGATATTCCAGATGCGAAGACACATGTCGTTGCCGCCGGAAATGATCTTTTTGCCGCACTCTGACACTCTGACACAGGCAACGCCTCTTCCGTGGCCTGTAAGCTCTCGAACCAGTGTTCCATCCGTTATGTCCCAGAGCTTGACCTTGGCGTCACCTCCAGCAGTCACGACAAAGTTCTCATGGATCTGAACTGAGTTGACGGGACCCTTGTCGCCGACAAAACGAGACACCACTGAGTACTTCGGGCAGGTCTTGTCCCAAACACACACGGATCCGTCTTTAGAGCAGGACACAATGTACTTGTCGCTCATCCAGAGCCCGAGAACGGCCTTGTTATGGCGTTGAATGCGCTGGACCGGTCGCAGTGTAGCCATGTCCCAGATAATGCAGGTGGAGTCGCTGGAGCCAGTGACCATGATGTCTTCGTCGTAGCACAGACAGAGGACGGAGCCAGTGTGGAAAATTCCGGAGGGAGGCACGTCGTCGTCACTGGTCGGGTTCGGATTGATTGCCCGACCAAGAGACTTAATCAGGGTCCCGGTGTTGGGGTCCCAGACCTTGACTGTGTGGTCTCGCGAGCCCGTGACTATCTTCTGTCTGTCAAACTGAGCACAGTAGACGCTGTCGACGTGTCCACTAAGTGTCGTTGGCGTGACAGTGCCCTTCTTCCAGCGCTGTTCTATCAGGTATCTAGTTTTGTAGAGCTGCTTCCAGTTGAGATCCAATGGAGCGTCGTTCACCCTCCAGTAGTCGTTCAAGAAGTACTGCGCTCTCCAAACTGCGTTTGAGTCCGCCACGTCCTTCCAGCTCTTGGACACTAGGGCACAGTTGACCAGTTCTCGCTCGTTCAGGTGCGAAAAGACTGAGCACACAATCTCGCTTGGGAAAATGTCCACTATGTCCACCCGCGTTTCCGCTGTGTACACAGACTCTAGGTCTGTGAGTCTGCTAGATCTACTGGGCACTAGCGAAATGACAGACATGGCTTCCACTAGCGAGGTTCGCGACATGGAGGCCTCCGGTAACGTAATGTTGAATGAGTTGTGTGAAGCGCCTGAGTTCGCCCGCATTCTCATCTGTGGAACAGACAGCGTGGACCGGACGGCAGTTCGTGACTGTGATGCCGCTGGAACCGCTAGGGGAACCATGTACGGTGACTTGACCTCTCTATCGTCCGAGACGAAGAAGGAGGGTATAAGCTTGGGCAGAAGCTTGTGCTTCTTTTTCTTCTTGTCGTCCGAGAAGCTGACCATGCTAGCCACGCTGGTCAGCTTGTTGGCGAGGTTTGCCAGGCCCGTGTTCATTTTGTGCTTTCTTCCCGGTGTATCAAGTCTAGTCTAGTTTCCTTACCGTGTCTCCGCAACGGTGACTTTTCCTTATCGTGACCACGCCAGCGCTTATCTCCGCTCTCGTTTCGCGGCAGCCAGAGTGTCGTATGCTGTGTGTGTGGATAGCGTATGCTGTGTACAAACTCTAACCTCTTGTCTAAGTGAGGCGAGGCCCCTCGGATGGCAGGAGTATTATTTGCAGGCAGCCGTCTGGTTGGGTAGTGGGGGCCGTGGAGCGCACGCGGCGAGTGAGAGTGAGACTGGCTTCGACTTGAAGTTTGAGAATGCTCACAAGTTCTTATTGGTTCTACTTGGATATTGACACGCATACATGGACTAGGCATATAGAGTGGCTACGCAGGTAGTACACATTTCACTCAGCAAATTACTGTGGGGGTTGAGCTTCCTGTGGGGGCTCTAACAGTTGTTAGTATGAGAAGCCAGTTTTGTGATGTGACCACAAATGCTCTGCAGTTCGGCTAAACCACGGCCAATCGTGCATCCACTCAGATTAAGTTCAGCACCACAATTCAGATAGCCGCGTGAGTGATTTAAGTGCAGCGGAAGCAGCGGTAAATTGGTTGGTGCATCCGGTGACCGGAGATTGAGGTAGCATACACTGTATGTATTGCATCGAGCCATGCAAGCGCACACCAGCGCTGTGGTGACTCAGGGGATGACGGCTTCGAATCCCGGGCCGCAAAGTAGAGGTCTAGACGCTGATGCACTGATGCCAGATCCGTTGCATGTAGATGGCATCGAGCCGCAGTGCATGTCAAGTTAAGTCCGGTAGCTGACGTAAGTAAGGTTGAAGTACTCGCACGCTCGTCGTCGTCGGCTTCGACTAGTAGTCAAAAACATTCTTCTTCTCCTCTTCCTCGTCCTCGACTGGAATACTGAAATCAATAATCTCAAACTGCCTTCGACCGGCCCGGAACGCATGCTCTCCAACTCGCCTCACCATAGAACCCCGCTGAGAGGTTACGGGCAGCTTGTAGACGTGAACAAGTCCCTGTGTGGGCTTGTCCTTCGCCACGGGCATATTTTCAGAAAACGCCTCAATGTTGATGACACCATCGGCGATAAGCTCCATCCACCGAATCAAGGCAGAGTCCCGTGGAAACAGCTCTAACGATATCGACATCATCACTGTGACATGGGTGCTGTATTTTCGAACCAGGCCCTGGAGATGGTGCAGGAACGGTATTAGCTGAGAGGGGTGGGAAGACTGAGGACCGTATACGGCGGGATGCAAAAGCGATGGGACAACTACTCTGACCGCTGTATTTGTTTCCTGGGCAGCCCGGAAAATAGGCTCTAGTTTGCTGATTGTGTCTTGAAACGAAGATGTTAGGTTCGGCGTAATGTAAGTGGCCTCTGTCGGGGTCGGCGCCGGCGCCAATCGCGTGGTGAAGTCAAAAGTTGTCGAGTAGTTCGGTTTCGATTGATCAAGGGCAGCCTTTTGCTCGTTTGTTTGGTGCCCATACCTCCAGGCAATCTTCATTCTCTCCGACGGCCCTGCCATTCCAATCATTCCCTGCGTTTTCTCAATTTTCTCCTTCGAAGCCTCTTTCTTGCTCTTGTACACGCCTGGCAGCTCTCTTCCCCACGTCTCGTCGGCCAGGATCACGAGTTTAGTCTTTCCATGCGGCAGTCGACTGTGTATCAGACCCTGCGCAGCGTATGACCTCAGTAGAATGGAAGCAAAGTCTGTGGTTCCGGCCTCTTCGATGAGCAGAAATGAGCCCGCGGGTAGGCCTCCATGCCCCAGTAGTGTGTCTAGGTTCTCGCATCCAGTTGATATGGCGGGAAGGGAAGTTAGCAGAGACGGCTTCACTCCCTCGTGCTGCTGAATCAGAGACACGCCTGGGTCACCGCCAGGAGGCGTGGAAACCCTATCAGCAGTAGCGCCGGGAACAGGGCCTCTACCGGGAGTCGCAATAGGACCTCTACCTGGGACAGCGCCAGGATTGGATGGACCCCTGGCAGGCGGCCTGCCCCCCAATACAACGTTCTTTCTAGTGAACGACATGCCGTTCCTAGCACAGATCAATTGAGTTGGTAGTGGTAGTGCACTGGTGATGAGAAGCACAGTGCGCTCGCTGCTTGATCTGTTCGCTCGCTCAACGCGCACATGAAAAAAATGTCCAACGTCTATCAGGGCAGAGCTCTCAAGTTTGAGGTTGTCAAACGATGTAGCAAGTCCAAGGCCCGGGCTTCTACTCTTACGCTTCCCCATGGTGTTGTGGAGACACCTATGTTCATGCCTGTGGGCACCCAGGCATCCTTGAAAGGCCTAACTCCAGAACAACTCGAGAAGCTCGGATGCAATATTTGTCTAAACAACACCTATCATCTTGGACTCAAGCCGGGCCAGGCTACGCTAGACGCCGTTGGAGGAGCCCACAAGCTCCAGTCGTGGAACAGAAACATCCTGACCGACAGCGGTGGATTTCAGATGGTCTCTCTGCTGAAGCTGGCCACCATCACGGAGGAGGGCGTGAACTTTCTCAGTCCCCGAGACGGAACACCAATGCTGCTCACCCCTGAGCACTCGATTTCGCTGCAAAACAGTATCGGATCAGATATCATGATGCAACTGGACGACGTTATTCCTACCCTCACCACCGGTCCGCGAATGGAGGAAGCCATGCACAGAAGCGTACGATGGCTAGATAGATGCATTGCCGCTCACAAGAACCCCGATACACAGAACCTGTTTGCCATCATTCAAGGCGGCCTGGATCTGGATCTACGAAGACAGTGCTGTGAAGAAATGATAAAACGAGACACGCCGGGTATCGCTATCGGCGGCCTGTCTGGCGGCGAGGCTAAGGAAATCTATTGTTCTATCGTTTCCGCGTGCACAGACATTTTGCCCCAAAACAAGCCTCGGTACTGCATGGGCGTTGGCTACGCTGAAGACCTGGTGGTCTCTGTGGCTCTGGGCGCTGACCTTTTTGACTGTGTTTATCCCTCGCGAACCGCTCGGTTCGGTGTCGCCATCACAAAAAAGGGAACCATTAACCTTCGGCACCGATCATATGCCGAGGATTTCGGACCGATTGAGGAAGGTTGTGAGTGCCCGGCCTGTTCGCCTAAGGACAAGGGCGGCATGGGGATCACCAGGGCTTACGTGTACCATCTCGCCGGAAAAGAGACCGCTGGCGCCCATCTGATCACCCTTCACAACATTCATTACCAGCTGAACCTCATGCGAAAGGCACGGGAGGCTATTATCAACGACGACTATGAGAAGTACACCCAGAAGTTTTTCCACGACCTCTACGACGGCGATAGGACTAAATATCCCCAGTGGGCCATCGATGCGTTGGCCGGAGTGGGTATCGAGCTATAACCACACAATCACAGGAGCCAGTGATTGATTACTCTCTATGGCATCTATTCAAAGCTCCCCACGGCGCCAGTCTGAAATCGATCGTGTGTTGATGATACGTCATCAGTGATCAGCGGTTTTCTGGCGTCAGCCTGATTAATGTCTAACCCTGAAACCGAGACCTAAACTGTAAAAAGCTTTAGACCTAAACTGACTTTGTAAACAACCTAGAACTCACATATATTTACTAATTAGCATAGATTCGTTTCGTTCTTCTACGCTTACAAACCAACTAGGCTCACAGACTCGGTTTCCATTGTGTATGAAGATCCCGCCAAATTCCTACCCGAGCATTTTACCCGTGCCAGCACCGGCCTGCAGACAGCGAACAAATATTCCTCCGCCCCGCCGACACCGCCGCCGACCCACATCTCCGCTACGCCTTCCTTTTTCGCCTAGCCGCATCCGCACAGCGTTAATATACGTACTCCGCCGACTGCGCTCGCTTCTCGTTGCGCTGAACCTCGGTGGTGGCCTAATTTGGCCGCCCGCAGCGCGCGCTCGCATACACTTGCATACGCTTACACGGTAATAACGCTCCCACATGTATAGATCTCCGTCCGCCAAGTTGGGCAGTTCTCGATAACCAGTTGCCTTTTAGTTGATATACACCATCTTGGCTATCATACTACTGCAGGCCACGGTCACGTGCTTGCCCCTCATTGTAGTTTACTAGAAGTAGTTTTGCGTGTCATGTGAGGCTTACCAGTAACTCTGTCTTGACTCTTGGCTGCCCTGGCTGTATCACGTGCCCTACTGTACCTCATGCATGTTTAACGTCTAAATCCAACGGCTTTAACAATTCTCACAGTGTTCGCCCCACTCCCTCCCGGCCACCTCATCTCGGACATTAAGACCCACAACAGGATAAGCGATGACTAGCTATGCTGCGTTGGGCGGAGGTGGAGCACGTGTGTGCGGCTCATGCTGGCGGTTCACCCGCAGCCCACGTTTTTTTCTTTTCGGCCGGGGAAGCAGGTACTCCTTTTCAGGCACTATGGTTTTCAGTTATTAACATAATGTCCTGCGGTTGGTGAGGCAGAGCTCAGGTCGATTCGCAAGATCTCACAGTCGCCCAGATCTACACCGATCTTCATCACATCACTTCACTAATCACAGACCACCCCTAGACGCCAGGCTAACAATATAACGAACCAGCAACACACCGGCGCTTAGAACCGCTAAACGCGAGTAAATATGATATCGCGGCTTAGACAGAGGCTAGCGCTCCAGACCGGCGACGCTTGGCTGGACAACGAGGATCTGAGGCCCGTCCCGTCTGATAAGCGAACCTGGGGCTTCTGGACTTATACATCATTCTGGTTTGCCGCCGCGGCAACCATCGCCAATTGGTACAGTCCGGCGGCGTTCATGGCTGAGGGGCTGACCATGTGGGAGGCCGCTGCGTGCCATATCGGCGGCCAGGCGCTGGCCGGTATCAACATGGTCTTCAGCGGCAGGCCAGGGGCTCAGTACCACATCGGTTATCCCGTGCTGGCCCGAGCAAGTTTCGGTCTCTTTGGGTCCATGTGGCCCGTGATAAACCGGGTCATCATGTCTATCATCTGGAACGGAATCAACGTCTCCCAGGGCGGACAGTGCATCTACGTCATGCTGCACGCCATATTCCCGTCGATAGCGCATCTCGGGGGCAAGAGCACCGTGGACTCGTCATTCCACATGAACGCAGGCAACTGGCTCGGCTTCATTCTCTGCTGGGCCATCGTCACCGCAGCGTGCATGATCAATGTCCAGAAACTCAAGTACGTGCTGCACGTAAAAATGGTTGTCTTCATCATTTCGAGCGTCACTATGCTTGCCTGGCTCTCGGCAAAGACACACGGAGTCGCAAACATCGCCGTTAAAGTTCCAAAGGACAAGTCGTGGCTCATCTGCCGCTTCGTCTTCCTCTCCTGGGCCAACTGCTCGACCTTTATAGTCAACGCCAGCGATTTCCAGCGGTACGCCAGGAAACCAAACGACGTTATCGTCGGCCAGCTCATCACCTTCCCCATTGGAAACTTTGTTGTGTCCATGATGGGCTTGCTGGTGGCGTCGACGAGTGTTAAAATGTTTGGCAGGGTCATGTGGAATCCAATCCTGTACCTGGACGCGATCCTCGAACACGAATATACCCCAGCAAACAGAGCAGCGGTGTTTTTCCTCTGTCTCATGTTCACATACTCAATCGTGTTTTCCTGCATTTTTGAAAACATTTTGCCCGCGGGTAACGACCTGGCCGCACTTTGCCCGAAATATATAAACGTTAGACGGGGCTTTATCATCTGCTCGCTGCTGTCGATTGCCTGCGTGCCCTGGAAACTTCTGGATGGAAGTACAAAGTTCCTGGGTTGGCTTGGGGCCTACCAGATCTTTCTCTCGGCCATCGCAGGCGTCTTACTGGCGCACTACTTTGTGGTGGCCAAACAAAAACTATCCATACCGGATCTTTATTCGCGCGACAACAGCATATACATGTTTTGGCACGGATTCAACTGGCGGGGTTACGCCGCATACATCATCGGCATCATTCCGAATTTTTACGGGTTCCTGGGCAACTTGGGCCTGAAAGTTACAACAGGAGCTACAGACTTTTACGTCTTTGCATTCCCCGTGGGCATCGTGACCTCGTTCACTGCATTTGTGCTGCTCAATCATTTCTTCCCCACGCCGGAAAGGACCATAGTGTATGAGTCGCCGAGCAGCGGAGACAGTTCAGAGAGCAGCGACGAAAAGGGTTGGTGACTTGTATATTGCATTTTTTAGGGCTATTAGGTATCGTTTAATCATAACTATTCACAATAAGTCCTATAGAGTGACTGTAGGTGACGTGCAAGATGCATCAATGATAAATGAGCGTGCGCTCTTTAAGCATGCAGTTCTGACTCGAGAACACAACGCGAAACAACATCTCGTTGTTCCCTCGAGTCCTTCTGGAGCCGAGTAAAGTACTTGTAACCTGCCTCAGCGTCCTTCGCGGCCTTGACGTATTCGTTCTTCTGTCTCGCCTTTTTCTCGATAACTGTCTGGAAGCCCGCGCGAACGTCCTGGGCTGGGTATCGCAACACCTTTCTGCACTCGCGCGAGATCCGGTCCGCGTTGGAGTGAATGTAGCCAGAAGCCTCAATTTCCTTCTTCACCTTTCGGTTGATGTTACGCGGCACCGCCTGGGGTATTTCGGAAATCACGTAGTAAATCCCGTATGCACTGGCAGCAAGCACTGCAGGCAGAGCCAGTTTCTTGATGACGTCAGAATTCAGCATTCCAGCAGCGTCTAGCGCGCTCTTGACCATACTGCTGTTTCTGATCAGCTGACCGCCACCGACAACCGAGGCAAGCGTAAGTGCATTGTTAACCGTAGACAGCGTAAGCGCGTCGCTAGTCTCCTTTCCGTGGAACCAAGTGGGTAGAGAAAAGTCGAAAAAGTCGCCAATGGACAGCTCGGCCGAAATTGTTCTTGATAGATCGTCCCGTTTCCTGCTGAACATGGCATCTTCTCGGAACAGTTTCTGGAACGCAGGCTGGTCGCCGAGATGAAGCACGCCGATTGACTTGATGGCGCTGACGGTCTGCGCAGTCTCTCTTCGAGCATGATCCTCACACAGATGCACCTGCTGCTGAATCTTGTCGATAATGGCCTTGCGCGTCAGGCTCGCATAGCTGTAGACGTCTAGTAGCGAGGTGTAGGGGACGACAGCCTCTTTATCGGCGATTTCCAGTGTTTCATTCAATTTTTGTTTGGTGTACTCGTACACGTCAACAGCGGACTTCTCAATATCCTGCTCGATGCCCTCGGTAATCTTGACATTCTCCTTCATTACCTTGTCGAATTGAGGCGTCAGTTGGTCCAGATTGGTGAGGTGTCGGTCTCGTTCACCACCCGTGAACCGAACGTTGACCTCGGCCAGGTTCTCCAAGTCTTGTAGAATATTGTTGAGGTATGTCCTGGCAGGGGCGAGTTTGGAGATGGATCGCTTTTCCAGGACAAAGTCTCGCAACGAGGCTTCCAGCCGGTCAAAGTCAGCGTCTGTGAGTTCCGGCGGGCCGTCAGGGTCGTCGTCACCGCCACCGCCTGGTCCATCGCCATCCTCAGGCATTGAGTCCAACACGTCGCCCGAGCTGACGAAATGAACAAACTCTCGCGCGTCCTTGTGTGTTTCTGGCGATAGGTCGGCCACCTGATCCAGGATCCGTTTCTGGCATCGAGCCTTGTCCCGAATGTTGTCGAACCGGTTCACCACGATGAAAATGAAGGACTTCTCATGGGCCGCTGCGGAAATGAACTCCTTAGCTGACAGTGTGAAGTGGTTCTCAGCGTTTACGACGAATACCACCAGATCAATCTCCTCCTGTCGCGAAAAGACCTGCGTCGTCTGGTACGAGTCCTTATTCAAACCGGGGGCGTCGATAAGGGAAATGTCAACGACGCCATTCTTGAGCAGACTGTGGCTCACCGGCCGGCCGTCGTTGATGTACACCTTGAGAATCGAGTACTTTTCCACCTCGTACACCAAATTCTCCAAGTCCTCAATTTTGTGAACCTCGTACGTTGATTTGTCGCCGAGGTGGTACTTCTTGTCGAGGATCACGGCATGAACTTCTTCTACGCCGTTATTATCCCGCGCTTCCCGCACCTCGCAAAACACGTTGGTGCATGGCTGCTGGTCTGTGGGCAACAGTCGTCGCCGAAGCAGCGCGTTGCAGAACGTTGATTTTCCGGCATTCAAATCACCCGTGATTAGAACCTTGGACGCAGTGTCGTCAATACGCTCTCTTAGCAGCGCTAGGTGGTTCATGGTTTGGATAATTTTGTTCTCCAACAGACTCGCCACACTTGACTTTTCCAGCGAATTCACCAGCTCCTGCGCACTCAAACCGTTCAGCTTCAGGTCCAGCTTGAAGATGTTGAATTCAGCTCCGTCCTTAGAGGTAAGCAGTCTCGGCTCGCTCAAAGCCTGGGGCGCCAGAGGCTCCACCAGCTCCTCTAAATCATCATACTCAATGTCTCGGAAACTTTGCTTCTCCTTGAGTGGCGGCCGCTTGCCCTTATTCTTCATGACAGCAGAGACGGCCGGGGGATAGTAAATAGGCGCCTTCTGATTGGCCTCTTGCAGCTCTTTCAACATCCGAAGCACCGTGGCGATAGACCGACCCAGCGCAATACGATTGTTGTTGTACTGAAGCTGGTGGATCTGGGTCATGGCCTGCTTCTTGGAAAACTCCGAAGGCGACCTCCGGTGTCCAACAACACTCGCTATGCTCAGGCGCCCGTCCACTGCATACATATCGGGTTCAACGTCCACCAGTGATCCGCCGGCCGAGGGGGCGTATCCGGAATCCTCGTACGGCCGGCCCCGATCATCCCGCTCGGCGTGCCTCGCAGACGTGCCGGGTTCGTTGTCGGCGTCATACTGATAATCTTGCGACATGTCCGTAACTCTACACCGATGCAACTCCACTGATTTCAAAGCTCTTTTACCGTTGGGTATACATCGTTTACTGCACGTGATCATCACGGGTTAGGGTAACTTTTGCATTTGTCCCAACTCACGTGATGCGCGGACTAGCGAAAAATTCAATATCGAATACACACAGTACAGTCGGACACAATAATGCGTCTGTTTAGGACACCATTGCTCAGGCCGAGCCTGCTGAGCCAGCGACTATTCACCACTACGGCTATTCCTCGAATTACCGTCAACACGACTGCGGCGCTAGACCCAGTCGCGCTGCTGCAACGAAAGATCAAATACACCAAGCCGGCCGATATCACACCGCTGAGGGAGGCCCCAGCGCTATACGCAACCATTCACATTCACGACCGGAAGTTCCTGGTGACCGAGGGAGACCGAATCATCCTGCCCGTGCGTCTGAAGGACGTCAAGGTCGGCGACGTGCTGAGGTTTGACCAAGTTTCGGCTATCGGCTCTCGAGACTACACATTGACCGGTGGGCCAAGGATTGACCCGGAAGTGTTCAACATCAAAGGACGAGTGGTGGAGATCACGAGAGCCAAGCGAGAGGTGGAGGGAAAAACAAAGCGAAGAAGACGGCACGTCAGGCATATCGTCAAGAAGAACGTCAAGACGATAATTACCATCTCCGACCTGAATGTTAAATAGTGTACATAGTAAGCATCAGCCGTCAGGCACAACAAATTGTGTAGCCAGATGATCGCACAGTTGTGAGGTCGCATAGTTCCTGCCTGAGGTGCGCGCAACCAACGTATATGGCATGTCTGGCCACGATGAGATACCGCCATATCTGCTTCAAGACGTGCCCATGTTAAGTAATGACTACGGCGGGCTGCCTGTACCGAAGAACCGTGCCAAAGGAGACCCTTACCAAGTCGCCAGGCACCCTCCTTTGTTGCACCAGCCGCCGTCAATTCATGACAGATCAGTGTCTATGGGTCTTCACCGGCCAAGTCGCTCAGACGACTACAGTCCGGTGCGGGTAGGGTCTAGTCCTGTTCGATCAGGATCACAGCCACAGCAGCCTTCACAGCCTGTACAGCCGTTTGCTTCGCCAGCTATGAACTCACCAGTGCACTCACCCAGCTCGCTGAAACGGTTTCAACACTCGCCCCCTGCTGAGCCGCCGGCGCTACAAGACCTGGCAATCAAAAGATCGTTTGATCACCAGCGCCAGCCATCAGATAATTCAGTATGCTCGGACAAGCAAAAGATGGTCCCTACCATATGGTGGAGGCCCAGCGACCCGGCAGCCTGGACTAACGAGCGCGTGATATATTGGCTGGAGCAGAACAAGTTTGGCCCCGACTGGATCAATACCTTCAAGGCAAAGAATATATCAGGCGAGACGTTTCTATCGCTGGGCACATACCAAAACCTGCGGAAGCTGGGTCCGTTCACACAGAAGACCGATGAATACGACCCTAGTTACTCCCGCTTCCTGCACGCAGTGAGAAAATTCACCCAGGCATCGTCGTCGGCCCACTCCATCGAGCCTGCCATCCCGCCAAGCGAAAGTTCAGGGCCGACGCTCGCTGTCTCAAACCAAGACAATAATAATCAAGGCAGGACAACGCCTGCGGGCATAGAAGGTTCCTTGCCCGATCTGCAAGAGCCTGAACCTAGGCAACCACTGTCTATGGCCTCGATGACGGAGCCTGAGTGGAAGCGCAATTTGGAGCAGCAGTATGGAGAAAGACCACTGTCTACGTTTGAGGGCAGCTCAAAGTCATTGTGGCAGGTTCCAGTGAGTACAGCGCGAAAAGAAGCAGGCACCAAGACCACTCGGTGTCACGGTCCATACGTTCCTACTAACAAGTCACCGCCGTCACCCTCGATTCGCTCGACACACCGGATATTTCGCCGTCACAACAAATCAAGCTCGTCGGAGTCGGCCCTAAACCATAGCCGATCGACGTCCAACCTAGTCCCCGACGACGAACGCGAGAGTCCCGTCAAGACCTCAGCCGATTCCAATGAGCCAAAGAAATCGCATGGATTCCTGGGCAAGCTGCGGCGCTCCAACAGAAGCAGGAGCCGAGACGAGCTAAGAAAGGCGCTAGAGTCGCCTGTGTCGCCGTCAACAGAGTTTCTGCAGATGGCGATGGCTCCGCCCAAACCGACGCTGGCGGTAACGACAAACCTCAGGCAGCAGTCAACCAGAGTAGTTGAGAAGCCGAAAGAGGAGCCACTACCGACGAAATTGCTACCCGTGCGGCGAAGCAACAACCAGAGATTAATGCTAGTCTCGGTAAATGACGACACTTTCACGGTGGTGGACATTGCTTCCTGCGCCACGCTGGTCCAAATTAAAGATAAAGTAGCCTACGATCTCGATGTGGCCAATGGCGTTCAATTCACGCTGCATCTGACGGACTTTGGCTGCACTCACGGCGAGCGACTGGACGACACGACGCTGCAAAGTATATTCTTCCAAGGACTGCTGCCCGAACCGATAAAGCTATACGTTTCTCTTCCAAATACCCACGAATACTCAAAGTCGCCAGGACAGACCTCAATCAGCTCGGATCCAAGCCAGAGCGGCAAATATCCAGCTACCCCCTCGCACATGATTAACGGCGGCAAGACTGAGGCACCAGACTACTTCTCCGCCCAGAACTCTACTAGACCGTCACTGCCTTCGATCTCAATCGACGATAACTCGTTGTATCCCACAACAAGCAATTCCTCGTTCATGTCAGGCTACTCTACATACACCACCTATCCCCCAACGGACAATGATTCATTCAAGGTGATTAGGCCGTCGCGAAAGGAGATTAATTTCGACGATAGGAGATCGTCGCCATACGAGGCTAAGCTTGTAGCCAAGAGGACTGCACCACCGCCGCCAATGAGTCGACAGGAGTCGTTGAAGCGGTTGCAATTGAGAGAACCCAGTCTTGGACTGATCACTGGACGAAGAAGTGTCAGTTCCAGCACCGTCGGCACTCTCTCAAACAGAATGCCATCAACCTCTAACTTGCACGCCACGCACGCCACGCACAATACACATGTGTCCAACGTGACGGTTGTCAACCCCCCGGTTCTTGCTCCTTCTAGCGGAGTGTTGAGCACCACTGAATCCGAGCCGGCAGTCGAGCCTACTCATCCACCTGCGATCCTCAAGTTCGAGACCGGAGGCAGTCTTAAACGAAATGCAAAAATCACAGTCAACACTCAGAACCTGCAGGCGTCGCCGCCGCCGCTGAGCTCATTCAGTCCTGGCCAGAGCGAGATGCTAATTCCACGACCGTATGTCGGCAAAAAGAACGTCGTAGTCAGGAAGCCAGTCCACTCGGATTCCAGCTCCCCTGGCACTGCATCGACGCTCTCTCCAATTTTAAGCATGGACACTCCTGATACAGGCACTCTAACAGACGGGCCTATCTTCAAAGTTCCCGACTACGACAAGACTAGAAGTCCTTTGCTAGCCGAGGCCCCTAAGGTTCACCCCGTGTTTAGGGAAAACGATATCTCCTTCGATGACGCCCCGGCGTTTGTGGACAGCGATTCTGATGAATCTGACGACGGATTGTGGGCAAAAAAGATTCCATCGCTGGTCAAGCCCGAGGAAACGGCTGTCGCTACCAGAAAGCCCATGCTTCGAGTCGAGACAGCGTCTAAGCTCTTCACCAACTCGCAACTGTCACCGTACAAGTCGCCCGGCGCAGCAAGCTCCACAAGTGAGTCGCCAATCACTGCAGAGCCAGGCGGAGGGTTGTGGGCGCGGCCACCGGCTGAAGTTGTCTACGATAACATTGAGCAGTTTTTCCCTGACGCTGACCTCGATAAGCCTATCATCGATGACCCTAACGGCTCGCCGCCTGTATCGCCCAGGAGCGAAAGTCCGTCCTGCGCCACACCAGTCAAGGATACTCGACCATTCAAACCGGCTCTGTCGCCTGTGGTCGAGCCCAAAGACTTCAGCGCACGCGACCTGTACAGTCAACAGCATGCAGCCATAAAGCAGCTTCAAGCCGAGAACCTGCCGACCAAGGTGGCCATTCGAAGCCGAAGTCAGGCCAAGTCTATTCGAATCGTTGCTCGTGAGGCCAGTGAAGCTCAGAAACGGTCGTCTATGAAGGCTACTAGGCCCGGAGGAGCCTTGCTTCGAAGAAAGAGCACAAAGTTGTGGGGTCACACTATTGTAGAAATGAAGCCAAACAACGACTCCGAGGCCCTGTCCAGTACGCTCAAGGATCAAAACGGAAACTTCCAAAAGTTTATGTGGGTCAAGGGTGAGCTTATTGGTAAGGGGACATTTGGAAAAGTGTATCTTGCCCTGAACGTGACTCTGCGTGAAATGATGGCTGTCAAGCAGGTGGAAGTACCTCAGACCGCCATGGACAGGGCCAACGCGCGCCAGAAAGAAGTGGTTGACGCCATATTTTCTGAAGTCGAGACCCTCAAGGACTTGGACCATCTCAATATTGTCCAATATCTGGGATTCGAGGCTACATCCGACGTCTACAATCTGTTCCTGGAATACGTGCCCGGTGGATCAGTCAGCAAGATTCTGCAAATGTATGGCCGGTTCGAAGAGCCCATCATCAAGTCACTCACCAAACAGGTCCTAGAGGGTCTGTCCTACCTACACTCCTGTGGCATTCTACATCGTGATTTGAAGGCGGACAACTTACTCCTTGATTTGGATGGCGTCTGCAAGATTTCTGACTTTGGAATCTCCAAAAAGAGCCGAGACATCTATGCAAACAACGCGGAGATGTCCATGCAGGGAACAATTTTCTGGATGGCACCTGAGGTGATCCATAATGTCGTCCACAACGAGAAGCAGGGTTACAGTGCCAAGGTTGACGTGTGGTCTCTTGGCTGTGTAGTTCTGGAGATGTTTGCCGGTCGGCGTCCGTGGTCCACAGATGAGGCTATTGGTGCCATGTACAAGCTGGGAACCTCCAAACAGGCACCGCCTATCCCTGAAGATACCGTTCCTTTCGTTAGCGCCATTGGCAAGGACTTTATCGATCAATGCTTCACCATTGAGCCTGAGAAGCGGCCCACCGCCATCCGGCTCTTAAATCATGTGTTTTGCATCATTGAGGACACCTACGAGTTCAAACAGACCAGTCTGGCCAAGCTTATTCAAGTCAACAGCAAGCATCCTGAGAAGCCTCGAAGAAGGCTGAAAAGCCGAAGCGATCCGGAGCACAAGCGCGAACCTTCGCACATCATAAAAGAGGTACTAACATCATCATAAGTAATCAGCTAATAGTAAATATGCATTGTCCATTCATCGACTCTTAATGCTTCCTTCAGGTCACGTTTGGTCCCGCGCTTAGAGTCCTGCGGCTCATACTTTACACATGCTTCGACGACTGCGAGGCCCTCTGCTGAGGAGCTCCAGAGCATATTCCAGTGAGCATGGACGAGTGAGTGCTTACTTGATTGAATGATCTAACCTAGAAAGTGACAACCGGTGACTTGTTTATCCCTGGAGCCAAGATTCTGTTGATTGGTGCCTTCACTTATTATACACTGCTATTTACCTGGTACCGGCTAGACTATGAACTTACTGACAAAGAGCTTACCGGTGAGTATTCAACGACTGGAGTGAGTGGAACCGGATGAGTGCTAACAAAGACAAGGAAACCAACTTGAGACGGGTTCTGGATGAGTCCATGGAAGCGCAAGCACCAGCCAAGGCTCCTGAGCCACCACAGGAGAAGGCCACAACAGAAACGATACAAAAGAAGAGCTCGTGGCTTCCCTCTTGGTTGAGAAAATGACCAATTACGCCTTGCACTTCTACGACACTGTACATACCGGCTAATCACTGTATATATGGCCATGAATATATTTATTAGTTTAAAACTTTCCCTCGATTCGGTCAATCTTGTCATTAAGCTTCTCCACACCGGATCGGTAGTATTTCATAAACTTGGAAGAAGGCGATGCGTGCGATGCGGACGTTGGCCGCGAGTGAATACTCTCGACATCGCCGTAATCACTTGAAGAAGTGTGCTTGTACCGCACAATCTTGTCGTTGAGCTTCTGTGCCGTCTCCGGCTTAACACGATCATACTTTCTCATTCGGATGAGGTTATTATTGTACTCCGAAATGTCCTCACTCATGACAAGGTCGATACATTGCTGAAGCTCCGTCACGGTGGTGGTTAGACTCATGTCATTAGCACTTTCGCCAATTTCCTGGAGGAACTGTTCGAGGAATTTGACGTCCAGCGCAAAGTTTTCAACAGCGACCATTGTAGCTCCTTCCGCCTCCAACAGCTTCAACAGCAGCGATGCACACAGATGGTCAAAGGCGTCAAAATAGACAAAACTCTTGACGGACTTGGGAAGGTTGACCAGCGTGGAGTTGACCATCGTCTTGATGAAATCGGCCATGTCAGTGAGGAACCCGCTAGGAGTGGTAACGCTGACGGTTGTGGTCCAGTTATAGTCGGCCAGGTCCAGAAAATCGTCCACAACCGAGTTGACGAGTTCAAAGATTCGCTCTTCTGCCTTCTTTCGAGCCTTGCCAAAAGCACTTGTGGCTTCCAGCGTGACTCTACCACGTCGACCAGACACTCGGCCATCAGTGAGAATGGTCTCCACTTCTTTTGAGGCGGTCTCAAAGAACTCCAGATTAACTAGAATTTGCACCACCTCTTCTCGCGCTGTGGACTTGAGACGCTCCTCGAAGGTGCGACAGACGGTCTGCACTAGCAGGTCGTCCAGCGCTGTCTTAAGAATATCCTCAATCTGGTTGAGGTCATGCTGTAGGTTTTCCACAAATGATAAATGATAGTTGATGAATGTCTTGACCTCCGCGCAACATAGCGGGAAGATTTGTGAGAAGGGAAACACCCTGGGTAGAGGCTTCTTTCGCTCTGCGTCGCTGGGCTGATACCACGCCACGTCGATAACCTTGTCGTACATTTCGTTGCTCTCTGCCATCATGGGCATGAACCGGTCCTCCTCGACATTCTGGTAGAAGTTCTTGTCGAAAGTCTCTCGCAGGTATGACGAGTATCGTTTGAACAGCATGAGCAGTAGCTGCTGGATGCCGTGAGTATCGAAATCAAAGTCTTGCATGGTGTGGAGAAATTGACCAATAAGAGATTTGACCTGACGGATTGAATCAAGGTTTGTGACCTTTTCCACCTGACCACTCAGTACGGTGGCCAGTTTCTGACTAAGGGACTCCCAGATGTCGTCAACTTCCTTGGCTGGTCGCAGCGTCGGAATCTGCCTCGATATCGTTCTGTCAATGACGCAGAAACCTGTGATGTTGTATAGCAGCGTTTCCAGCTGCGAGAGGTCGTCCTCGCCAGATATATTTGTGAGCGAGAGCGTTTGTGGAATCAGGTAGTCTCTTTGGATCTTTCGGTCAGATTCAAAGTAATGCTGAAACTCGCTCGACAGGCCCATGGTAGAGTGCACCAAAACACATTCGTATAAAGGAGCAAAGTCGACATTTATGCTGAGCGGCCTGCTGGAGGATTCTCTGTAGGCCAGCTCGACGGCAGAGCTGTACTTGTACTTTTGTAGATGCGGGTTCTCGGCGACCTGTCGTTTCCATAGCGTCCTTTGTCGTTCTGTCGCCTCGAAAGACTCCCTTCCCACGGTCTCGTTCATGCGCTGGGTGTACTCGAGCCACTTGTCGATATCGGCGATGGTATCGTCTCGGACCATTTTGTTCAGGGCAGGCACGGATTTGTTGATTAGCTGGGCGAAGCCAAAGTCCGAAACCTCCTTCAGATGCACGTTTTGTAGGTCGCTCAGGCACTTAAGTGCAGCCAGCTTCTGTTTGTTTTGTAGTAGTTCATGCACGTTGTTTGTTAGGTCCAAGACCTGTAGACAGGATGTCACGGCCTCGAGAGCCGAGTCAACGTTCTGACGTGTCTTTTTCCATTCCAGTAGGTTATTCTTGTTGTTTGCGAGGATCTCGCCTGTGTCGGTGAGACGTTTAGTGATGTCGAGAACTGATGATTTGACGTGTTCAGCCTCCACTGTAATTTTGCCCAGTTTCTGTACAGAAGCCATGTACTCGTTGTGGTCGCCACTACAGATTGAGTTGATCTCACGGTCTTTTAACCTAGTCCTGTCTCCGAGCTCTTCTTGAAGGTCATCTGTGAGTCCTTGCTTGAGCGCTTCCTTGACGATAGGCGCCAGCTGTTCAATGTAGTCGTCGGAAGAAACGCCAGGTTTGCTCTGAAGGACAGCGTCAGTGGACAGAAGTAGATGGTCCAGCTGGAGCCTCATGTCCATCAATTTGTCATTGTCATTGGAACCCGCAATGGGTTCCTCTGTCGTCATGGTATGCGTGCGCTGGGAGCGTTCGCATCACATCACCTTGTCGTCATATCAACGCGATGTGGTGGATAAGGACTAATCTACAATAGTAAGTGCTTGGAACACTTTTACCACGGCAATATGAGTAATCGACGGAATTGGATAGTCTTAGCAGCTGTGGCCCGCTCGAATCAGCCGACAAAACGTAGGCGATAAAACGTGGCCGATGTCAACTCGCGAAATTGGGCACAATGTTGACTCTGAACACGGCAATTGGCCCATGATCTACTACAGCCAGAGTTACGTAATCGAGGTCATGTTTCGATTCGATTGGCCACGATACAAGGCAGAAGAGAATGCCTGCTCTCATCTCAATGGAGCAGTAGCACTTGATCCCGGATCTGCGACGCAGCTGTGCCGCTCTTTGCGACGGACTTGAGATTTGCCTGAGTGATTCCCGAAATGTGATATTTATTAGTCGAGCCAATGCCGGAGCCCGTTAAGTTGCTCTCGCCATCATGTGCTCCGCATCTCCGCTGGGTAAGATGACCAGGATTGGGGGCTATTCACCATTGAAGCCGGCTATACGAGCTGCAATACCACGCTGTCACTCCGGTTCGTCCTGTGATTGGTTGCGCCGGACCGTGACCTCCGACTGTCGTCGCCGAAATTTCATCCCGTGGCTCCAGAGAAGCTTACGCAGCTGATGCGGAAGGCGACCAATTTGCCCTCTTCCGGACACAATGTTTTCTGTGCAGAATGTTGGGGCTGCCAGAATTACGGAATTTTACGGCGGAATATTTCACCAGCGACCGTACCAGTGGGAAAATGTTTTCAGTCCAGTCCATCTGCATTCCCCTCGTTTCGGCTCAATGTTTGAAAAAAATTCTCTTCAATAGCATTCGCGAAAAAGAATTTGGCATGGGAGAAATGATCGGATCTAGGGCTTCCTATCTGGGAAGGGCACTATGCATATTGTCCATCAGGCCATAAGACACATGACGACGATCGGAAAATCACTTCTACGGAGCGCTTGATGCTGAGCCACCTGCTATATGGCTATTTCATATAAAATGTCCTGCTTGCAAGGGCTAATAGCGCAACAACCACCATCATGACTGACATGTTCCAGCCCGTCGCAACGAGCCAGCCTGGCCTCCCTCAGAGAACTCACCCTCTGCAACCCTTTGAGACCGCTGGGAAGCCAATTCCCACTAACAAGTTCTATGAGAACATGCTCCTGGACCAGAGGACTCTGCCTGCCTGGACGCACCCATACTCCGTGTGGTGGTCGACCCAAGTCAATTACTACGGCCTCGCCGTTTCTCACACCACAATGGCCCAACGTACGTTTGGCCCTGTTGCAACCGCAGCGACCTGTGAGTACTTCTTCAACCCCGTCGGTATCCAGTCCGTCAATTTCGGCGCAAAGGAGTTCAGCGCCACCATGTCGATGCAGATTCTGGAGCCAGACCACCTGTCGGCTACAGCTATCTTTTTGACCAGCAACAGTTCTGGTGTCATGCAAGTTCCCATGACGGTGGGCATGGGCATGGTGAGCTCGGTGTACTACAGCCTGACTCCCATAGTGCAGTCACAGGTGGGATTCCAGAAAGTCACGCAGCTTTCCGCGGTTGGCTCAGTTCTCAAGTATGAGCTGATTTTGTTCAACGGCGTCCGATGGCTATTGTACGCTTCCGTTCCCAGTGGCCAGAGTTTCAGTTTAAACTTACAGGACAACAATCACTTGGTGGGCGCGAGCATCGCGAACGGGGTTCTCCTGCAGGTTGGCGCCTGTCCCTCGGGTCTGGACAATACCTATGATCAGGCCGCAGGTGCCTACGCTGATACGGTGGCCGTCTCAGGTCAGGCCAATGGCACCACGGCCAACTACTCCCTAACCTATCATGTCCAGGGCCACAGCCAGAGCGGCAACATAATCATCTACGCCTTCCCACATCATGTGGACTCGTTCACGCCGAGTATGGCCGGTCGCATGGTATCTTCTCTTCAACTGGATGCGACAGTTAACTGTCCCATGACTGCGTGCTTGTCGAACTCGCTAGACATGACCGAACAACTCCAGACTAGCATCGGGTTCATGCCCTGGGCCCAGTTCGCCGCTGTCGGTGATCAGAATTTTGACCCCACGAAGATTGCGCCTCAGGCCGTTACTGCCATCACAAGCGCCGCCAACAGCGAAATCACGCAGGACGTGACCAGCCAGGCCAACGCGGGCTCAATGTACACTAGCGGTAAAGGGCTCGATAAGTTTGCCTTTATCCTGCTAACGACAAAGTATATTCTCAAGGACGATACTCTGTCCCAGACGCTTCTGGCGAAGCTCAAGCAGGTATTTGCAATGTACACCGCCAACACCCAGAGCACCCCACTATGTTACGACACTACCTGGAAGGGAGTCATTTCTCAGGAAGGTCTGAACGGAAACCCCAACGCGGATTATGGAAACTCGTACTACAACGACCACCACTTCCATTATGGCTATTTTGTTCACGCTGCCGCGGTGGTGGCAAAGGTAGACAAGGACTACGGAGGGAACTGGCTTTCTCAGAACAAGGACTGGGTCAATTGGCTTGTGCGAGACGTGTGCAACCCGAACTCCCAAGACCCCTATTTCCCCGTTTTCCGGCACTTTGACTTTTTCAACGGCCACTCGTGGGCCAAAGGACTCTTTTCCAGTGGTGATGGCCGAGATGAGGAATCAACCTCAGAAGATTGGCATTTTTCCTACGGTATGAAGTGTTGGGCCCTCGTTACAGGCGACACCAGCATGCAGGCTCGAGCTGACCTGATGCTCGCTATAACGAGTCGGGCTATCAACAAAAGCATGTACTTCAACGCTGGTTGCGGCATGCCGCAGCAAGTCCTTGCCAATAAGGTTGCGGGTATCACTTTTGAGAACAAGATGGACCATACAACATACTTTGGCACGAATACTGAGTACATTCAAGGCATACACATGCTGCCCATGACCCCGGCCCTGTCCTTCCTGCGTAACCCGGCATTTGTTCAATCGGAATGGAACTCGTTACTGGCCCCAATTATCAGCAGTGTGAATTCCGGCTGGACGGGTATTTTGCAACTCAACAGAGCGCTCTTTGACCCTGCTTCGAGTTTAGGATTCTTCCTCAGCCCGAGTTTTCAGTCTGCCTGGCTGGACGGAGGAATGTCCCTGACCTGGTCACTTGCCTATTCGTCCAGTGTTTTGTTCAACACGGTCTATTCCGAGCAGCAGGAACCAAGCGAATAGAGTTTGATATTTCTATAAGCTGGCCTTATAGACTGCGCACTATTCACGCAATACCCCAACGTTGCATTTTCAATTCTTCATAACACGTACTTTATTACCACAGTTTCGGAATTCTTCAGAAATTGTCCACGTCACGTGTATCATGAGGCCTCACGTAGTGCACAGTTCTATTTCGCCTGCAACAACAAAAGCCTCCCTAACAGCTCGGCAATTTCGCCCAGTCTACGCGGCTGTGCTGGTCCCGCCTTGGTCGCCTGTGGTGATGAGCTGTGGGCTTGCGCAGGGTCACAAGGCTGTGTCAGTGGGCGCGCAATCAGATCACGGAGATCCAGGTAGCCTCCACCATCATGTCATATCCAGGACAGGGACACCACAGCTATGGCGGCCACGGCCAGGGCCAGGGTGGCTACGGCCAGGGTGGCTACGGCCAAGGCGGCTACGGAAACAACGGAGGCTACGGAAATAGCGGATACGGCGGCGGCTACGACAATTACGGCCCGCCATCGGGTCCCCCGCCTGGTGGCCATCACGGCGGCTATGGCTACAATGGTGGCTACGGCGGCGGCTACGGAGGTCACAGCGGCGGCGGCTATGACAATTACGGTCCACCACCCGGGGCGCCACCAGCCAACTACGGTAGTCACCCAAGCCAGAGCCACGGAGGCGGCTACGGTCCACCACCAGGCGCCCCATCCGGATCACGATACGGCCCGCCTTCTGGCTCACCACCCAATGCGCCAGTTCAGATTGGCAACGGTCTGTCATACCAGTACTCGAATTGTACCGGAAAACGAAAGGCGCTTTTCATCGGCATTAACTACTTTGGCACTAAGAGCGAGTTGAAGGGATGCATCAACGACGCTCGAGCCATTTCCTCCTTCCTCAAGTCTAAACACGGATACAGGGAGGAGGACATTGTCATGCTTACCGATGACCAGCGAGACCCCCGAAGCGTGCCCACGCGTGCCAACATCCTATCGGCAATGCGATGGCTTGTGCAGGGAGCCAAGACCAACGATACGCTGTTTCTCCACTACTCGGGCCACGGAGGACAGACGCAAGATCTAGACGGCGACGAAGATGACGGATATGACGAGGTTATCTACCCAGTGGACTTCAAGCAGGCTGGCCACATTGTGGACGACGAGATCCACGCCACCGTTGTCAGACCACTAATGCCTGGTGTGCGACTAACGTGTCTGTTTGACTCGTGCCACTCTGGTACCGTCGTCGACCTTCCTTTCCTGTACTCTACCAAGGGAGTTCTCAAGGAGCCTAACTTGTTGAAGGACGCTGGGCAGGGTGCTATGGGCGCGATCACTTCGTACATGCAGGGTGACGTGGGATCGGCGGTCAACAAGATTGGCGGTATCTTCAAGAAGGTGACAAACAGTGCGAATGTCAATGAGGAGAGGGTCAGGCAGACAAAGTTCTCTCCTGCCGATTGCATCCTGATTTCGGGATGCAAGGACGATCAGACGTCTGCGGACGCCGTCAATGCCGGAAAAAATACTGGTGCCATGTCGTATGCCTTTATTGAGGTCATGGCCAGAAACCCTAACCAGAGTTACATTTCTCTGTTGAACGAGATGAGAGAGGTTCTGAGGGGCAAGTACACTCAGAAACCTCAGCTCAGTGCCTCGCATCCTATTGACATGAACTTGAAGTTTTTGTTTTAGCCGGGCGATTGACCGAGCAAAGGGAGTGGGGCTGTCCCAACTCATTTCAAGACACGCTGATTTGTTACAGGACAGGATTTTTTAGAAGCAAAGCACATACTCGCTCTATACTTCCCTTAAGATATATGTCGGGCCGATACAGCTTAATCTCTTGATGTGTAAAGTCCCACTACCCCACATTGTGCGTCAGATAGTGATACGGCATGTGCACTTGTGAGAGTATTGACCGGGGCTAGAGGGTCAACTCAAGGGAGGTTTGACCACAGTTGTGGGCTCGCAACTAGATTGCCTGGATTTACTAACGGACAGCTAGTCCACAGTGAAGATGAAGTAGTAATCGTTAATATAGTACATTTTGGTATCGTCATGCGTTAGATGTGCGGTGGTTGAGTTGCTGGAAAGAGAACTACCCCTGACCCCTGAGCTGGGCTAGGTCTGATGCACGCAGGCGGGTGTTGTAGTGTGATTTGGCCTAGTGTGGTGGGCGTGATGCATGTGTTAGTGTAGGTTGCTGGCTGCTCAGGTGCTGTTGCTAGCCCTATTATTTGCTGATGGACGTGGCTCGCATTACCCACCGAGGCCTAACAGATCGTGCACCCGCTAGGCTCTGGCTTTGGCGGCTCGTTTGCTCGTTCAATTTCGTCGACTAACAGCCCGAAAGCCCGCCCAACGTTGTGGTTGTGCCTGGCCGAGGTCTCGACGAACCCGCACTTCAACTGCTTCGCCAGATCCCGTCCCTCCTGCTCAGAAACCTGTCTCCTCATCTGTAGATCGAACTTGTTGCCGGCCAGGACTCCAGGCAGTGCAGTCTCATTGAGGATTCTCAGCACCTTATCGCGAAGCTCAGGCACCAGACTGAGCGATTCCCGGGCAGCAACGTTGTAGACCAGCAGTAGACCGTCGACCTTGGTGTGTCTGGTCTCGTAAATGATAGACTGCTGGTCATGGGTGACGGTGTCGAGGATCTCGAGCGTGTAGTCCTGGGCGTTGTGCCGGAACGTCTTGGAGTACTTCTTCTCGATGCTGCGAAAGTGCGAGTCGATAAAGGCGTTGTCTATGAATTGAGTGACAATAGAAGACTTGCCGACGCCGCTGGCACCCACAACTGCGATCCTGTAGTTAGACATGGTGGTGTGGAGGGCGCCGCGCTATATTTATATGATGATGATATCATAGGCAAGTGAAACATTAACGCTGCAGATGTCCGGGGCGCCGCGCACCTAGGCGCTACCACAAAAAGCTGGCGTACATTTAGCGCCGAGATCTTATAGCCACGCACACTAACAAGAAACTAACAAGCAAAGTCGCCGTAATCAGCGCTGAAGCGCTTGGTGCTGTGGGCGCTGTGTGGAACCTCCGATAACCAAGAGTCACTGCAGAGAGATAAGCTTAGCGCTGGATTAGGAAAGCGATGACGACATGCACGTGACCTGGCGTAGCGTAGCCTGGCTGACGGTGATACGTAGCTGTAATAATTTCAATACTCACCATGACAGTCTTGTGCCACCGGGCTGAGGCCGACCAGGGTTCATGTAGCCCTGACGCACAACGCTCAAGATTGACATTGGCGTCCAAAGGGGTAACCGCAACTGCCGGGTAATGGGCAAATAGGTTGGTTATGATTGGTGTTCCGCGCGTCGTTAGCATCAGATAACGCTACTACAGGTGACACGACGTTACAATCTAGACTGGTGTACATGCTGGGCCGGGCCGGGCCGTATTCAGTTCAATGTGTAGTGTCCGTATATGTTGCGGTGTCCGATGCTGCGATTCCTGGCGATGAATTCCACGCAAGCGATTATGATAATCGTGTGTATGGCGCTCGATGAAGCGAGCTACTTGTAGCAGTCTAAGCTTGAGAGTTTGATCGTTCAAGGCATGCATCACGGATCACGTGTGTTTGCACGGCGTTGGGTCTTGGCTCCTGTTGCAGTGTGATTGTCAATCCACGCAGGTGAGTTCGGCGTGGGGTGCTGTATGAACATCTCAGTTCATAGCGATTTGAGGCTGAATAATATGAGGCAAACACTACAGGTGTTGGCGCCGTGTTAGGCCTAGCTTGTGTGCGCGAGCGTGGGCCAGAAATTAGTGCACGCGAATTCGAGACATTGCGAAATAACCACTTGCGGTCAAACTAAAAGTTTCTGAGCATTGGGAAAGGTGAAAAAAAATCCCCATAATTAGAAATTATTTTTACCAGTCAATGGACTTGAATATGCACGTACGACGATCAACACAGTTTCAAAGTCGGATTAGCGGCCTAACGCCGTTAGCACACTAGGATCGAGACCAGCTCTCGTACTAATGTGGCCTCTCAAGTTTGGCCACGGCAGCCACATTCTAGCCCGCGGTCCGGCCACTTGCCGCGTGTCAAGTCTCGTTGTCATGCAGCTCAGCACGCGGCCTACAATACACTGTAGTCGCTTAGGTCCACGCATCCCGTATAGGAACAGGCTTTCCGATTTACGCGGGCAGACGGCCCTACTCGTGCACTGGAACTCTTTTTGATCTGGTTATCTGGTCTGTCTATTCTATGCGGGTTCAGTCTGAGCCTCGGCCTGGACTTCCTGAGCTTCAGCAGTCTCCTCCTCGGCCTCCAGCTTTGCAATCTCAGCCTTAGCACGCTCGACCTTCTCGGCGGTGACTCGGTCCTGGTTGGCGTTGTAGAACTCAATCTTCTCCTTGATCTTGGCGATAGTGTTCTCGAGGTCGTCCTTAGAGGTTGGCACGGGCACGTTGAGCGTGGTGAGGTCCTCGATGATTCCGACATTCATAGTCAACTTGGTGTCCTCCTTAGATCGCTTTCGGTTCTTCTTTCCGCCGGAACTGGAAACCAGGTCCTCGTTGTCGTTCTTCTTGATGACTCGGGCGCCGGCTGGCAGCTCGAACACCTTTCGGGCACTGGTGGCGGCAAACTGGGAAGTGGTAATCAGACTGTTAGACTCTGGCTTCTTGTAGGTAGGGTCGAAGTGGGCCAACAGGTTCTGGGCGACGGCAATCTGCTTAGCAAAGGCTGGCTCGGCAGCGGCCTCAAGCTTGTCCTGGGCGTCAGCCTTCTTTCGCTCCTTCTCGTAAGCGGCCTTCTCAGCTCGCTCCTTCTCGTGTCGAGCGGCAATCTCAGCCTGGACTCGCTCTCGGTAGGCTCGAGACTGGTCAAAGAAATCCTTCTTGAACTTGGCAATCTGGTTCTTGAGCTCATTTCGGGCCTTCTCAGCGACAGATCGCTTCTCGTACAGGGCGTTCTTGTTCTGGTAAGCCTGGTGCTGCTCAGCTTGCAGAGCAGCGAGCTTACCCTTAACCTCGTCGTACTTGGCACTGGTGGTCTTGAACTCAGAGTCGTCCAAAGTAGCCTTGAGGCTAGCAACCTTGGCTTTGTCGGCATCAATGGAAGCCTGGACCTCGCCAAAGGTGCCAAACACCTTCTTGGTCTTCTTCAAGTTGGAGATTTCGTTCAAGTGCTTCTTCTCGTCAACCAGTCGCAGGGCACCAGACTCAACAGCCTTCTCCAGTTTGTTGATGTGGCTGTCAATCTCCTCAACGGACTTGAAAGAGGTCTTGCCCTTGGAAGCCTGAAGATCCTTAACCTGCTTGTTGATCTTATCCTGAATGGCTTTAATTTCGTCGAAAACCTTGGATCGGGATTGCTTGGTGACAGACTGCTTGGCCTTGATCTGCTCAAGCTCGGCCTTCAAACCGCTAACTTCACTGGACTGGGTACCTTGGCCGTGTGCCTTGTCGACAGCAGCTCGGGCAGTGTCAACATCTTTCTGCTTAGCGAGGAGCTCTTTCTCCAGCTTTGCCAGCTCAACATTGTACTCGTCCCTGTTAGGCTTAGAAGCCCTCTTGACGGTACCATTGGCAACCTTCTTGGAATCAGCGACTTGGGACATGACTTGTTAGTTTTCTATCCGAACAGTCGCCTATGAATTTCACAGCGATCCTAGTCTCGTTCAGGCATTCCTCACTCTAGTTCAGTAGATCTAATATCAGGCAAAACCAGCTGCATCACCCAGTCTAACTGGCTGGATCACGTCATAGCGCAACAGGCAACGGCGTGAACGAGTAGCGCTAATTGTAGCGCTAATTGTGATGCCGCTCTTTAACCAGACTATTCTTGGTCGGCTTAAGTCTAACCGCCCAAGAGCGTCCCCTGAACTGTAGGGCCAGCCCACCAGATCTTCCCGGCGCTCGCACGGCGCTTCCATAGATTTCCATGATAATCCCCCAAAACCTTCCGCACAAAACTCACCAGGAATTTAAACAACCAAAAGAGACAGAGGAGTTAACCAGAAAACAAAATTTTTCCTTCCAGCAGCGCAGCTTCTACCGGGCAATTTGTGAAATTTTGTGTGGAAAAACGAAACGTGTGCACAAATGGATTGGGAGCGCACGCATCAAATTAATTTAGGTCTTACTGGTCAGCACGGCTTGCACCTTAGGGCATCGTTCTATGGTCAAATGTTAGGGCTTTGAAGATTTAGTCTCTCTGACCTCGTTGCACTTCAGAAATTGAATTTATTCAGCTGCTTAACGGGCTGGTGTTCCCGAAAGTCAAGTATTCTGAGAACACGCCTTATTCGCGTGTACCGACAGCGTCACTAAGCTTTGACCACCAGCTCATCGGAGCTCAATGCCTGAAATGCCGTGAGACATGCTATCGCCGCCATTCAGCATCGAGCCTGCCTAGCGCTGGCTTGGCTGCGTTTATAAACCCAATAACATCGGATTGGCCTGTATATGTTATGTATGATACCTTGATGAACTGCACCATGATTGAACTCACAAGCCCCAATACTGTTAGCCCACAACCCTACATGTTTGATCGTCCATTTACCATCGATCGCATGGTGACAGGTCATCACTCGATACGTTACCATAACTTCTACGTCTACTGACTGTTCATTGCCTTCAGAGACTTGTGCCTGTGGACATCGAGCTGTTATTCCTACAAATTACGTGCACTGCGATACAGCGTACTTTATGACCATTACCTCACTACCCACGGCGCTGGATCTGCTCATTTTAGTGTCCGCAATTGACCATAACTGTCGATGTACCTAGCCACCCGATAACATAACATGACATTGAGGTACCATACGAGTTACTAACATTCACCTCTGTAGAACAAGTTAAACACCCTGAACACGTAGCTCTACATTAAACAGACTCCTAACAAACACTCCAGCCAGGCTTCTTATTTCAGCCCTAACTTCTCCACACGGTCACCCACCACAAAAAATTTACTCAACCAGGGGGTACATAATCCAGGCGAGTCTCCCATCACCAACGCACACACGATGACCACCACAATCACACAGACGCCACTGGTACAGACGGTCAATGCCGTTGAAGACAACCGGGTTGTGGAGCTGACCGAGGCTCAGATTCTAGAGCGATTCCCTCAGGTGACTCCCATCTCCGCCGCCAACATGAAGGCCACGAAGGAGTCCGACGGCGAGCATGCTGAGCTGTTTGAGGGCCATGACGAAGAGCAGATTAGGCTCATGGATGAGGTTTGCATTGTTCTCGACTGGGACGACAAGCCTGTCGGAACTGCCTCCAAGAAGGACTGTAAGTTCACGGGATAACTGTACGGTACTAATTCCAGGCCACATCATGACAAACATCTGGGACGGACTGCTGCACAGAGCTTTCTCTGTCTTTCTGATCAACAGCGAGAACAAGCTGCTGCTCCAGCAGCGAGCCGACGAGAAGATCACCTTCCCAAGCATGTGGACAAACACCTGTTGCTCGCATCCACTGGCTATTCCTTCTGAGCTGGGCAGTGATCTGACTACTTCTATCGAGGGTGTTAAGAACGCTGCCCAGAGGAAGCTGGATCATGAGCTGGGTATCGACAAGAAATACGTGAGTACTCGAATCAGCGCTAAAGCGTAACACGCAGAGTGGTGTGAGACTCATCCTCGCACCCAACTCTCACTAAGCTCGGTTGAGCTATGCTAACTAGACTCCTGTCGACAAATTCAAGTTCCTCACCAGAATACACTATGTTGCCCCTAGCAACGGCGCCTGGGGTGAGCACGAAATCGACTACATCCTCTTCATTCGATCAGACCCAACTCTCAACATCAACCCTAACGAAGTCAAGGACACCAAGTTCGTCTCTGCTGACGAGCTCAAGGAGATGTTCAAAGACAAGAGTCTCAAGTTCACTCCATGGTTCAAACTCATCTGTGAGACCTACTTGTTCAAGTGGTGGAACAATGTTGACGACGCTGAGAAGCTGTACCGAGAGGACGACATCAAGCGAATGCTCTAAGCATTCAACACTTTGTAAAGACGCTAATATGTACCCCGTAATATCTCATTCACGAACCATTTGCATCGAGTGTTTATACTCTCTGCTGCTTGTTTCTTCAAAAATCGTGCTCATCGCAACCAAAAAGATGAACGGTAGGAGAATCGAACCCCTGTCCCTTGCTTGGAAGGCAAGGATGATAACCACTACACTAACCGTCCATGATTCTCGAAAATTGAACTTTTCATGTCGCCATGTGCGGCGATTTCAGCCGCAGACGCTGCGGCTCAGATGGCAGCTTCTGATCGTCTCAAAAATCACTTTAAAAAAGAAGCGTTAGTGGTTTAGCGGTAAAATTCGTCGTTGCCATCGACGAGCCCCCGGTTCGACTCCGGGCTGACGCATTGTCTTCTCTTTTTGCTCATATTCCAGCCCCAATTGCTATTTCTAGTGTTACCCCTGATGTTTGTCATTGTCTCTGCTTTCTCCGGACGAAGAGAGCCTACAGCAAATCCGATCCCAGTGCACGCAGAGGTCATCATGCGTTTCATTATTCTATGTACATTAATTTCCGCATTCTAAGTAGCGTAGGCCTTTTATCGCCGCGGCAGCCTGTCTCAGCACAAGCTGCTCGTCCTCCGACAAGGCTACCGCCTCGGTTGCATTCTTCAGCACATTCCAGTCCAGCATGGGAGCTGTGTTCTCCTCGAAACGGTTGGCTCTATAGGTATCCAAGTTGTCGTTGATGTCTTCACAATCGATAGCAATCGGGACAACAGACGACAGCTCCTGTAAAGGACAGAGAAGCTTATACAGATTCTCAGTCACAGTACACAGGAGGTAAATCGACCCTGCAATGGTAGTCAGAATGCAGATCGGCTTGACCTCGTTTCGCAATGGAGAACCAGCCGAGATCTCCAGCTCCTTTGGTATCGTGTTCCAAGATTCACTGTCGATGCGCCTGATAGTGCTTGCAGGCGAATCCATCTTGATGTGATTTTCCAAGGCATCTCCGCTTCCTGCATTAAGATGACGTAACAAGCCATTGGAATCACAGACAATAAGGTCGGTGGGCGTAGCGAGTTCGCTAGCGAGGGTCCACCGAACATCATGGCGTATCGACACCGACTCGAAATTATTATCATCATCGAGCGTCAACACCTGCATACCCCGAATCATATCAGCGACGGCCACCCTATTTCCTACATTCGACACAATGATTGCGTGTGAAGGGCTGGTCAAGATCGATGAGTGCAATGCAAAGTAGTACTTGTCCTGTTTTGCCGTCACGTCAAATTTGAGAACATGTCGTCCAACTGCTGCGAGAAACGTGTTTTCAGTGTCTTTGAGGACAGAGATGTCGTGCACAGCGCCTTCTGTATCTTGTGTGTGCTCTAGTTTGAGCGAGTGATCATCGGTTTGCTCATTGAGCTCTAGGCTGAATAGCATGATATGGCCACGAGCTTGTTCAATTTCGCCGAGCTCGGTGTTTGAAGATGTCCCTATTAACAGCAAATCCATTGGATTTTCGTTAACGTCATCAATCGTAACAACTTTCAAGCATGTGACCATCTGGCAGCTGTTGTCCACAGCATTGCGCCCAGGAAGCATGTGCACACTAATACTGTCAAAGGTGTTAAAATCCAGCAGGTTGATGGACCACTGCAGGTCGTCGGAGTCAGACACGTCCTCACTTGAGATAGCTATCAGGTAGCGTCTTCCCTCGGCCGACTGGCAAGCGGCAATGTAGTAAACTCGGCTTATCTGCTTCTCGTAGAGTTGCAAGCTAACAGCCTCGTTCAACCGGGAAAATTGAAGCAAATTCGTGTCAGCTGTGACAAGAAGGTTTTCGCCATAGCAAGCGCTGGAAAATGCTGTTGCGCAGCGGAATGACTGATCGCGAATCGCAGTCACGGTGTGCCTACCTTCAGATAATCCTATGAGCAAGCTTTCGCTAGAGAATGCCAGAATACCAGCTTGGACGCCGTCATGATATGCAGATAATGAGACAGGGCTGTTTCCGGCGATGACTTCAGTGGAATATTCCAGCCCACCAGTCAGTGTGTAAAGAAACACAGAGCCTGTCGCTGTACCGATCGCCACCGTCTGCTTATCGCTCGCCAGCTTTGTGACGGCGCAGGATCGAGGTAAGTGGTCACCAGGTAGAGTCGATTTCAGCGTGACGTGCAAATAACTGTTTAGGACCGTAATTTCAGAAGAGTTCCACAAACCGACGATGCAATATTCACCAGCACTAGACATGGTCGACACTTCGTTCTCAAAACTAACGCGGTTGACCTCTTTTAGATGTTTGTCGAGAGACACAATGGTGCTGGCGTCTATGCAAATCAAAATATTGTCGCCCACAGCTGATGCGAACGTGATGGAACTTTCTGAGCTCCATGTTTGACCAGAGCTGAGTCGTACGCAGGATTTCGTTACCTGCAACCCTTCGCCCAGAAACACTGTTGGCTCATCGGTTCGAAGATCGCTCCAACCCTCTAGTTCCTCAATGGCGCCGCTTTCGTCGACTTGAAGGATATGGGTATCGTGAGACGAGGAAAAGACTAAAATATCCGTTTCTGGCGCCCACACCGCCTGCACGTCATCGACCTCCACTTCTGCAATCACATTTTTCGACTTGCCCCACTTTATTTTACGCAGCCATCCCTCGCCTGAAGCTGTAATGAGCGTAGGCGGACCATATTCACTTGGGCGTTGCTCGTCACAAATAAAATCAACTATTGGCGCGAGGTTGCTGAACTGCTGTACGGGCGTTACCTGCCGGGCTTCAAGGTCTAGTTTAATGAGCTCTGAATGGGCCGCATTGCTGGCGGCGAAAAAATATCCAGCCGAAATGTGAAGCAGAACCGTTGCAGGGGTCGTGTTTCCCATGGGCACCAGTTGCAAGTTATCTAGTCCATTTCCTATGGACAGACAGAGCAGGAAGAGCCCGCCAGTGGCTGTACCGAGTAGGAACCGCTCTGCGTCGACTTTGGCGTACGTAGTGAATGCTGCGGAGGGTACTCGGAACTTCTGCTGCCTGATATCCTCGTCGGCGCTTCTCTTTTTGCTTTCCGAGCAGTCAAAGTACGAGAAGCATCCATCAGTCTCAACGACAATGACGCCCCCGCCGCTGGGCGTCGCTACTGGAATAATAAAGGCGCAGTCGTAGCCGAGATTCCTGTGGACAGTCTGCTTGACTGGTCTGCCCGCATTGAGCGTGTAGAATGCAAGATGGTATTCCTCCTGGTACTCCTGGTGGAGGATTGCCACTGTGAGGTTCCTGGCCGGGACAAAAGCGATGCTTTTCACGTAGACCAGTTCAAGGTTGAAGGTGACGAGAGACTGGAACGAGAGCTTCTCCGTCGTTTTCTGCTGGACCTTGAAGAGAGTGAAATAGCCTTCGCGTGTGTGGAGCAGAACATGTGAGCCAGCGGCGTCTGCCACGAGCTGTTGTCCATAGATTGCTTTCTGGCCCTTGATTGTGTCTGCTTCGAGACACCTGGTAGACTCGAACGAGGTGCCGTTGAAAGATACCGAGAAGCAGAGACCGTTCTTGAGCGATATCAGGAGTCTGTCGGTGGAAGCTCTGGATCTGCTCTTGAACGGGCGGAAAGAGATCAATGTAGCGAGTTCACCCCACAGCGGTAAAGTGTGCTGCAATTGAAGGCCCTTTTCTGAGGAAATGCTGTATATCTCAATTGCGCTGGGCTTGCCTAGTACCAGACTCGGTTCACGTAAACTGAGAATGTTACAGTAGATGGCTGAGATGACCGCGGAGGGTCTCTGTAGCTCGATAAGTAGGGACATGAGGCGATGATGTGATTGTCGCGCGCCATGTTCCCTACGCCGGGCAGGTCGCCAACGAGAGTAAGGTCTGCGGGCAATCGAACGAGGGTATTGGACTCTCCAGCGCTGTCTGCGACGGTGTATCCGGCTCTAGTTCCGCAGCGGGCCGTGCGGTCGGCCAGTTCGCCGCCGACCAAAGCGGTGAAAGCGTCACGGGATATGATTCTCAGCACGTTGACTACGAAGGAACCACGGAATAAGGAAAACAGTCCCGCCAAAAGGGCCGAGAGAAGAGAAGTCAGCAGCGCGAAGCCCAGTGAGAAGACTATAAGGGTAGTGAAGACAGTTCAGGTGGACAATGATAAGCCTGAGAAAGACAACAAGCGCCGGAGCCTGAGCCCGCCGAAAGGGCGGTTCCAAGCACCCAAGAAGAGCAAATCCGGGCCCGTGGAGATTAAATCTCGGCCCAATTTGCGCCGTTTCTCGCAAGATTACAGCAACACGTCGTTCGGGTCGCCCAAGAGATTGCCCCGGCGCGAAGTCGAGGCTGATGAGCACGAAGTTGGTGATTTGAGCTGGATGGAGGTGAAGACAGTTACCAGCGAGGCGAGCAATGGAGAAATTCTAGAGACTGAGGAGGAGGAGAATACGGATGATTTGTCTGTGGAGAAGCTGCAAGCGAGACACGCTGCGGAAATTGCGTCGCTGGAAGCCAAAATTAAAGGAAAAGACGCGGAGCTAGAGGCTTTGAAGCAGATGCTACAGATAAGCGAGCAAAAGAACTTTGCACACTCGAGGGTGAAAAAAGAGATTGCTGAAAAGATCGCCAGTGAGCTGTACGCCTTGTACAGTAACAAGCACAAGACAAAGCTCGAGCTTGCCCGGGCGACGTTTGAGAAGAGACTAGGCAGTGAAACGGCGCTGCTAAAGCAAACGATTAATGAACTAGAAAATACCCTACAGCAGGAGCGATTCGAGAAGGAAGAACTGGTCAAGGTGTGCGATATGTACCTTGCGATGAATGATGATTATTACGAGGACCAGGGCCATCACGAGACCGCCCCCTCACCCTAGGCGGCCGCACCAAATTCGGAGGCACCTCCGCACGTTATTGCTGGTTATGGACGCGTTGCTACCGGATTTGCTGGCCGCGTCCAGATTGGTCTGTCCTGACGTCCGCCCTGATTCATTTTACTCCGCTACGGCTTAATGTCTCAGGCGACGGCCAACCAGCCTTTAGACACCACTCACCAACCACTAATACACTGAACTGCTAGTCGCTCAGCGTTCAGTAATCTAATTTATGTATTGACGATATTTATCATTGGCCTGGCCGTTAGATTGCGCTGCGTTTAAATGGCAGCTGTCCTGCCTCATTAGGCGGCGCGAGACCCCTTGCTACGAAGGGGTAGAAAAAGCATTGAGCGCAGAGACACCGGCAGAACGCATATTGACATTCTACCTGCATACAATTCCTGACATCATATATCTACACAAACGACAGTCGGCAATACCGCGAGACAGCAGAGCATAGAAGCTACGATACACACGACCAGGCAACTTACTATGGAAGAGCTAGCAATGCAGCGCCTGGGGCTGGACTTTTTGCGCAAAGACTCTGACGAGACGATGCGGTCCGGCAGCGACACGTCTGTGACGCTCAGCGAGGCGCTACGGCCGCCGAAGCTCGACTATGGGGGAGATTTAGAGGGGCAGCTCACCAACTTGCAGGCCCAGACATCGCAGCTGTGGGACTGCATCAACCAGCACCGCGATGTGATTTCCCACCTGCAGGGCGAGATAGCCGCTAGATCGAGAGAGGGCTCTTTCATCACGGAAGACTTCAGGGATAGAAAGTTTGTCGCGGACGATTTCAGCGACGCGTCCTCAGCGCACACTCCCCGGCGGATTACACACGATTTTGAGTTTATCGATTCACCGGCCCCCAGATCATTGGACCCCGGCAGCCACTTCAGCCGAAGCGCACCGCTACAGGTGAGCGCAGGCTCCTACGACCACCTGAACCGGCCAAGCCCGCGAGCGGGCTCGTTCGCTTCGGGGTTCAGCCCGCTGCCTAGCCCGGCCGCCGCCAGCTTTGCCGGCCCTTCTAGCCCAGTAGCCTCGACTTTCGTGGGCAGTCCGCTTAGCAAGCCGCCGGTGAAGAGCACGCGGCTCAAGACCAGGCTGAGCAAGCCGAAACTTAAAGTCAGCCCCCAGCTGGGCGACAGGACCAAAAACCTGGAGGCGCACAAGGAAATCCACTCGCTGCGACCGCCCAAGATCGATCCGGCGCTAGACCCCAAGATCCTGTCGCCTACAAAGGTAAGTTTCGCTGATTCGGTGATGCGGACAAAGAGTCCTGATCGGGATCGGCGATCTGTGCCTGAACCGCAGCTCGCTCCGCACGATCTGCGAACGGTCAAGGTCGCTGTCCAAAGCACTTTATTAGGGCGGCGCACCGGCGAGCCGCCGGCCGCCGTCCTGGCGGTCGTCAACAAAGCTTCTGGCGACGAAATGTGGAGAATCAGTAAAGACTATTCAGCGCTCTCAACGTTGGAATCGCAGGTACGGGCTCAGATATGTCAGTACAATATGCCTCGATTGCCTGACAAATCAGTGTTCCAGAACCACGCGCCTGCAAAGGTCGACGCCCGTAATCGGGGCCTCACAGACTACCTGTCAAGTGTTCTGGACATTCCCTTGCTCAATCCAGACGCGGCAAAGTACATTTGCCGGTTCCTCTGCACAGATCAGATAGACTCCGGGGCGGCTACGATGGGGGAAATGTCGGGCTGGCTAAGCAAGCGTGGCCGGAGCTTTGGCGGCTGGAAAGTGCGCTACTTTGTTCTAGAAGGTTCAGAACTCTCATATTACGATAGACCAGGCGGAACAAACCTGGGCACAATAGCCCTGGTGCAGGCAAAGATTGGCCGCCAGGAACGAACTGACGACGACGAGGAAATGGACTACAGACATGGCTTGTTGGTTTTGGAGGCCCGTAAGAAGGAAAATTATGTGCGCCACGTCTTGTGCGCGGAGACCGATGAGGAACGCGATAAATGGATAGACGCACTCATGTTGACATATCCCAGGCACGGCGTGCGCCGCAAGGTCTCCACTCCCAACATAACACCCTCTAAAAACGCGCAGCAACACATGTCCTCGCCCCTATCGTCTAGGCCCGTGATCTCGGGTCCCTTTGCCGGCGCTAAGATCGAGAACGATGAGAAGTGGGGCAACAAGAAGGAAGACGACCATCACAAGAAGAAGTTTTCCTTCTTTCGCCGAGATGAAGAGCTATCGCCCACAGAGCTGACACCCAGGCGTTCTAACCACGAAGACCTCTTTGGCGTCTCTGTGAGAACGGCTATAAGGCTTTCCAGCAAGACCCTGCCCAACGGTATAGTCATCCCCAGCATTCTCTACCGCTGCGTAGAGCTACTCGACAAGAAGGAGGCTATCAAGGAGGAGGGTATTTTTAGATTGAGTGGCTCCGCCTCGGCTATTAAAGTGCTGCGGGACCGTTTCGAGGTTGAGTATGACGTGGACCTTGTCCGTCTGGACGCCGAGATGCACACAGTCACTGGTCTGCTCAAACAGTTTCTTCGTGAGCTGCCTGAGCCCATCGTCCCTATATCAGCCTGCCACGACCTGCGCGACACCTCTTCCCTGGACGAGGCTGAGCGCATACGCCGCCTGCAGAACCTCGTGAGCGAGCTGCCCAAGGAAAACCGGGACTTGCTGCATGTGCTCTGTGGGCTGCTCGTCCGAGTGATTGACAACAGCTCCATGAACCTGATGACGCTCAAGAATGTGGGAATTGTCTTTTCGCCAACTCTGACTATTCCAGCGAACGTTTTCATTGGCTTTTTGACCGATTACAGGAAAGTTTTCGTTCCGCCAGCAACCAGCATAGCGAGCAGCTCAGCGAGCGGCCATAAAAGTCCTTAATCTCACGAACGTTCAACAAGTTTGGTCACTTCAAATTCAACGACCTTTCTACTCTGGCAACCTTTTTGGCTTGACCTACAGCCAGCACAGGACCTTAACCTAACTTTGCTTTACAGCACCTAATATGCATGCCGGCAACGGCAAAGCTCTTGACCGCGTCAAGCTATACAGTTTTCCTAATATGCATAATCTATTAATACACACGATTGCGAGCGTGCAGCGAGCAATCTTTACATTTTCTGCTTTCATTACCTTCATTCACGTCCCAGTTCCGCCAGCCTTCTTCTGAAAGAGCACTATCCTGAATGCCGAGTTATTGGCTGTTCTGGTCGCGATTCAAGTTGATGCTCCATGATGCGTCAACTCGCACTTTCCCACCGCTGAGAAGGACATTCGTTCCTCTCCAGCTTCTCTGAGAAGCGAAAGCTATTTCACTGAGGTCGTCAATGCCGCTAGTTTTAGTGCAGTCACGCGTATTTGCACCGATCAGACCCGCTGTCACCGATGCAGATTTAGTTTAGTCGTCGAATTACATGAGGAATGCATTGCACAAGCGCTCGCGCACTATTTCACATTGTGCCTCCTGTTGTTGAGCACATTCTCGATGAAAGCCTCACCGGCCTTGTACGATGACCGCACCAGCGGACCACTCGCACAGTAAAGGAAACCCATGTCCATAGCCACGTCGTGCCAGTGCTGGAACTTTTCTGGCGTCACATACTCCACAACTTTCATGTGTCGTTTCGTCGGTCGCATGTACTGTCCAAACGTGACGACATCAACCTCAGCGTCCCGTAGCTGTTTCAAAGCGTCCACAATCTGTTCATCACTCTCTCCGAATCCCAGCATGATTGAGGTCTTTGTGATCAACGTTGGGTTGGAGACCTTGGCCTGTCGCAGCACTGATATCGACTGCTGAAATGTGGCTCGTCTGTCTCGGACGTAGGGCGTTAGAGCCTCGACAGTCTCGACATTGTGCGCGAAAACGTCCAGACCTGAAGCAGCCAGGACAGAAACCATATCGAGGTTTCCCCGGAAGTCACCAGCCAGACACTCGACCTTGATGTGGCTGGCCTTTGTTTTTATCCTCTTGACGGTGTCAGCGAAATGGTAAGCTCCTCCGTCCGGCAAATCGTCTCTGTCCACTGTGGTGAGCACGACGTAGCCCAGATTCCACTTGGCAATGGCTTCTGCTGTGTTTTCAGGCTCGTTCGGATCCAGCGGACCGGGATTTCGGTTCGTCTTGACTGAACAGAATCGGCATCCTCGCGTACAGGTATCGCCCATAAGCATAATGGTGGCAGTGGCTTTAGTCTTGTCAGAGCCGCCCCAACACTCGCCAATATTCGGGCATTTGGCCTCCTCACAGACTGTATGCAGTTTCAGTCCTCTCAGGTCTTCTTTAATCTTGTGAAAGGTCTGGCCCTTGGGGACTTCACGTTTCAACCATGATGGCAGTCGTACGACCTCTGCCCGGGATTGCTGGGCAGACAGGACGGGATCAACTGCTTCTGTGGTCACCCGCTTGGCCAAAAAGTCCTCGAAACTGGGGCCTTTATTGAGCGTGTCTGTGAAATTAGTTCTCCTCCGTCGCTTCAGGCCAGCGACTGGGTCTGTGGTGGTGTTTGTAGTCTCCACGGTGGTTGTAGTGGACCTAGCCGTGCTAGAGCTTATGCCTCTAGCACCTCGACTGGCATTTCGAACTGCCCTAGGAAGCATTGTTGTGTGCAGTCGCGGCGTATAATTTGGTAGGGCGAACGGATACCGTCAGTGTTGTAAATCACGCTGAAATGAATCACGGTGTAATAGCGCACCGAGTTGACTCGGGTAAAATTTCCCCTGCGGCGCCCAACAAAGTGCTACTCGCGCGCGATAAGCCGTCGATAAGCGCGCATGTACAATCACGTGAACGGAGCTAACAACTGTTAAACCTGATTTCGCAAGTACCCTATGTGCGGTTTGCCATGTCCAGGAGCGCTATAGCGCCGTATAAACCGAAGCAGCACGGTTAGGTCTATATTTAGACCGGAAAATCTGCCACGGAAAAACTACGGCGATCGATGCATCTATGCGCAGGTGAAGGTTCAACATGAAAGGCTGAGAGTTTGTGAGGACTTGAAAATCAATGGTTGCGCAGTCATCGTGTGTTGCTAACAGATGTCCAGCTGAGTCTGTTTGCTTGCCGGAATTCGAAGTTGACTCGAGCTAGGGATCTGTTGCTTGGCGTTTAGGCATGATAATCAACGCAATTGCGCCGGGACCCCCACTGCTTGGTGCAGCAGACCTCTGAATTTCATGTCCAAGCATCAATTCTCCTATGACCCAGAGGTACGCTGTGAGTCGATGAATACGAGGGCTGGTACTTTAACTAACTCCGCTGGGACGCTCTCATCAGTCAAACTAAACTCTACAATCGAAAGAAAGAAGGTACTCCGATGCGGGGAATTGAACCCCGAATTGCTCGGTGAAAGCGAACCGTGCTAACATCATACTACATCGGAAATGGAGATTTTGGTTCCGCAGGTTTTTCCGGCGCTGTAACCTCAATCGGCAATTTATACTACTGCTGACCGTTGACGCTCAGCCGGGAAAAGTACTCACTGTCAAGCTTAAACACCTCATTCCCGCTGCCGTTCCGGGAAACGCTCATCAACTGCTCGTTGGCGAAAATGGCATTGGCGCGCTCCTCGTAAAGGTCGCGGTTCTTCATCGACTTGCGAATGATTTCCAGATTGTTTGCAATAATGTCCCAGTCATAGCAGTACGGCGCGGGTCTCTGTTCTGGCGTGGCGCTTCTGAGGACCACTGATGCAATGCTCTCGACAGAGTCTTTGCGCCGTGCCTGTGAATCACTCAACCTTGAGACAGCCGGCTCGGGAATGGCCTCGATAGGCTTTGGAACATACTTGTGATCTCGGTGTCGTGGCGGAGGTATCAATAGGCTGTCCCGGGATGTCGAGGTCTGGGGTTGTGTCATTTCTAGACAAGAGCAGTCAGGGTTGGGTTCTGGAAACGTCTCAGCGCTGCTGGCTTCAGCGTGGCTGTTCGGCTTATCGTGTTCGCGGCTCATCTCCTCAAGCTTCACCACGCTTCTCAGCTCGCTCAGTTTTCTTTTCCTGCCCTTGTTCCTCGGGTCTAGAATACTCTCACAGCTGCTGCTGGCACTGTTCTGAGCAGTGAAGAACGGTTTCGGGAGAGAAATGTCAGAATCCACGTCAAACGTAAAGGGTTGGAGTTGGAGCTCGGGAAGCTTGTAGGGATCAGACTGCATTGATGAGGTCTCTGACGTTTTTCGCTCTGGTCGCTTTGATGGGGGTGGAGGCGGAGGAGGTTTCTCTTCCGGCTCTCTTGGTTGCCCTGGGATCTCGGAATCCGGAACCCTTGGTGGAGGTGGAGGTGGAGGTCTAGTTTGCGGGGCTTTTGGAGGATCAGGGAGTATAAAGTCTGCAATTTTGAACGGTGACTCAGGTGGCCCAGAATCTGACGATTTGACCTCCGTGGTCGATATCATCAGACCATCGTTGACGTCTCGATGTCTACCGGAAGCCCTCGACGAAGGTCTCGATGCGGGCCTTGACATGCCACCGGTCGACGATGAGCTAGAAATATCTCTTAGCGAAGAGCTCCTTGACAGCTCCCTTAGCGAACCGGACCGCGAGAGTACTGGAGGACGCCTCAGAACCTGCAATGGGGCGGTCTCTGAGTGCATCATCACGGGTTTTCTTTTGACAAACAGTGGCTTAGTAAGGCTCGGGTCTATTATCCGCGGTGTAGAGCCCATCATAGTGTTGTACAACTTTTGTAGCTCGTGGAATGTGTGCCGCTGCTCCTCCGAGGTAGCATCAGAGAGCTGCGCTGCGCTCCAAGTGTACTCGTCATCAGAGTCTGAATTGAAGTCCGAAATGTCCAAAGAGTCCTTTAACGGGCTCTCAACGGTCGGCGTCTGGGGAGATCTTGCGACGGTCGAGGTTCTACTCAGGGTCAGTTTTATGGACTCCGGCGAGGAGAAGCGCGGAATCACTGGTGGCTCCGCCGACAGCGGTGTCACGTTAAAGCGCTCGTCTAGCTTCGGCTCCTGCTTTCTGCTTTGTTTTCGCCATCTCATGTTGAATTGAATGAATCCGTGTGGTACGTCTACTTATACGGCTGCCACGGAAATTACCAATTTCAGTGATACTCTCATCAAACTCAGTTTGACGATCGTGACAACGGTAATAAGCGAGCCGTTACGACCCCTATACATGGTTTCAGCACGGATCAGGCGCTACCAGGTTGTTACGCGGCCAAGATCACGCAGCAACTCTACGCAAATTGAAATACCCGCATAAAGGCGCCGGCCGTATGACGCTCGAGTTACCACCTCAGAACCCGGGCCAGGACGGAACGCTAATACCGCACACAGAACGATGGCCTACCAGCTGCCCCCTTAGGGAGGTGCAAAAGAAATAATGTCTCGCACGTAGGCTTGTAACAGCTAACTGTTATCGGTGTGTGTCATCGGGGCCAACGCGCCCCCAGTGTCCAGTGTACCTTAAAGGCAGGAAACGGCATCATCTGCATACTGAAAAAATTTGCCCCGAACAGACTCCACCTTTGCGAGAGGAGGCAGGTTGGCGACGACGCCAGAGGGATTTACAGGATTGTACACGTATCGCTTGCGGAAATCCCTCGTGAGCGCATAAGAGATCCCAGGCAAATGCCTATCTAGCTATCGCACGGCTCGTTGCCGGGACAACGCATCATGCGCTTTCACCTGCACTTAACGGTGATGTCTCGACACATGATCGTATATAAATTGGCCCTTTTCTCTCGTTCTTTTTCATCACTCAAGTCACCAAGCTATAAAGCTATAAAACTACTAACGAAAAAATGACCTTTGACAAGTCTGTCACCATCATTGGCGCTCCGTTCAGCGGTGGCCAGCCCCGAGGCGGAGTCGACGACGGCCCAGAGCACCTGATGAAGGCTGGCCTCGAGGAATCTATTCAGAAGCTCGGCTGGAACACGCGGTTCGATGGCCACCTGGAGTTTGCTGAGCCCGCGTCCGATCCAAACATCGGTAAGATGAGGAGACCCCGGTACGTCTCGGACAGCACAAAGAAGGTGTATGAGGCAGTCAAGGCAGCCGCCGCCACCAACACCTTCCCTTTGACCATCGGTGGAGACCACTCTATCGCCATTGGAACCGTCGCCGGCGTCCAGGCCAAGTACCCCGACGCCTGTCTGCTGTGGATCGATGCCCACGCAGACCTCAACACTCCCGCTGCTACCGACAGCGGTAACCTCCACGGCTGCCCTGTCGCGTTCCTGCTGGGCGCTGACGAGCCCGTGGAGGGACAGGACCCCTTCGAGTGGGTGCCGCACTGCCTGGACCCATCTCGGATCGCCTACATCGGACTGCGAGATGTCGATGACTTTGAGAAGCAGTACATCCGAGAACACAACATCGCTGCCTATAGCATGCACCACGTCGACAAGTACGGAATCGCCAAGGTCGTCGAGATGGCTCTGAAGCGAGTCAACCCAGATGGAAAGCGACCCATTCACCTTTCTTTTGATGTCGACGCCATCGACCCTGTGTACGCCCCTTCCACTGGCACGCCTGTGCGGGGCGGTCTCACGTGGCGAGAGGCATGCTACCTGTGCGAGGCTATCGCCGACACCGGCAAGCTTGTCGCCATGGACCTGGTCGAGTGCAACCCACATCTCGGCGAGAACGAGGTTCACGTCAGAGACACAATCGCCGCTGGTGTCAGTCTGGTGAAGTGCGCTCTGGGCGACTCCCTGCTGTAGCGAGCCTGAGCCAGCGAGCCTGAGCCAGCGAAGCGAAGGCTGTTGGCGGGGTGTATAGCAGATCTAGTCCTGGTGCCTCAACTCTCGCTTAGCCGCGGTTGTTCTTTAAAATTCTGATTTCTGTAATGAATTCCTTTCTAGTTCTGAAGCTCCATTTCTCAACAGTGCCATGAAGTCAAAGTGCCAATCATTGTTGTTCCCAACGGCGAGCCCTGCCTGACAGCTATCCTCGCAGCTCGCTCCTTGGCTAGTTATCAGATTTCACGCTGCGCCCCCTGAGCTCCTGACATAATAACCCTATTGTCCATCTGCACCCTTCCAGATCCAGACTGTTGCGTTGTGCTCACGTGTGCCCACAATCCAACGGTCGCGCGCCCAGCCTTCGTTAGCCGATCCCGACAGTCCTAACATGTTACACAGGTATGAGGGTTAGGTATAAGATATATTCCACTATATGCTATTTTTTTTGGATTTTCTGGGTTTATGTGGAAGCCGGATGCTTGTTAGTAAAAAACATAGTCTGTGGCAGGCTATACAGCGAGTGCGTGGCAGTCAATTGAGCGAAACAGCGCCCAGACTGACTAGGAATTGACAAGGAATTGAGACTGCCCCGCCCCCGCTCGTCATCCCACTGTTGTCCCACAATTGTCTCGCTAGGTACTCACCAACTCAATCATAGAACAGAGGGTCTATTTCTTGCAGGTGGCGCATCCGTTGCAGTTCTTCTTGGTGCAAGCGCAGTTCTTGCAAGTGGCACAGGAGGATCCGCAGGCTGGCATTTCGTAGTAGTAGTGTTTGATGGTGAAAACATCTGGGGAGATCGACCCTTTATATACCCGCAGTCCGTGTTCGGTCAACTGGTGCGCGGAAAAAAACAAATAACATCTGCAAGCCCAACATAAGCTGACGCTGTCTAAACAGCTGCTGGTATTATTTGCCAACGCAATTTGCTCAAACAGTATGATGTCATGTTCACGTGCCTCTTGGGGAATTCCGTGCGCTTTTCCGTGTCTACTACGTGGATTCTACGACCAGCCCATCATCGCTATCACCAGCCTGGCAAATCCTCTACGGTCTAGGCGAAACCCTCGCGTGTCTAGCATCATGTGATTACGCTTTGCGTACAGCGGCGCTATACCCTCTGCGCTGAAATAAAATTCTCGTACCGCTCGTTCCGGATGCGTCTGATTGATAAGATGAGATCATGCAGCGCACCCGCTAGCTGTTCGCGGAAGGATTGTCGGCTAGGCGCTTCTTCACCCACAATGCCAGTCTGGCTCATAGAACCTGGTGGAAAAGCGTTGGCTACCGGCCCAGATCATGCCGCCAAATAATACTAGGCACATGTACTTGCATCGGCCACCCACAATTCTGTCCGCGGAATTCAGCAGAAACAGCTAGTTCCAGAGTAAACTGCTCGCCAGATCGGGCCAGGACGCTGTAACGTCTATGCCCTCGTTACAGTGTGTCGTGTCGCGCGTGGATCGATCTTATCTGAAACATGATTCATATCTATCTGTGAGACACCCCGTGGTCCCTGGCCCTGGTATGCACAACGCGGCGGCCAATACCGTCTGTTGCAATGGCTATTGTACGCATATTGATTCGTCCCCGTGATCGGACAACGTTGTTGAAAAGAAAAGAAATCCAATTTAATACCTTAGTCACACCGAATATTATTACCCTGTCGTATCCGTGGCCGTTTTCAGAAACCCTAGTCGGGTTCCACCTGCACCAAACCGTAACGCGACATTGGACCTTACAGAGATCCGCGCGCTACCCAGTGTGCCCCTAGCGCCCCAGCACTTGGCAAACCCCGAGCTGGCCGACCTCAACCGCCCCTGTAGCGTGAGGTAGCGAGTACGCCGTGGCTAGGCGCGTGGCCAGCGCAATTTCTTCGTGGGCGCGATTCCATTTTAGCCGGGCCAGAGCGCCAAAAAATACCCAAAATAATACGGCACCGGACGCTCCCAACATTCAATTCCCGGTACTCGCCACTGCCGGACATTGTCCTAATTCGCGTGCCTCTGAAACCCACGCATCCTGCGGGTGTGCGAATCTTGCATGACCCCCAAATCACAATCAGCAGGCTAGAACAATCCTCAAGCCAGACTGATGAATTATATCCCTGCTCATTGGCTGCCGTTGCTGGGTGCACAGAAAATTCCCGCACCCAGACCTCTCGTTCTCCGTTTGCTCGGATTTCGCACCCCGATGATGGCCCTTGGCACATCTCATATCTAAGATGATCCGGCCTCCACTTTTCGCCAGCAGCACCTCCAATGTATAGTTCTCTCCGAGCCCACCGGCCTACGAGAAGGGACCCCTCGCCGATCTCTGTGGTCTATCCCGAAGCACCCTTGACGGCGTTGCCAGAACGCTGCTGGGATCACATCCACTAGCGCTGGACACGGGTCTTCTTCTGCCTGTGGTCGCCGCGCCGGCGTTGGCGGCAAATGCCTGTTCCCGGATCTCGACAGGCCACAGAGCCCGGCCCAGCGCCACGCCTGTCTGGAGCTGCTGGGCAATGCTGGCGTCCACGCCGGATCTGAGCCCAATCCCATTCCACTTGAGTTTGCAGCCCTTCTCAAACTCGCGGGCCACAGCCGACGAGCCCCAGAGAGGATTCCACTCGCTGCCCGCCAAACCGGATAAATGGCTGAGAACCCCGGTAGAAAGAGCCGCGTCGGAGTACCCGCCTTCCAGCAGCGAAAGAACCTTGCTGTTGTGTGTCCTCGCCAAGGCAACCGCGTCCCGCGTGAACCTGTGGAAAAACGACGTCGGAACATTTGCTCCGTGTCGCTGCATGGACGGCGTCTCGTGCTCAGACGCGTCGAAGCCAGCGGAAACAACCACCAGCGGCTTGAACCGGGCTGTCTTGGCTCCGGCCGCCAGAAACTCGCGCGCCCTATCAAACAAAACCTTGTATTTGTTTTCGTAGAGCGCGTCGAAATCCATAGCGCTGGAATACGGCTCTAGGTGAACGTTCCACACGCAGGCATCGTGGGCTGTGACGCACACGCTGGCGTTCATTATCGCCTCAGGGCTCGCATAGCCAAGTTCTGTAGGGAACGAGTTAATGTCGTGTAGGCTCAGATACGCGATTTTCACCTTGTCCTTCCTCTCACTCTTCTCGCCGCTGCTGAAAGTCCACTGCCACGCAATATCCTGAGAACCGTCGCCGTGGTGCAGGTCAAAGTCTAGAATCACGGCGTGGGTGACCTGGTGTCTCTCCGCGGCGTACTGGATAGCAACATGCGCGTTGTTGATCAGACAGAATCCAGACGGTGCGCAAGGATGTGAGTGGTGGCCGGGCGGTCTCACTCCCACAAATACATTGTCCACTGTATCTTCAAGTAGAGCATCGACGCCCATCTCCACAGCGCCTATAACTCCCTCCAGTGCCTCAACGGTGCCACCGTCTACCCGCTCGCTTCGCTTCTCGCCCGGCGCGAGGTAAATGTCGCCAGAGTGCCAGTCGTCGGGCACCTCGAGCTCTCTCTTATCGAGCTTAGCTTTGGCGCCAGTGCACAGACCGTACAGCCTTGGACCCCAGTCTTTGCCGTGGACCGCTGAGACATGGGGCACGTCTAATTTCACCCGGCGCTGGCTCACTTCCACGCGGATTTCTCGGGGAGAAGCTGCGATCGCCGTGGCAACGCCCAGCGACACGGCCATCAGTCGCTGCGGCCGCTCGACAATGGAAGACTGGAACCGTTTCGAGACCCACTGCCGCGAGAATTGATGTTTGTAATTGAGCGGAGACAGAACCACCAGCGTGTTAGCTTTGGCCGGGCCAGTGATCGTTAGTTTCTCTAGCAGTTCAGTAAACGCGTCTAGTTCCTTCTCGGGCTGGGCTGCGGTTAGCTTGGATATTGGTGTCGACGGATTCTCAGTCGCGACCTTGACCTCTTTAGGCGTAGAATCCTTTGTTTCTTGAACTTCGCTCTTGATATTCTCGTGTAGAGTAGTCGGCGCTATGCTGAGCTCCGCCGGCGTAGGACTATCCTCGGTGAACGAGTTCTCCAGAGAGGCCTCTGGGGTCCTCACTTCATGAGGCCGCGTGAAATCCAGTTTCCTGCTTACATCAGGCACATCAAAGGTCTCAGGTGGGGGGAGCCCAAAGTCATTCCATGCGGACGTGTCGCCGGAATAGTCGGTTAAAGTCATGGTTGCCAGGGCATCGCTCAGCAGGTCGTCCGCGTCATTATATAGGTCTTCGCTCTCGCTCAAGATATCTGTCCATGACAGTGATCCCAAGCCCGCTGGATCAAATGACGGGTCCCCTGACTCGTCCTCGCGACGATGTTCGCTATTCATCGCCGGTCTCAATTGTTATGTATTGAGATTCCGTGTCGCGTGTCGCGTCACGCGCCCTTGCCCTGACATGTGTGATGAGATCACGCATAACGTGGACAGATAACAACTACATAACGCGTGCAGAGACTGATAAGTCAGATTAGTTTTTTGGCGTGCAGCTAGACCTTTGCGCCAGCCGCCGTTTTTAGCGTCGTATCGTACATCATTAGCAATAAATAAATACATAACGAGATCCAGGTCTAACATTAGGCTGGTCTAGCTATTTGGGTATCACTCTAGCGAGTTAGTTGTGAGTTGTGGTTGTATGTAGGCGTGGTGAGTTTGGATTCGAGTTGAAGGGTTGCGCATTACTACACCCTCGGTGCCTTCATAGCGAGCCTGTACTTCAACAGACTGTTCCTGTAAGCAGCGCCAACCAAGGTTGAGTCTGGCTCTGGTTCTCTTGCGCTGAAAAACCGCCGCAGCTGCTCGTGAATTCCGTTGGTGAACCGCTTCGAGTTCAGAACACACATAGCAGTGACGATGTTGGCAATAGCAACATGAACGTGCTCCGGCAGCTCTTCCTTGCGCATTCCATTCAGCATGCCGAGGGTGACTTCCATCTGGGGACTGCTTTCAAGCTGGGCAGCCAGAATTTGCAGTGTGGTTCGCACATGCTTGAGCTGATGCAGTCGCGGGCTCGACCGAAGGCACTTGAGCAGGCTCTCAATGATGTCTGGAATAAGGTTCTGGGTTTCTGACCCGCAGAAAACCGCGCAGTCGTTGATTAGCTCCAGAAACGGCACTGCCGCGGCAGCTTCTTGCTGCAGCCCCAGCTTGCCGTAAAACTCAGGGTGTGTCAGAATATCATTGCACACCTGTACCACCGGGGTCTTTAGTTGTTGAATGCAATTGTGGTATCCTCTGACGATGGACCGCAGCCTCAAAATGTAGATGGCTAGCGGCGTGACAAACTCGTGGGCCTCAGCACCGGCCAGCTGTGCCTTGACGTTCTCGCTAATGTCGTCTAGATTCGTCATGAGTTCCTGGTACGTTGTGAATTGCTTGCCGCCAATAGACTCGACCGTGAGGGTCTGTTTCAAACGTTCAACGGCGCTCCGCTGGACCGAGGCCATTGCCAGGGTTGGATGCTTGATTTGCTTTCTGCTTGCTCGCTTCATCACCAACAGTTCCACGCTGTTGAACCTGCCCAGAGAGGGATTGGATGCTTTGAAAGATGACCAAATGGAACTGGTATCAACCACCTTCTTCCGAGACCGCTCCCACTTAGCCGCCCGTCTCCTTTGATGCATCCACTGGTACCAGCCGATAAGGAAGCACATGAGCACGAGCTGTATGCCAGCTAACAGCGCATACTCGGGGCTCCAAAGTCTAAGGGTCGTGGATTCCATGGCACGGCGCTTATCGAACCTCAGCGCTTATCAAATAGGATCGATCAATATACCGAAATGAAGGAAGGACAATGTTTTGATATGTTGAATATCAAACCACCCTTATCCCTTTTTATAGGTGTTGGTTGATTTCGTCTGTATGTATTATATCGCCAGGGTGTGACAGGGATTATGCGAACGAACACGCTTTAATTACCAGCTCCTCGGTCATCATATGCATGGGGCGCCTACGTACGCGAGCACGTGACCTGACGGATTAAAGGAAAAAACCCGGAGGAATTTGGGTCCGGTGATGAAGAAATGGAGTAAACGAAAGATACGGTGCCAATGTCTGGGACAAGTTGAAATACGAGTATTGCCGCAATGGAATCGCGGTTGCGAGACAGTGATTTGCTTCGGCCAACCTCGGAGGGCGGGAAAGCCCGGACGCGAACTCGGGCCGAATGGGGCAGTGCGGCGATCACAATTCGGTCACGTGATCAACTCGAAATGAGGTTCTTCAACAGAATGCGACCAGTCAGGGTAACCCTCGAATACGGCAAAGATCGACATCCGGGTAACTCGGCCAATACCTCCCAATTGCCACCCTTCCTCCTACAATACCTCTGGTGGGCATCATATAAATAGGGTACAATGTCCAATGAGGTGGTTGTGAGTGCACGCATATGTATGACTAGACTAATATAAGGGCAGTCTGTACACACGGGTGATTGAGGATGTGATCAGCGAGAGTCGAATGGACTTTGAGGATAGCGGCATTGACGATGCTACGCTGGCGGAGCTGCGACAGGTGTGGCAGGAGAAGTTGTCGGCACTCCATGTTGCCAGGCTTCCTTGGGACGCACCAGAGCCTGTTATGGAGTCTCAATCGATTATGAGTGATCTACACAGCATGCCTTCTATGCCTGAACCGCATATCAAGTCAGAGCCAGACCTCCAGGTCAAGATGGAACCACGGCGAGACGGTCTAATTGGCGGGCTTGTTCTGCCCAGCGGTGGCCATCTTACACAGACAGACGGGCAGAGCGAGATCCCACTGTCACGTGAAGAGATTGATAGGCTTATTTCTGAGCGACTACAACGGCGAGACAACGGCTTGGAGATTAACATTACAGTGGACGAGAACGGCGCCCGGTTGCTACAGGTCGATGGTGCTGATGAGGATGGCATCAACTCGGACTTGGACGACTCGGAGGATGATTTAGCGTCGGGTGAAGAGGAGGAAGAGGATGATGGTGGCATGATTATGCTGTGTCTGTACGACAAGGTGCAGCGAGTCAAGAACAAGTGGAAGTATGTACTGAAGGATGGCATTGCAAACATCAACGGCAAGGACTATGTGTTTTCGCGGGGTTCAGGTGAGTCTGAGTGGTAAACATCAAAACAGAAACAATTCCCCGCCGTCAGTAATTATTTATAACAATCGATATTTGTAGATAACTGTCAATGTGTCGGCAAGTAACACGCAGTTGTGCGCGGTGATTTGTACTCCTCACGATGCGCCAGGGAGTGACGCTGCACAAGTACTCCGGCACCCTGCTGGCCGTGGAGCACCCGAGCACTAGCCTTCACAAGAATGTCATCATCTTTGTGGGCGGCCTGTTCAATGGCGTGACCGACGTCCCTTACGTTGCTTCCCTCGCTGACGCTGTCGCGCCTCTCGGCTGGAGCGTCATCGAGATCAACACGCGGTCCTCGTACAGCGGTTGGGGCGACGGGAGCATTGCGAGGGACGCAGAGGATATTACGCAGGCAATTGACTTCTTCACGTCCGCTGAGGGCGGCTCGCGGGAGAAGTTTGTGCTGATGGGCCACTCCACCGGCTGCCAGGACCTCATGTATTATCTCACGCAGCAGTATCCGGGCGACGAGAACGCGCTGAGTCTGCGGCCGGCCGTGGCCGGCGCTATCCTCCAGGCAGGCGCCTCTGACCGAGAGTGTTTTATCTCGCTGTTTGGGCAAGCCAAGTACGATCAGCAGCTGGAGATCGCGAGGCAGTACATCAAAGAGGGCCGGGGTGGTGACATGCTGCCCCAAAGATTCTCGTTCTTCAACACAAACATGACTGCCGAACGGGCCGAGTCGCTGCTGAGCGTGCGGGGCGGTGAGGACTTCTTCTCGTCTGATCTTACCGCGGACGACCACGCAAAGACTTTTGGTAGGATTCCTAAACACACCAGGCTGCTGATCTGTTTCTCTGGCAACGACGAGTACGTGCCACTGGACCAGACGCAGAAGGAAAGGCTGGTCGCGGGCTGGAAGAAGGCCACGGACCCAGCGGTGTGGTCTGAGCTCAGTGGCATCGTGCCGGGTGCTAAGCACGATGTGAACGCCCAGTCCGAGCCGGGCGCTCTGGTGGATCTGGTCAGGAGAGTCTCTCGGTTTGTCCAGACTGTTTAAGGCGGCCTCGCCGGCGAGCGCTGAGCGGGCAGTTACTTGTCCTGTACATTTTCGGTAACGCATCACTCGCCTGAAAGTTCTGTTTCCCTTGAATGAATGTAGCGCTGTTCGGGTCTGGGCTCCGGCGCTTGTGCTTAGTCCTCGAGATTTGCTACGTAGTCGTAACTAAATGCTGACGGCTTGTTCAGGTCGAAAATAAGGTTTAAGCCGCACAGATTGTGGCTAGATCCGCAACTCTTCTGGTCAGGGCTAATCTAGCGTTGGTGCGCGTTGGGTTAGACTCAAAACGGAGATAGACAGACAGTAGGTTGGCTCATCGCGTAGCGGTGCCTCATAGAACGGTCTCACTCGGATTTGGTTTGATTGTGCTCTTCTCCTTTATTCAGTACGTACGTTCGATCCCTTCTTCGCGTTGTGCTTGGCCTTATAGGTGATGGACAAGCGATGCGACAAGATCACACTATGTGTGTGAGGAGACCGCGAAATGGCTAAAGACAGCCAGTTGAGGCAATTGGCATCACAAGAAAAGGTGCGGGGACCAGGATAGGAAACCTTCGCGGGTTCGTGACCCGGGCGATTCATTAATTGGGCGTTTCAATCAGCCTTCAGTCGATCGTTTACCTCCCATCTTTGACCATCGCAATCCCGATGAATTGGAGAGCCTTAGGTGCCCCTGTGGGTACTTTTACGGCGTAATTGAGTCCGAACATGTCATATCCTTTGGCAGGCCCTGTGGACAACGGGTAGGCCGTTGCTGCACCGATGCTACAATGGATTTGACGGCTTTCCACAGAAAATCTGGAACAAGGACTGGCCTGAGTCTGAGATAAGAAATCTTTGAAAGCTAGCATCACGACATCACGTACGCTTTCACTCACGCTGACTTCGGAATCGAGACGGCGCACTTTTCTAGTGCCCATCCATTGGATATAACGATAATCCCTGGAATATTCGACAGTTCTAGTACTCAAGTAGCCTAAGCTTGTGGCGAGAGTCACGACCTCGCCTCAGAAACTACCAGGGTTAGGGTATACCTTGATACAGCCCACGGACACATCACAACCCCATAGTACGTCACTGCATCACACTAGGACGGTTGATTGATTGAAGGAGGGAATTCATGGACAGCTTCGCGAGCTTATCGATATCTAATCTGCGGAGCACCAACAACAGCCAAAATGGGAGCTCCAATGTCAGCGTGAGCAACAGCAGGTCACAGACACCGCTTGGATCCAAGAACGACTCGTTTGCTGATTTGCTCGGCGGTACGACAAAGAATGTGGCAAACATGTCGTTGCTGGAGCGACAGCAAATGACGCAAAACAAACCTCAGGTGCCCAAGGATGATGCGTGGTCAGGACTAGATCTGTTATCGGGAACTATTGGAACATCTGAATTCCCTAAGCCCACGCAGGCTCAACCAGTCCTACAGCAGCAGTACATCCAGCCATCCACACAACCTGTACATCAGGGCCCACCCCAGACCCAGTCAGCCGACAGCATCGATGATTTGTTTGATGTGTTCAATAAGCCCCCACCACCAAAGGCGGCTTCACCACAGCCTGTGAGAGAGGCAGTTACTCCGCCTCCACCGCCTCCACCACGGCAAACTGAAGAGAGGCGAGCGACTGGAGAAAGGCGACCCCGAGCAGACCCACGTGATGCGTCGATAGCAGAACTGGTGGACATGGGTTTCTCGCTGGAACAATCTAGGCGAGCGCTGGGTCACACGGACGATGGGCTGAGCGTTGTCCAGGCTACTGAGTTCCTGCTGAAAGAGGCACACTCCAAAGCCAAACCCCGCCCTAAGCCAAGCCGTGAATTCGACCAGAACGACGACCTACAGCAGATTGGAAAGAAGGCGCAGGAAATCGGCGCCTCGCTATTCTCCAAAGCAAACAGTCTATGGAGCCAGAGTAAGAAGAACATTGCCAAAGCTATAGAGCAATACAACCAACCTGAACAGGACGACGGCACTCCAGCCTGGATGAGACACAATGAGGAGTACAAGCGAAAGGAAGAGGCACTCAAACGACAAAATAGAATACCCGAAGACAATGTCACAGACGAGGGCGCAAGCTTAGAGTCCAGTCGGCCGGAAAAGCCACCAAAGCAGCCTTCCAGGCCCGCTGAACCTCTGAGCAGAGCGCAGCAGTTCAAGTCGTTTCAGGATGACGATGAAATTCCGGTGAGAAGAAGAGAGCCACCTCCATCGAGGCAGTCAGTACAGCCCGCCCAGGCATCTCAACCAGCTCAAGCGAGGAAGCAACCACCCAAACCCGCCCCGACCGCTCCTCCCAGCAGAGCCCAGCAGTTTAAGGATCAGAAACTATTTGAGGACGACTCATATGTTTCTCCCGCAAGAAGGAGCCCCAAGCCTGCCCCTAGTCCAGCGAGGCCGAAAGTTCCCGCGCGAGCACAGGTCAGTATCTCGAGCACGGCTCTGCAAATGGCAACAACTTCCCGTGAAGCCGGAAACGAGTCTTTCAAGCGTGGTGACTTCGCAACGGCTTGCACTCGGTACACAGAAGCTCTGGCCTCAGTTCCACCAAACCACCTGCTGCGAACGCTGCTTCTATCGAACCGGGCTACGTGCCACTACAAAGCTGGCGACCACAAGGCAGTGCTAGATGACGCCGAGGAGGCATTGGCGATAATTGGGCCCGGAATGGGCGTCGGAGAGTTTGCTGAAGAGGGCAAATCACTCAAGGATACCTGGGCCAAGGTCGTCACCAAACAGGCGGAGGCATTGGAGCACTTGGAAAAGTTCAAAGAGTCGCTCGAAAAGTGGACGCTGCTGCTGAACAACGGACACTCGTCTCCATACACTCTAGACGGCAAGCGACGATGTCAGGCTGCGCTCACGCCTAAAGCAGCCACGCCTGTCTCAAAGCCCGCTACTCCGAAACCATCCATGCAAGGGCCCACTTCAAAGAAGGGCCAGGAAGCCGTCAAGCGTGTGCAGGACCAACACAGACAGGCGGAGAAAGCCGAGTCCGAGCGATACGTGCTGCTGGATGGGGTTGAAGCAAGGATTACCGCTTGGAAAGACGGCAAAGAGGACAATCTACGAGGTCTGCTGGCTTCGCTGGACTCCGTGCTCTGGCCGGAACTGCAGTGGAAGAAGGTGTCGATGGCCGAGCTGATAATCCCAAAGAAGGTTAAGATTTCATACATGAAGGCAGTGGCCAAGACGCATCCCGATAAAATCACCCCTGACGCGACCACAGAACAAAAGATGATCGCGCAAGCAGTGTTCATCACGCTAAACAAGTCATGGGACTCGTTTAAGGAAACAAACGGGCTGTCTTGATGTTGCGTCGTATAAATAATTTTAATATACAGTAGCTGCTTTAGTCACGACGGAGTGGGGGTTGCTGCAGGTGTCACTGCCTGTGATGCAGCCATCTGGGCTGTTGCAGCTGCCATTGCCTGGTCGTACTGGGCCAGCGCATACTCTATAGAGCGGCGTAGAGGTCCAAATAGAGTAATGACTCTACTGCGGTCCTCTGCACCCGCGGCCGTTGCAACGGCGTCCATTCTCTCTATACTTTTTTTGAGACCGTCAGCCATTTTCTTGATGGAGTTTGCTTGTGCGGGGTCGCCGGACCGGTAATGGCTCCAAAAGTGTCGCAGAAACTCGATTGAGGTGACGTGACAAATCTGTGCCTGTTCTAGCAACTTGGGGTCTGAGAGTGTTACGTCAATGCTGATATTGTTGTTCTCTTTGGCCTCCAGCCGTCTGATGTCCGTAACCTGCTGTCCAGCTGCTTTTATGGCATCTGGATCATCGTTGACTTCATTGTTGAGGTTCAACACCCCGCTAATAGAGGCTTGCATGGACTGAAGATGTTGGAGTGTCTGCTGCTCGCTCTGGGCTCCATTGCTGGACGGGGTCTTTGCGGGGTCGTTCTTCAAATTCAGGTGGATTGTATTGTCATTTCCATTGTCAATGTTGAGGTCGCCAATTTTGATGAATTCTTCTAGTTCCTGTCGGTTCTCTTCGCTTCTGGCGATTGTGGCTTTTGGAACGTTTCCCTTGAGCATTCGCTGACTGAGGTTGTTCATTGTGCGAATGAGAGACATTGTATCAGTGCCGCTCTTTCCAGGCTGCATTGTCAAGTCTGGCCGTGTGCCCAGCCTCTGAGGATGGTTCTCCTCGTTTCCGGCAACATCTATAATCTGGGGAATGTACTCGCCTTCGTCATCTGATTCATGACCTCTTCTTCGCTTGCCGCCGGTTTTCAAATCCACCTCCAAGTATTTGTCGAGCACCGCATCCACGGGGTCGTTACCAGTCAACTTCTCACCTCGCAGCTTCCTGAACAGTCGCGACATGAAGAATCTGCCCCAGAAATCAGACTCTGAAAGCCTGGGAACACTCTCGTTGTAAGCCTGCCGCACAATCGGGTACTGTTCAAAGATATCGTGGATCTTTTCTCGAGTGAGCGACACATTGATCTGGTTGTCCGTGCCGGTCTTGGGCTTTATGGTTGACAGGACATTGTAGGCACCCCGTTTCTGGGTTGAACTAAGAGCATATGCTCGAAGAAGATGCATTCGGGCCCCCCAGAATTCAATGTTGGGTAGTTGGTTGCCAATGACTGTCTCTTGGAACGCTCGCATAAGCTCCTTATTCTCCTTTAGAAGTTCCTGTTGTAGCGTGTGGTTTTCCAGCAAACTTTTGACATCGAGACTGATTCCTGGTTTCTCTGCTGCGGCCTTAATAGGTGCTGCTGCCGCGGCTGCCGCCTCGTTTTCCCTCTCGGCAATTTGTCGCTGTTCCTGAATCATGGCCTGCAGTCGCGCCTTTGCTGTCTCCATCGTCTCTCGGACCTTGAAGGCGAAGGTATACGTCGCAGCTCCCTCGCCTTCGCAGATTACCTGCAACATATGTTTGGCGGCATTGGCGGCGGTCGCCTTTAGAGAGCCAATTGTGTTGAGCGGAATCGTCAGCGCACCAACGCCATTGGACCCGTCTTTATGCCATGTAAGTGTGAGGCCGTTATCCTGGACGATGTTGAGAGTCCCGGACTGCTTCTTGTGGAGGGCAGGGCATGAGAATTCCGTCATCACGAAAAGTATGAGGCCTCGTAGATGCCAGATCTGCCCAAAACTGTCACCACAGCCAAATCAATGCAGTATCCGTCTACACCATAGACTTAAGTCTTTCGATGATACGACTCAGTGTTGAGAACTCGTCGTCGTGCTGGAATAATGTCACTGTGAATCACTGCCAATGGTAAAACAATGTTATCAGTGATTCTGATCCATGCTGCTACTTCACTAGAATGTGTCACGTGACACCACGTGACGGGGTTAGGTTAGAAGTCAAAAGTTAGGAAAATTTCGCTATCGAGGCCAACATGTCGTACAACACTGTGATCGGCCTTGCCTTTGGCAACAGCTCGTCTTCCATTGCCTTCGAGAAGGACGGCAAGGTTGACGTTATCGCCAACCAGGATGGTGATCGAGTTATCCCCAGTGCCATCTCCTACTCTGGATCCGATGAATTTCACGGTCTTCAGGCCAAGTCCCAGTTGATTCGAAATGCAAAGAACACTGTTGTGAACTTTCGAGATTTCATTGGCGCTAAGTTTGACGGCATTGATCCTTCCGGCTGCCACGCTTCTGCCCACCCAGTTGAGCACGAGGGCCAGACCACTTTTGTTCTGACCACCAAGGGCTCTACTGAGGATGAGGAGGCTAAGCAAGAACACATTTCTGTGGAGCACATCGCCACACGACATCTCGATCGACTGCGAGACAGTGCCGCTGACTTCATTGGCAAGCCTATCGACGGTGCCGTGCTTGCTGTCCCTACTGACTTCACCGAGGCCCAGCGAGAGGCCATCGTCAAGGTGGCCGCTGCCGCTAACCTCAAGATTCTGCAGATCATCAACGAGCCCACCGCTGCTCTGCTGGCCCACGTCGCCCGAGTCGGTTCCGAGGACAAGATTTTCCTGGTTGCCGATTTTGGCGGTGCCCGATCCGACGGTGCTGTCATTGCCTCCCGGGGCGGCATCTTCACCATCCTGAGCACCCTACACGACTACGAGCTTGGTGGAAACAAGCTGGACGACGCTCTGACTGATTACATCGCTAAGGACTTTGAGAAACAGCACGGCTTTGACCCCAAGACCGAGGTGCGAGCTGTGGCCAAGCTGAAGCACGAGTCTGAGGCCGCGAAGAAGACCCTCTCCAACACCAACTCCTCCAACTACGCCATCGAGTCCCTGGCCCAGGGCATTGATTACCACACCACCGTCAACCGACTGCGGTTCGAGCTTACTGCCCGAAGCGTCTTCAGCAAGTTCAACGAATTTGTCGAGAAGCTCATCAAGAAGGCTGAGCTCGACCCACTGGAGATTGACGAGGTCCTGCTGGTTGGTGGTTCTTCCTTCGTTCCAAAGATCGCCTCTTCCCTGGGTGCCATCTTTGACGAGAAGACTACCATCGTCGCCCCATCCACCGACGTCAAGGCCATCAACCCTAATGAGCTGATTGCCCGGGGTGCCGCCATCCAGGCTTCCCTGATTGCAGGCTTCGATGACGAGGAGGTTGTCGAGTCCCTGCAGCCTGTCGTCACCGTGTCTCCACACCTGAGCGCGCCAATCGGCGTCGCTATCGGCGACGAGTTTGTCACCATCGTCGACCTGGACACTGCCCTGCCAATCCGAAAGACTCACATCTTCACCGCCAAGGAGGAGAACGTCCTCATCAGCGTGTTTGAGGGCAAGACCGAGATCCTGGTTAAGACCGTCGAGCCAGAGCCACGAGACAAGACTGGGGATGACGATGAGGAGGACTGGAGCGACGACGAGCCTACTGAGGTCCGAGAAAAGATCGTCAAGCCAGTCAAGAAGCTGGTCGACGCCGCCCTGAAGGGTGTCACTCCACACGGAAAGATTGAGGTTTCCCTGAGTATAACCAAGGACTTGCAGCTGCAGGTCGCCGCACGAGAAATTAAGAGCGGCGGTGCCTCCGTGCGGGGCGTTACCGCTGCTGCTTCTCTGTAGGTCCAGTCTCCCAGTCGAATCAACCATGACATGTCGGTACTGAAAAAGATAGACAATAGATATGAAATGAAATGAGCCGATTCAAGTCGATAATCGGATGTCAAGAGTGTGGGCACCGATGAGATGGTGGAAAGATTGAGGTTTCTAATTTCTGGAAATGTCGAGAAGACCGTGTCACGAAGCTTGGCGTACGATTCAGGCAGTCGATGCCTCGTTAGTGAAGTTATCCTGACTAGCGCGGTATATGTAGTTGAGCGCATGTGTGTAGCGCCAGAAAAGCAACAGATGAAGGTCCGTGATCTAACTGTACGCACATAGACAATCCATGGAAGACCAACCCGCTTCCACGTGTTGGCAAACTTCCATATTCTATGCGGTAATAAACTATACATGATGGCAGCAATAGCCAAGCAGGACAAAACCGATGTCTGGCGTCTGGTAGATATTTGTTAGAGCGGGATTGCTCGTCGTCTGATTATGAAACACCGCACTTACCCATTCGGCCTGCGTACCCAGCTTAACCCCTAGCTGCAGTCATCACCTTCGAGACTAGTACACGATGCCATCACAAGGCAATAAAAGGACGATCAAACATGTAGAGCTATAATATTATCTGCCACAAAATATCGTTTCCGGAAAATATAAAATAAATTATACTTAAGGTCAGTTGTCAGATATTATATGATAACCAGCCCTATGGGTTCACGTGACCAGGGTTTAGACTTAAGTAAAAGCTGGCGTGCTGAAAGCTTCTAGAATATTTTGATTCTACTAATGCATGCTAGCGATGGTTGTGGTTGTGGGATCAATGGACGATGAAGCGTGCGAATTATGTTTATATGCGGCAGAGCACAGCGCACTGTAATATGTGGGAGATAAAGATACTCGAGATAAAGGCACTGTAGTGCCAGTCTGTACTTTTTGTGGCATTCTATACTATTTGTGGCAGCGTACCTCTTTGTGGCTAGTCCTACACAAGAGTCAGCATGCGCGCACCTAGCCAGTAACTAGGGTTACGTAACGAGAACGGGCAACTGTACACTTGGCCACTAGGCATAGTATCGCTTACTCTCTCTGGTGCGTATCCTTAGGCTAGGCTGAGACCGCTATAGTTCTATGGTGTCACTGTGTGGTAACTCCCAACGCGAATTTGCGCTTACACACGACCGCACTGCTAACAAGGCTAATTATTTATTAACGACTAGACGACAACACATACACTCACAGGACAGATGAGGTCAAACTTTGTCCAGAGCCGGATGGCTCCCTCACAAATGTATAACCAACCCAGCGGTAACGGCATGTCGAGCCAACTATCGAGCCAAATGTCGAGCCTACCCATGATGCAGAGCGAACAGTACATTGGCCCCGGCAACGGCGTGTCCAACATGATGGGCTACATGCCTCAGTCGCAGCCACAGCCACAGCCGCAACAGTACCCGCGGATGGTCAACAGCATGGGCTTCCAGGGCTACGGACAGACGCCGGGCCAGTTGCCCATGCCCATAAACAACGGCATGATGCTAGGCCGACCCGGAGGAATGATGCATCAGAGCTCAGAGATCTGTAACGTGTGGAAACACAATCTAGACGAGCAGCTGGCGTTTTTGAGAGATCTCGTCACGCGGTACAAGTACATTTCCATCGACTGCAAGTTCCCAGGCATAGTAGCACGGCCGATTGGCACCTTCAAAAGCACGTCGGAGTACCACTATCAGACGCTGCGGTCGAACGTGGACATCGTGGAGGTGATTCAGATCGGACTGACCTTCTCTGACGAGTTTGGCAACAGGCCACTAGGGAACAACACGTGGCAGTTTAACTTCAGCTTTGCCCCGGGTCAGGACATGGGTTCAAGCGACGGCATTGAACTGCTGCGGCAGAGCGGAATCGACTTTGCCAAGCACGAGCACGACGGCATTGACGTTTTCAAGTTTGGAGAGCTCTTGATCTCGAGCGGTCTAGTTCTGGACAACTCCATCAGCTGGATCACGTTCCACTCAGGTTACGACCTCGGCTACTTGCTAAGTATCATGCTCAACAAGGAAGTGCCTGTCGAGGAGAAGGGGTTCATTAAGGCGTTGGGCGTGTACTTCCCCTGCGCTTGGGACGTCAAGTATATGGTTAAGGCATTTAAGCTTTCCAACAAAAACAATTTGACTGAGGTCAGCGAGGACTTCCAGGTGCGGCCGCCGAACGGAGTCCCGCTATCCAGCTCAGGCTTGAACCAGGCGGGCGAAGACTCTATTCTCACCAGCGGCTGCTTCTTTGAAATTAAGCGGCTCGTGGGCGAGGGTAACGTGAATAAGGTTAGAAACAACTTTTTCGGACTGGGCGAGGGACTGGAGGAGGACGCGCCGGCGCCCGAGCCCACGACGAACAACGCCGCAAACGTTTTTCAGTTTGGAAAGATGGGGGGCGTCTAGCCGAGCAAACTGCGAGCGCTCACTCGCATCTAGTCTCCTTACCTTAGCATAGCTCGACCAACAGGTTCTATCATTTCCAACTCCCCTCACAGTGACAGTAACGGGTACCTGATAAGGTTGCCCCGCACCGAATAGGGTACATTGGGATACAGTTAAGCTTCCTAAGCCAGTCCCACTAACTCACAGCTAGCCTGCATCACGTTCCCACATTGACTACGTGCCCCGCACCAATCACGTTCTCGCTGGCATACCCCAGAGTGAGTGCGCATGGCATCATTGCCAGAATCACACTACAGCAGAACAAGGTACGGGATAGAACCAGCGCGGTCGGGATCCTCCCCGGATCTACGTTGTGCTTACCCGACAGACTCAGACCGCCTGACCATAGACACCCTGCGGACAGGGTGCCCTGGGAAGTCGAATACCTGACGCCTTGTGTGTAGGGCTAGATCCCGGTCGAGATCCCTGCCGTGGTTTAGTCATTGCGCGCGTGGCGGCGGTACTAACTCCGCTATCTCCAAACGTCTACAGGTCTCAGAAATGTCTATCCCTGTCAGTCACAACGTCCCATTTGTTTTTCCCGTTAGGTTTGTCTGTGCCGATCTGTGTCAGAGTTAGACAGAGCGCGCAAGTTGCGCGTCGCAAGGACTGGAGGAGTAGCGTTAGCCTCTGGTGGTTGCGGTGCGTGCTACACGCGCTGACAGTAATGTTAATCTCACTGTAATTAAGCCCACCTCGACACATGTGCCTCCCTGCACCATGCAGCGATATGCACTCTCGGACCCCTGCCAGCAGCGAGACAGAAGATCTTGATCCTGGTAGCAACGGCGAGGTAACGGCGGGAACGGTGATGGGCTGCGCACGTGACAACCGGGCTGGCGTTCAACAGCGTTCTTTCGTTACCCGCGAATTTATGTCTGAGAGCCAGTGCTGGCTGGCGCGTAAAAAAATAAGTGGGCCCAGACGCGCACGAAGCCGGCCTCTCACAGCCAGAAATTTCGGATGGCTAACCGAGCGCGTGCACACCACCAGAGTTCCCAGGGATGAGACACGCGCCCTTTCTGGCGAAATTCGTTTGGGCAGTATCGGCAGACACTCAACACCGTCTAGGTGAAATTCATATAAAGGAGCTCCCAGGAGCCAGGCCACATGTCACTGCGTTATCTAGATAATACCAAGCACCCGCACTATTTTGTACGCCAACAGTTAATTTCCGCGCACTGCGCAGCTGGGCTGGCGTGCGTTCGCTAGCCCGCGACAGCTTACAGAGTCGCCTTATTGTCTCGAGCCTCCGTTGCCTGGTCGGCTGCTGCTACTGGACTGCTGCGAACTCTGGCAGGCAGTTGCATGGAGGTGCGTGCCAGTCAGAAGCGTGGCATAGCGGTTGGCAGCCAACCACCAGCCAGCCTCTGAGCAATTGGCTCTGGCATAGAAGAGCGGCGTAGAAGACAGCGGCGTACGTGAGCATTAGAACAGCGGTACCTGGCGAAACTGGCTATACAGATACAAGATATTCTATAGGCCAAATGATAGAGGCACTACGCGTGCAATCTGCTTGGTACATGCAGTGCGATGCTTTGCCTCGAGCACTGAACCAATAGCTCACGCTGATTAATGCCGCTACGGCAGCCCAGAAAACCTAATTTTCCGCGATAGCCAGTCAATCAATTAGTACGCGAGGCCACCCACCGTGCCTGGGGCGACCTACATTTCCTCGTGAAGACGCACTAGCTGCACCAGGCATGTAGCCAGCAAAGTGGCGGACAAGGCATATGCAACAGAACAATTACCCACGAGGTCCTGTGCGCGGGCCCGCCCGCTCCCAGCGCCAGAACTCCCCAGCACTGGTACCAATTGGCTAGCGACGATACACCAGCAACCAGGCCAATTGACAGCGACCCCTTGCTATCGCAATCTCGAAACCATCGCACATGGCCTGCCGCGGCACCGGCTCTATACGTGCCAGCCGCCCGCGTAGACCGCATACTTCACACGCATGTGTATCGCACGCATCAGGTACATTAAGAACGCGAGTTCATCGCGCACCGTCTGCCTGTAGGCCAGTGCCAGCGCGTAGCGATGGTACGCAGCTGAGACAATAGCACAGAGTGGGCGTGCCTAGAGTTTACATGTTAGGGGCTCGCGTGCACAAACATAACCTTGAGTTATGGTAAACATACGAGGCGCAAAAACTCGTAGGGCGCAAACATTCCAGGGCGCGTGGAGTAAGCAGCCTAGTGTTTAGTACAAGGCCAACGCTGTCACCTGAGAAGACGGCCCGTTATCGTAGCCAAACGTGATAGTTAGAGGTGGGGCTCTGTTAGCTTTCCCCTTCAAGGGTATTATTTCCAACGCGTCCACGTTGCTTTTGCTGATTCATGCAGCCAACGCGCTTGCGTGGTGCGTGCGCTTATTCCTTTTTCCACCAAAAAGAAACAGACAGCCATGTATATATCACAGGCCTCCCCGAAGACAGGAGTTAACTTTTTAGTTCAGTGTGCTGTTGGTCGTTACCCGTTGCCAAGGTAACTTTCCACCATCCAGTTTCCGCTACTGCTACCGCCAGATCGATCAAACGCCGTGATCTGACTCAACCACTAACCACTCACAGCGGGAACTTATCAGCCAGCGCTTAACCGTTATAGACTTAGCATCTCCTTCGTGCGTGTGATGGACCACACAGTCAAGAGCATTATGCTCCACAACCCGGCAAAGTCTCCGCAGAAACAGCGCCGGCCCACCATCTCGGTCGCTGACATCTCGGCCCCCATCATTGAGCATGAGGACACGGTCTTCTCGTCCTTCAACGTGGTGGATTTCGAGTTCACCACCAAGATCTCCGCCGACCTGAGCCCGCGTCTGGAATACGAGCGCTTCAGAGGCCACAGACCCTCTTCCTCTTCCTCCTCAAACTCCACCCTCTCCTCCAACAACTACTTCCCTGTCAACGCCAGCCGGACGCTTAAGATGGCCACCAAGAAGTCCATCATCGAGCCGCCCTCCGCCTGCAATTCCCCCATCGTCGAGCCCCCAAGCCCGCCCCCAAAGAGCGCAGACCGCTTCGAATACTTTGAGGTCAGGTCGCCTTCCTCTATCTACACAGGCAACCGAACCTCCGTGTCGTCGCGAAACTCGGGTTCATCAAACTCATACAAACTTAGCCCCACCGACACCAACTCCGCGGAAAGCAAACCGCTGTATGCGCCAAAGATGACAGATGTCTGGCTCGATGACGAAGACAAGATTCTCTTCTCGCGGCCGTCAGCGCCCAGAAAAAAGTCCGACGCCAAAGAAAAAGGCATGTTTGGCTTCGGCACCCTCAAGCGAATGGGCTCGCAGCGAAGACCTGGTGAGCTCCACCGGTCCAACTCCACCCCATCGCTCGCATCTCTCAAACATACCAGAAAACAGTCCACTGCCAGCAAAATCGCAAACTTCATCAGCCCCATAAGATCACCCCCACCACGGGCTTTTGAGGAGGTTGTGACCTTCCACAACCGACAGATCTCCGCGCCCACAAACTTTGTGCATTACCTTCATCTGGACGCAGAGGCTCTGCAGTCAAAAGACCTCTCCGTGCTGGGGCTTAAGCGGACAACGTCTATTGGCAAGGCCGTCACAAATATCCAGCCCGTGACAAGCAATACCAGCGCGCCAAACAGACCTATCCGACCCCCAAACCTCTCACTTCCAAAGACCGTTACTAACCTTTATCCAGACAGACCAGCGAGCGCCAACTCGTCTCCTCGGCTGGGCCAGATCCAGGAGAACCACGCCGTGCGAAGGCGTACCTCCAACGAGTCCTTCGGCTCTTGGTCGATTCCTTCCGAGGGACAGCAGTGGATCGTTTCTCACGCTAGCGAAGAGCCTCAGACTCCTCACTCCGTCACCATTCCATACCGACACGCTAACCACACCCTCACTGACCTCTCGGGCTCCATCCGAACCACAACTATCGAGCAGCCGCCTCGAAAGTCCATCCTGCTGCCTAGTCCGCGAACAATGCCTTCCCCAGGACCGGCAAAGTTCACTAACCAGGTGCTTTCTGAGGTCAGAGAGGAGTCCCTGCCAGAAGAGGACTGGATCTAACTAACTGTACCATAACGTTCTTTATGACTGATGAATAGAAGTGCGACCGCAGCGAGCACAGAAACAAACCTGACCTTGTAGAAATATCTTTTGGGCTGGCCGGGAGCTTCATATATATACGTGATCCTGACCTATACAACTTGAAACAAGCGGCCGACGCAAAACCCCGGGCAGTCTAGTCCCACCGGCCAGCGACACGCAGCCACGTGACTTAAAGACTATAAGCGACGGAGAAAGCTAGCTAGAGATAAGACTTGTGTAGCGTAGAATTGGGTTCAGTGCTCAAGTGTTTGAGTTCAGAACACTTTCACGAAGTCTTGGGACCAGCCGCATCGACACTGAATCAACACTGATACTCGCGACCGACACCATGACCGAACAACCTGTCCCTGAGGACATGGACAGGCTGACGCAGCTGCAAATCTGTACTGATCAGCTCGTCAAGCAGTTCTATTCATCGCTGAATCACGTGAACCGGTTTCACGACTTTATCCCATTGGAGGGCGAGCCCAAGGCCACAGACACGCTCGTTCAGCCTGATCCGCCAGAGAAGTTTGAACATGACCTGACAGAGCTAGCACACGATATAATTGTCAAGGCTCAGCAGGTTGAGGTCTTGATTGACAGCTTGCCTGGCGTGGGGATGACTGAGCAGGAACAGATGGTGAAGGTGACACAACTGGAGCAGGAATTACAGCAGGTGGAAGAGGTCAGACTACAGGCGCTGAAGGAGAAGCAGGAACTGCTAGACAAATGCGACGACTTGATCTTGCAGGTCTCCAGAGAAAAAGTGGAGATTGATCGAGGTGAGAGGTAGACGCGAGTTTAGCGAACTCACTGTTAGCGCTCACCACGGCGCTTGCATCAGGATCAGCACTTGGCCACTGTGAACATTCATCACGGGTCATCACACTATTAAAATCATCTGCCTCGACGTTTCTGTCCGGACAACGGCAAAGAGCCTCACCAGCGAGCCGCGAAAGGCGTGGCCCACTGAACTTATCACCACGTTGTCAGGTCGTTATCCGTGCCTAGATAAGGACCTATGCCTAGCCCAGTCGGCATCTGGCCCTGAGCCGTCCGAGGGACTAGGCCGGCTGCGATATTGGGTCGAGATAACACTATTTATCAACCGACTGACTACTCTATAGCTACCAATGCTGCTCTAGCTTATGACAGTATAGACAATGCAAGTAATTCGAGACGTCAGAGCTGAATTGATGAGAGGGTGTCGGCGTAATGAAACTAGTTCTCGCTCACCTACTTTCTGGCCCCTTCGATAGCCTTCTCAATCTCACCCAACTCCCGCTTGAAGTTCGCCACCTTAACAAGTTCCTCCAGTCCCTGAGCAAAGCTGCTCTGAGCCTGCCTCAAGCTGGGCGGAACAAGAACGCCAAACATTGTCGTATTCCCCTCGCCAGTCAGGCTGAGCCCCTCCTTGCCATGCAATCTTGTTAGCGCAGAAGATAACGAAATCTCACATTTTCCTGGTGGCTGTCACATTCTCATCATAGTAATCCTGGCCGTATCGGGCACTGACGCTGTTGCTCGAGTAGTTGGCACGTGCAAGGTTTATAAAGCCCTCGGAGAACGCCTTAGACAACGCTGTCTGTGCCGATTGATACTCATCGAGCTTATCAAGATAGCACTTGAGCTGGTCGTCAATGTCTGCCATCACTGAGGACGATGAGGTGATAATGCTATCCCCAGTTCGCGATGTTCTGGCCTCGCGTACTCCCAAGAGAAAGCGACGCCAGGCCACGGTGAAAGAAAGAGGAAACAAGCTAAGAAAACGCGCCGAGACTGAATCTTTGCATAACTCTCAGAAATCAACTTCGTCGCATTCTCAGCTGTCTCAGTCCCAGAGCTCGCAGCTCACTCAACAGTCTAGCTCGCAGGCTGTCCAGTCCCCGAGCTCTCAGCCATCCGAGCACTTCCAGTCCCAGTCAACCTCGCAGTCGACCCACTCGCATTTCATAGATGACTCTAGCGGTTCCAGCGACGAGGAACTATTGTGATACGTTGGCAATACTGGTATCCTATTCTAAGAGGTTTGCAACCTACATGATATTATTTTATACGTACAGTCAGTACTAAGCGTCTGCGAGAAAAGGGCACTCGCTTTTCTTGCGGTAGGCTTAATCTTCCGCACCCAAATAGTCCTCAACGTCCTCTCGGCTAACCTCGTTACCCTCGGAGTCGTAATACCTCTTGGTACTCTCGTGCTTGGTCTTGATCTCAATCAGGCCCTGGGCAGCAAGTCGCTGCACGTCCTCCGGCTTGAGCAGGTTTCCGTTGGCGTCTCGGTACTCGACAGATTCTTCTCGCTGGAGCAGCTCAGTGTTGTACAGCTTGCCGTTCACCTTGACGGGGGTGTCGGCCGCCTCCGGTGCCTGTGATGGCGGGGGAGTAACTACTTTCTCGTCGTCGGTCTCAGAAACCAGGCCATTGTTGATTGGCTTGGCCTTCTCTTCAACGGCTGGCTCGGCAGCTGGCTCAGCGACTGGCTCTGGAACCTCAACGACTGGCTCGGGGACCTCGTGGATCTCTGGAACCTCAACGGTGGCTGGGGCTGGGGCGATTGGGGTGTAGCTGGCGTACTCTTCCAGGGTGTTGAAGAAGGAAGGACAGTCAAAGTCCATGTCGAGGAACTTGGACTGTTCGCACAGTTCCTTGGTCCATGGGGTTCCGTAGATCAGTGGTGAGTACCACCAGAAGAAGCCGGCAGAAGCCAGGAAGAAGACAGATGTCATAGCGGTGGACACAATCTTGTTTCGCAGTACTCGGCTGGTCAGGAACTCCCAGAACTGGGCGAGGGCCAGAATTCCGAAGTAGACGGACGCCAGGTAGTGGTGCAGGAACAGCTGTCGGGCCATCAGGAAAGATGGGAAGTAGTGTACGGCCCATCCAAGCAGGTAAGAACCGAATCCGGCATCAAAAGTCTCGTAGTTTGCGTCGTTGGCAAAGTCACTGTAGCCTCGCTGCCATCGCAGCAGCCAGATACCCTTGTGGAAGACGTAGAAGGCAATCACGGCGGTAGTGGCCCACCAGATGATGGCGTTTCCAATCAGGTAGACTTGAGTGTGGTCCTTAACCCAGAAGTTGATACCCCGCTTGAGGATTGGCCACGAGTTGGGACGGGACTCCCAGTTGTGAGAGTCGGTCAGACCAGCGTTGACCTTCCACATGACCTGGTTGAGCTCAAGGAACTTCTCTATGAAAGATGGCTTTCTATAGGTGACCATCTCGGTAGAATCGTTGTACTTGGGGTGGTAGTTCTCCTCAATGTACCAGATGGAGTTTGGGATCTTTCCGTTTTTGATACAGGTGACTTCCTGCTGCTCGAACGCCCACTTTGGCAGCTTCACACTGTGCGAGAAGAGAGCGCAGCCAGTGATAGTGTGGATAAGTCGGAACTTGGTCTGCAGGGTTCGCACTCGCTGTCGAGCCACGCCTGGCTCACTCTTCTTTTCGATAATTTCGACCCGGAAGTGATCGTTGGCGTCACCCTCGAATCCCTCGTAGCCGTAAGCGGACACCTCGTTCTGGTGCTCCTGCTCAGAGATTGGGGGTCGGTGGTCGTGCGAGTGCAGTCGTCGCTCGGTAGGCTTGTGCTTGAGTCGGATAATGGCGCCGTCCTCAAGGAACACCGGTGGCATGGTCTGTGGGTCAATAGCCGCGGCACCGCCCTCAGGGGTGGTCATGTTCTCGATGATCCAGACGTTGTTCTCGTCCTTGTGTGGGTAAAGAGTAATCTGCTGCTGCTTGGATCCGGTCTCGTACATGTGTTCGTGGGAATGCAGGTACCCGCCCTGCGTGTTGAGGTGTCGGAGAGTAATCTCAGAGCCGTACGAAACGTCAGCGGGCACGTGGCCGCTGAGCTTGGTGTGCTGGAGCGTGGCCTGGAATTCTGGCGACAAAAACGCGGCGCCATCACCGTCGTTCACCAGACACACAAAGTGCAGGGCGAACATGCCGACGTAGAAGGCGACGGGGACACCAATGAGGAACACAGCCCGCGCGGTGAACTGCTTAAAGAAGTTCTTGGGGGTAACCTGAAGGTCACCCAGGATCCACCACAGCTGGTACAGGGTCTGGAATCCGACCCAGGCGATAGTGAACAGGCCGACCCACTTACTGGAGATGGTGGCACCGAGACCCAGACCGGTCAGCATGAGGTACTTGTACCAGTTCTTGGTGAAGGGCACCTCGTTCTCGAATCGTTTGTATCCGTAGGCGGTAATGGCAATGAAGAAAAGAAGGGGAGAATCCAAAAGAATGAACCGCGACTGGGTGGCCAGCGCATTGTCAATGGCGACCAGCAGCGAACCAAAGAAGGCAATATAAGACTTGCATCCCGAGGCCCTCAGCGTGGCGTAAGCCAGCATGACGGTGAACAGACCCAGCGCGGCAGGAAGAACTCGCATAGCGACATAGGGCACGTTATCAGCGATGTAGTCGTCGCCAATGTTCTTGAACTCAAACTCGCCGTCATAGCCAGCGAGGTATCCAACAACGGCGTACATCATCTTGGCCAGCGGCGGGTGGACATCCATGAAGAACCGTCCGATAATGTACTTTCTGGCGAAACCGCCAAAGTGCACCTCGTCAAAGACGACACTGGTTGGGCTCCATAGCTTGTAGAATCGCACGAAAGCAGAGAAGAGAGTCACAATGGAGAGCAGAACACGGTCCTGGTACGTCAGCAGTCGCTCCTTACGCCGGGTAGCGCTGGGTGTTGACGCCCGGTAGGGCTGGCTCTTCTCTGGAGTAGGACTAGGAGTCTTGCGCATAGTGCCAGAGGCCTTCTTCCGTAGGTTTTGTGACGACTTTTTCGTCACCACCCGTTTCTTTGGCTCAGACATGTTGTCCAGACAATACGCCCCGAAGCCAATTCTGTTTCCAGGTGAATTCTAGATGCGTGGAGGTGAAGGGTGGTGAAATTGCCAACACATAGTTGGGTTAGGGTTAGCTGCCTGGGCCTACCGGAGCGCAGCTCAGGTAGCGCGAAGGCAGCGTTACCGCTTGGCTTGTGCGTAACACATTTATGAGCATGGCCAGATCCTTTATTTAGATACTTTGGTTACGGTTTTAATTGAATTTCGAGCTCACCGAGGAAGTCCACGTTGGGTTAGGGCTTTAGTGAAAGGCCTTTGATTAAGTTATACATGGGAACTATAGATTGATAACCCGCCGTTACTGCGCGAGGCTGGACACGACGTAAGGCTGTGCAGGTACAACACGTTAGTTGTTTACTAGAACACTTTAATTGACAATCATTGTTACGGTGGGCTGGAGAAACCCCTGAGAATACCCAACCAAACTCAAAACGTAAATACTTAAATACTACAAATAGATACAATAAACAATACGGCGCCAAGCCGGAATAGTGGCGGCATAAACGGCGGCAGCCATCTCGCTCTGCTGGCAGGGAGGGCTCGTGGGCTAAAGATATACACCACCCCCGTTCTCCTCCAAGACCTCAATCAGCTCCGAGACGTCCTCGGCGCCCACGTTCCATCCGAGCTTTGGCGTGATCTTGACGTGCGACAACTTTGGAATGATTCCCTCCAGGATAGCGAGCGCGACATCGTCCGCCTCTACCTTCCGGGCCTGGCCGAGCATGCCCGAGGAGTCCAGGGTCAGAAACTTCAGTGGGTGACCCTCGTAGTTCCCGTCGGCGTCGGTCGGCGGGTTAGCAAACATATAGCGAGTGATGTAGTCCACTGAGACAGTGAGGCTCTTTAGCTTGGGACAGAACCATAGAATGCTGTCCAGAGCGTTGAGACGCAATGCAGGCATTGGGAATAGTACAGTGAGATGCGTCAAGTTCTGTCCGAGTCGGGCGACCAAGCTTCGGAGCGCCTCGGTGTTAACGAACGGGCAGTGTGCCAGGGACAAGTGCGTCAGTGTAGACGGAAACGTTGACTCGTGGACAAAGCCATTGGATATTCCTCCGGATAGGCCGAGATGCGTGAGGTTTTCCGGCCAGATGTTGTCGTATTCCTGGCAAAACACGGACGACCGAGGAAACTCAAGGCGACTGAGGCTGGACGCATGCTTGATCGCCAAGAACAGCCCGCGCAAGTCGACTGTTTCCGACACCAGCGACAGGTCCAGGTTCCGCAGCTTTGTGCACTGGCGGAGACTGATGAGCGGCGCGTAGCCGAACGACGTCTGTGGTGCGATGAAGGTCTCCAGACTCAGTGCGCATCGCCTCAGCAGGCGCGACGTGTAGGAGTTCTTGCCGGACTGGATAATCTGGCGTAGATCTAAAACCTTAACCAGCGCGCCAATGCGCCGGCTGTTGGAGATGGTCTCGACAAATTTTCCATAGTTGCGAGCGTCGATCACAGGCTCACGATACAGACACCTCTGACCCACGACATACCACATCCGACACACAAACAGCAGCTCGACGGGAAACGGGTCCATCATGCTCAGGAAAAGCTCCACAATCTCGGGAGGGAGGTACCGCGAAGAGGCCTTCTCGTAGACGGATGGCGGCGGGGTCAGAGAAGCCGTGGAGCCCTGGTCAAACGACAGATTCGACTCCTCGGAGTCGCTGTCGGAGAATGTGGACTCCTTGAGCAGAACATTAATGTCGTCCAGCTCTCGCGAGCTCTTCCCTAGACCTCTCACCAGCGTCACGCCATCGGGCCCGTACCTCCTGTACGGAGGCCGGACCTTCTTCGGTCTCGACTTGTTGACTATCTTGTTACTCGGGAACGCAAGGTTACAACCTCACACCCTAAACACAAATCTTGAGTCCAATAAGCCTGATCGTGAATCCCACAGCTGCTGCAGTAGTCCTGGCTGGCATAAACATTCGCAGTGCGCGTTGAGTGGCGTAGTGTAGTGGTAAGCTTCTGGTAGTTCCTAGCGGTGGCCTAATGCTGTGTGCTGGCGCAGAAGCAAGCTTTATAGGCGATGAGTTCCTTATGAGATGAGGGGAGGTGGGGGTGGCACTTGACCGGTAGTCGTTGTCTCAGCAACTCCCAGCGCAGCCCACTTAGCACGTTAGTCTCTTGTTTAAGCTCTGGTGGTCTTAGTCAACGGCGGTTTCTTATACTACGCATTCTACACAGAGGATATAAGGAGAATCAGATTTGTATACTGTCACCGTCGGCATTGAGTGTCCGACTTCCGGCGCCAGCGCCCTACCGCCAGTCATACGCTAGCCCATCACATGACTGCAGATTGACGTTGAATTGTGGGGATGGATTGCAAAGGAGGTATAGTGATGTAAGAGGAAGGTAGACGGCACCCCAGTAGCCGCAGCGCAGATGCCCAGGCGATTACCTGCATTATATTATTCCGATGCTTATCGTATAGCTGTGTACTGTAAAGCACCCGTACATTTGTTTGCTTGTGTTTAGCTGACGTTCGTCTGATATCTTAGTTCACCACTTCTAGGAAGCTCTGAGGCCAATGGTGAAACAGCTCCTCGCGACACCTATACAAACAAGGAACAGGGAATGTGACTCAACAGGCCAACGAGCCGACCGTACGCAGCACTCCAGGCCACACTAACCTAGGTTATACTAATGCGTATAGCAGATTTAAGGTTTTCTAAACGGTGTACCAATCTGGGCTAACGTGACAGGAACCTGCATTGTACCTTGCGTCTGTCCGGCCCCAGAGACTTCCACAGATCATCAGAACACTCTACAATGAGCATGAGAACGCAACGATCTTCATCAATTGGCTTCTCGGTCTACGCTGCAACTTCATATACAAACCGCCTTTGCAGACGGTCGTTTATTCGACAACTAGTAGGTACACAATTCCAGGTCTAAGCGGGGCTGCTTAGCGTCCGCCCGGGGACTTAGCTAGGGCCAGAAATCATCTTCACCAGTCAAGAACCAGCAAGCCTAGTTGTTTATTTGCTTTGTTAGTAATGCTCAATTCCGTAAATTCCTTAAAAGCAACCGAGCAAGCTCGATCTGCTGGCAATTGGTACTCACCTTCTGGCTCTGACCTTCCGGCGTTTCCTCTTCAATCGTCTAACTCTCTTCTTTCTCCACTTAGCTCTCATTCTGACAAACTATCAAATTAAGAGTTGGTGAGAAATACAAGGGTCACACGATTGCCTTTATAGTTTCTCTGCGTAGATCTCAGAATGGGATGTAAGTGTGTGTCAGGTGCGGTGTGACTGTTTTCCGGCCAGCACAATGGCTGCGCTGAATTGCCCAACCTCAGACTGTGGTTAGAGACCGCTGGCGGCGGCCCAGACAAACTGAGACCTGCGACTGGGCCAGCCTGAGACTGCGGGGTCAATTCCGGGGAGAGCAAATGTACTTCCTGCAATGGAGTTCAATTCGCCGGAAATTACCAGTTTTCATAATTGACATTGCTATAAATAACTGTTTGAATATACAATTTTGGCCCGCGGTCGTGATGTGCCGGCTAATTCTGAAATAATCTGAAACTGGCTCTGAATACACGCATCATTAGCCGCGGAAAGAAGAAAGCAACACGTGTGATACGCATGTTCCAGACGTAGCTCACCAGGCTCCCCAGCGGAGATTGCTTAAGAAGACCGAACCTCTCGGAATTGGTGCTGCTCGCCGAGGGGCTGGTCGGACTCGACGTTGGCGTTGAATACTGAGACTCTTCAGGTACTGTCTCAAGGTTGGACCGTCGCCTGCTCTTTCGGTACGAGTGCTTGTCGTCCTTATCGCTCTTGTCGTTCGCGGGGGCCTCCATGTTCTTGGAAATCTGGTCGAACCTGTCCCAGGTCTGCAGAATAGTCGAGTTCAGGTTGTTTTCATTGTGAAAGGTCCGGGCTTCTACGTCGCCCAGCTTTCTCTGCAGCTTGCCGAACTGCACCTCCAGGAATTGGCTGAGCCTCAGGTGGTCCTCCTGCAGCTGTGCATAGCTCTCCTTCAGCTGCTCCAGCTCCTCTTCAGTCGCGCCTGGCAGCTCGTAGTGCTGGTAAAGAGGCTTTCTGTTGGCCAATCGCTTGATGCCTCGCGCTGACTCCAGCAGGATATACAGCGCAATGTTGGCATCCGAAACTAGCCGGCCGTCGCTCAAGTTACCCCGCGACCAATGCAAAATGAGCCCACAAATGAACGGCGCAACCAGATGCAGCACTGTCGTGAACATGACACTGATGTAGCTCGCTACAATAGACGTATACTCAGCCTTTCTGGCCTCGTCCTCGTCCTCGGCGTCTAGCTCCACCCCGCGAAGATGCATCAATGTATGTTCGTGATTATTAAGCGCCCGCAGACAGAAACCCCATGCACTCTCGCTTATCGTCCATATAAGCCATCCAACCGCCAGTAGAAGCATTGCATCTTTGACCAGCAAGCCTGCCGACTCGCCTAGCAGAACCGCAAACGCCACGGGCAATAGCGTCACGAACAGCGCTGCCGCATTGGCAGCACTAGGCGTCTCAACCTCTTTCTCTTCCTCCTGTCCAACGCCGCTGATTATTGATCGTGATGCTCGCATCTTTGGCCGTCTCTCTGTAATTCCCTCTGCACTCTTAGCGCCGTCAACGCCTGTCGCTTTGGCGCTATCGGCGCTCTTAGCGCCATCCATCGCCTTATCCTTCCTCACATCTTGTCTCTCCGCCTTATCGCTCGTTTTCTTCTCCATCTTCTTCCTGCCCTTTCTATCGTTTGTGTCGTATGTAATTGAGCAGCTGAGGGAACCTCCGCACTGGTACCGATCAGTCTAGATCGAACAATCGCCCGCCTTCTCTGCTTGTTTACTAATATTCCTCGCTTATGGAAAAAGTTGTATGTGAAAAGTTTCCAATCAATCTCTCACAAGCACTATCAAGATCGATACAGGCGCGTTTGCAGTATTTTTTAAAAAATCACGTTCTGCTGCACCTCGATGATGACCCTTGCGCACAGGGGATGCCTGAGACACTGCTGCAACATGCACATTGTGCGGCGCAAGGCGATCCATTTCAACCACAGCACATTCCCTGCGGACGCCGCGGCATCCGGTATTATTGTAGATCTCGATTTGATTCAAACTGATAGGCACCGGTCGACCAGCAGTTAGGCAAGTGATAGCGTCAACTGTATGAACACCAACTGTTACTGCCAATCAAACAGGGATGCACAGATCATGCAGCCAAAAGTATGGGACTAAACTTCAAGTCATCAATTCACTACTAATCTCGCTTCCACCGAAACTGTGAAGGCTGGTATGGAAAGTAGATACCGCCAAATCCTAGCACGGTGTTCCACTGGTCAATAAAGCTAATCATGGCGGTCGTCAGGGCGACTTCTCGTGGCACTTTCGACTCGTCAATCGTAATCCTGAAACCTTTACCTTCAATAATCTCTACCTGGGCTACTCGCTCTCGGACTTCGCTTTCCTTCTCTCCCAAGTTCCTCACCTTCTCCATAAACTTTCCCCTGCTGGTCCACTGGTAAGTAGCGCCGTCTGATAGCTGAAATAGTCGATAACTGTCGTTGGCATCGACTCTGTGGCCCACCACGTGCCATCCCAGTTCGTAGTTGTCGTCACCATGACGAATCATGAGCACATTGCTTCGGAGACCTGCTCTGATTGCTGCTGTGGGCTCCTCAATGCCCTCGGTATAAAACTTGTAAGCACCCTTCACCGCTCGTGAACGCACAAAGTGATAAAGGCGCTGGTTGACCTGGGACTGGGGGTTGGTATCGTCATAGACGTCGTAGACTTTAGCGCCGGTGCCAAACTCTCGCCTGACGGAATAACTGTGAACACTGGGGCTTTCCTTGTCCATTTCAATCAGATTAGGGATGTATCTGCTGCTTGGTCTGTGTGGATGGAAGAGTATGGCCTTAGCGATGACCACCGGTCGAAGGATAGGACTGAGGAACAGCTCAATGGGCATGGTGAGATGTAGTGTATGCTAGGCTCTGAATAGCAGATGCAATTGATGAATTGGGATGAGTGAGATGAATCTAATGTGTAGGAGAAAGCGAGTGTGAAGTTGTACTGGAATTATTTATACCTGTGAAATAGGGTTTGGCCAACCTTATTTGCCTGGCTACGATTGAGCAGCACGCAGCGCTATCTATCTTCGGCGACATAGTGCTTAGAGCTGTATTTGCCACGCGGGTAGCCAAATCCTTATCAATTGGGACTACTAGAACTGGTATCTTGTCAAGATAGCATCAAGTCCACATTGGGCAACCAAGCCCCGGAAATTCCACCCGCATCTGGCATTATCTCGACCCATCTGCATCCCCGAAATCGACCTGGTGAGAACTGATAAACTTCTTCTTTGATACGATAGGGCCCCACTTGCCGTTGCTAGCGGATGCACGGTGCCGATGCCACACCTTGGCAGTCAGCTGACCCTGCAATCAACCCAATCGATATTACTACTGCACTCAGCAAATTGGGGTATATGGCCGACTAAATGCTCGTGAGGCCATTACATGGTGTTGAGCCGACCTTGAGTGACACGTGATCCTGCACACTAATTTCCTAACCCTGCAGAGTAACTGTCAGCTGTAGCAGTTTGTTTTTCGGTCGACAATGCGCTGATTACTAACGCTATCAACTACAGCTGACTAATTGACTTCTCGTTGTAGAGTTATCAATTTGACACTGCCTGACTTGGGTGCTTACCAACTAAGACAGTTCATGCTTGCTCATCGCTTGACACGCACCATGAGTAAGTTTCTCCAGACCGCGAAGATTCACCCACAGCTGCCTGTGGTACAAGCGCCCATGGTCAATGTGACCAAGCCGGGTGCGGTTATCGCTGCCTGCAATGCCGGCATTATGGGGTCGCTGGCAGCCGGGACTATGCCCCCAAACGACATCAGAGACGCCATAAGGCATATCAAGCAACAAACGAAACGTCCGTTCAATGTCAACCTCTTCATCATTGACAACCGCGACGGTTACCAGTGGTCCGAGGACACGATTCAGTGGCTGCAGGAGCATTACAGAGCCAATGCTGTCAACTTCACCCGGCCCAAAGCGTTTGCCCCGAAGTTTGAGGACCAATTGAAGGTGGTCATCGAGGAGAAGCCCGAGATTGTCTCCTTCACCTTTGGTATTCTTACCAAACAGCAGGTTGATGAGCTTCACAGGAATGGAATCGCGGTGGTCGGCACGGCTACGACAGCCGAAGAGGCGGTTGCATGGGAAGAGGTGGGGGCTGACGCTATCTGTGCGCAAGGCACCGAAGCTGGTGGTCATAGGGGCAGTTTCATTGATCTCGAGTACTCCGGAACTGGGCTGATGGCCCTATTGCCTGATATTGTCAAGCGGGTCAAGATTCCCGTGATTGCGGCAGGTGGTATCATGGATGGACAAAGCATCGCTGCTGCCTTGATGCTAGGCGCCTCGGCTGTCCAAATGGGCACTGCTTTCCTTCTCAGCTCCGAGATGGAGCTCAATCCAACCTACAGAAAAGGTCTGGCGAGCGCAAAGTGCGGTGAGGATACCGTGCTTACTAAGGCATTCAGCGGACGGTACGCACGTGGAGTCCGCAACACATTCACCGAGCTTGGTATGTTCAAGTCTACGCTGCCATACCCAGTCCAAAACGCTTTGACGCTGCCTCTGCGTAAGGCCGCGACTGAGAAAGGTGACTACGAAAACATTTCACTATGGGCTGGTGCCGGCATTGCAAGGATTCGACAGGGCACCACAGAGGAGATATGTAGCCAGCTCAGGGAGGAACTGGTACAGGCAATTCGAGCTGTGAGCGAAGGCGCACTCAGCGAGTCTGGGGAGGATCTTTTTGACTTTTAGCATACTTAGTACCATTCATGATCAATTTTTTGGCCTCTCTCAGAACTGACTTGGTCACGTGTATAATATACGCGTGTCTCGTACCCTGTTTCCAGGGCGACTGAACCTGGTCAGCTAACCCAAATCCACTACAAAACCTTCAAAAAAATTGAATGGGATGCCTCCTAGCGGAATTGAACCGCTGACCTTTGCATCACTCGTACTTTGGATACAAGTGCAACGCTCTACCCCTAAGCTAAAGAGGCTGATGATGCGTCCAAGACACAATTGTGACAATCTCAGGCCTCGCTTGCGTCACGTGACCCCGCAGAATAGAGATGAATTTTTCCGCACTAGCGTCTCCTCGGCTGAGCCATCGTTTTGAATATATGCCATCTTATATATTAGCTTCAGATCAATAAACTTCCCGATCAGAAAAAACGTATAAGAGCTGGCGGACGTTCTAGCGTCAGCCTCAGCGTTAATTTGCGACGAGATCAACGACGTGCAAGCGAGTGGCTGCAGCTGGTGCCCATCATTCAATTTAAGATGTCAATGCGGTCACAGTTGCTCATGGAAATAATTTTTGAAAAAGAGATTATTGAAGTGGTGAATTCCACATTAAAGTAAGCCCGGCCTCACCTAGCCATCTTCAATACTGCTTTCAAATTAGCTGCTCCATCATAGCGCAATTTGCATCTCTAGCTAGTGTATCTACTACCTGGCTTCTTGAAATCTTTTGCCATCACTACTTATGTCGACTGAACGTACGTCGAAAGAGGAGTATACAATGAAGTTTCGCAATTAAGCTATAGTTCATATAGCACAGAAATCCCTCTACTTCACATGACTCATCAACGTTTTATATAATGTTAAAAATTAGACCGTGGAATTGTTTCCGTATCGTCTCGCGTACATTCCCATGGCCTTCATTGGGAAGTAAAACTTGTAGTTTGGATACTCGATGGCACAAGAGTGGTTGAAAACACCCTCGCAGTGGTTCCAGTCGTATGATCCGTCTGGGTTCTGCTTGTCCATCAAGAATCTGACTCCTCGTGAAATCACCTGCTTGTCGGGGTATTCAGCCAGCAACAAGGCAATGAGGGCCCAAGCGGTCTGGACCACTTGGGAAGAGGAGTGCCGGACGTAAGTAAAGATTTCACACGATCTGAAATCTTCAGACCAGCCGCCGTCTTCCTCCTGTCGCTTGACAAAGAATTCACAAGCCTTTCTAATCGTCTCCGAATTGTCATAGGTGTAACCTTGCGTTTGGAGCGCTTCAATGGCGAACATTCCGGCGTAAGTGTAACAGACACCCCACGAGCCGTACCATGAGCCGTCCTCATTCTGGTAAGAAACGATGTAATCCAGCGCTAATCTGATTGCCTCGTCGATTTCCTCTGCTCGATAGTCAAAATACTTTCTGAAGTAAGTAAGTCCCAAGACAGAGGAGTCAGTACACTCGACATAAGGAAACTCAATCATAATGTTTCCAAAGACCTCTGCCGGGTTGAGCCACTCAATCAACTCTGAGCCCTTAATCTTTTCGTAAGAAGCAAAAGCACCATAGTGGAAGTCACCAGTGTTTTGCAGCGTCATTAAAACGTCGATACCATCGTACAGCCGCTGCACTGGAATCTCCTCCCTGAGGAACTCGAAACCCGGAAGGTTCTGAACCATAATAATGGCTTTGATAGCTTCAGCAGTACAGTCACTCACCGTGAACCCCTGAGTCTTTGTGGAGAACGGCCAGCCTCCATTTCTTTTGTCTCTAAAACTGCCGTCGACGCAGTTTGTATCAAACTGAGATCGCACAAGGAAGCGGTAACCTGAAATCAGGACATCTCTGAATTCTGGGTTCTCGGCCACACCAGCGACAATGCTGTATTGCAAGGCAAACGCAACGTCCCAGACCTGGACGCCGTTAGTCCCATTCATTGCCATACCGTCTGGTGTCATGAACAGAAAGTCAGGCCATCTGAAAATGAACCGCTGGAACAATTCCGAGTCTCGGCCCTCCTCCAGGTACATAACTATGGCGTTCATTGCATTACTGACCGGAGCGATGGCCAGGTGGTCGGTGTTTTCGAGGTCCATCTTGACGAGCTTCACAGCGTAGTCTGACGACCACTTCTTGAGCCAATTCGGTCTGAGGTACTTTTCGTAAAACACCAACACCCTATTGAACGTGTCCAGAAGCTTTGTGTGTGGATAGTACAAATCAACACCACAGACTGTGTTCCTGTGCTTGCTGAACTGGTAGCTTTCGTAGGGTTTGGTGTAGAGCTCGTTTCGCAGGTCTCGCAGCAATGGGTTTAGATCCTTCTTCACCTTGTGGACAGACAGGTAGCCCAGTGGTAGGTAGATGGCTCGCGTGTGCACCCAGAACCGTCCTGGGTGGATTGGAAACTGGTAGGGAAGCAGCCACAGCTCGGGAGGTGCGGGGTTCACGCCTTCCCACTCGTACAGATTCAATAGGGCTAGATATGCTTTACCCCAGTGAGGATTGCCAATTGCTCCGCCCAGCGAGTGCAGAGTGTTCCGGGCTTTCACCAAAGCGGGATGGTGGGCTTCCATGCCCAGAATTCGGAGGATAATATAGTTGATGCTTGTGCCAAACGCTGTAGACTTGTCGTATGTGTGGAGGCCCCAGCCACCGTCAACTGGATGCGCTCGATTGACAATGTATCGACAGATCTCAATCTTCTCTTCAGGAGCGAAGGGAACGTCGCAGAAGTACTTGGCCACAACGTATCCGATCAACATGAACATTGGCCCGGAATACTGACAGGGGAAGATACCTGACGGGTCTTGAATGTATTTGAGGAATCGAAACGCATTGGTAGCGCTCTCATGTGGAGTCTTGGCGGGCGGGTAGGTATCAGGCTTGAAAGTGGGTAGATTGAGCTGGTAAGAGGTGTAATTTGATGGCGGATGTGTCTTGAGATGGTCGTCACCTCGAACGTATATCCAGTTCTGTTTGCCCAGCTCATCGCAAACCAATCGCCATCGAGTATGGTCGCTAGATGGAAGTCCGTACTGGTCGGAGGGGAATTGGCGCTGGACCATGTTGGATGAATGTGATGTCCCTGAGCGTGAAATGTGTTGACATGTTATATGTACAGGCACCCTAACCCTAGAGACTATGTATACAGGAGAACGAAGATCACTGAAAGGAGATTCGCAGCGATTGTGATTTATTGTTCAGTTTGAGGTAATTGAAATAAATAAGTATATTACAATCAGTAATTACCATTTTTGTGGAGCTAAGTTAGTAGTGTTCATGAAGCGGTTCGTTTGTTAGTAGAGTGGTTTGTGAGCAGACCTGTGAGGACGAGACGCTCAAGAGCAATGGGCTCAAGTGCGAGGTCGAATAAGGTAAGCCAAGTGCTGCGACGTATCGCAGTGATCAACAAGGCGCAACTCCAATAGTATCCAGCCAAACTCTAGGAGAGCCAAGGCCAGGATCGCATGCACCAGCATCGGCGAGATCAACAACATCAGCTGTCTTGGTGCTTTCAGACATCTTTCAGGCACATTGTTAGTGCAGTATCTCAGCCACTCTGGAATCACAGTCGCTGTCCCGTGCAGCCGAACTAATATCAAACAAACACTCGGTACAAGCCTTTACGGCTAGAATACTCACCCTGCTGAGTTGGCAGCATGTTGAATCGCTTCTTCAAGGTAAGTCGCTGTCGAGAGTACTTGTCGTCAGGAGAGAATCGGGCTGGGTGGGCGCTCTTGGTGATCTCGCCGTCCTCAGTGAGCTTCTTGAGGGTGTAGATTCGCTTTCCAGAAGCGTCAAGAGTGAACATCAAATGCATCTTGGTCTATTGTTGAATATGAATGTTGATGGTGCCGAAATTTTTTTCGCGTCGGGAGATAGCGAGCTTAGTAAGCGCGTCTACCAGTGCTTAGTAAGTATAATCTTGGTCCTATGAGACTTCTTCGGCTTGTGACGGCACTGACCTAAAGGTGAGATTGAGTCCAGTTGTGTTTGGATTATTACGCTCGTGCTAGGCCTGTTCGTGGTCCTCTGGCTTCTCGTCTATTGGATCATGAAGCTGGCGCGTCGTTTCCAAGTGAAATAGCACGTTCCGCTGATAGTTTTGCCACATTTGCGACAGCAATTCGACGTTCATGTTTTCCTTATTCACTTCCTTCATTAGCTGACGCTTGCCTGGGCAGTTGCACTGACCTGAAGTTCCGCGTTAACCTTAACAATCGCGTCGTTCAGTTTTTCCTGAGTTAGATTTAAGCGGCGAATGGATGGCACTCACAACATTGGAGATGATACGGGCCAGTATGGCGTTTTGTACTTGTTCGTGAGGGTTCTCCATGATAAATTGCTAGTGTGAGGTTATCAGGTGCTGATAAGCGCGCACCGCAGCGTTGACTATACATAATAACAAATTACCTCTATAATCGTAGAATACAAGATAGATATGCAAGCTAAGACCACTGCATTCCGCGTGAAGTCCAGTACTGAAGAAACCTGTTGATAAATAACGAATGCATGCCAGGATTACTGCTGGCGGTTAGTGGGGTCTGATGAATGTTAATGAGGAGCCGGCTGCACTTCGCTAAGAGTGCACCGCGTGGACTGGACAACAGCCCGCACCCTTCCTGGAGAACCAGTCAAGAATGCACCGTTCGTGGAACACGCACAGACACTCCAAGCGGCCAATCGAGTCGCCTGGCCTAAAGTCCTCAAAGCAAATCACACACTCTCCCGTCAGACCCGACATTCCCGGACTTCCAACCTCGTCACCGGCCTTACCTTTAGCTTTCTCCGCCAGATCAGGCAGCCTGTGCACCACCATGCGGTTGTTCCGTCGCTGGTCGCGGGTGCCGGAAAACTCGGCCTTTTCCACACAAGCAATAACATGTTCCTCTCGAGCAGGTTCAGCCAAATGATCTACACGAGTACCACAAACCGGGCACAAATTAGACTCGTCCTCATCGGTTAGGGGGACGCTCTGGATCAGGGTGCCGTCACTTTTGTACAAATCGTCGTCTCGTCGCGGCGCCCGCGAGGAACTGGGGCCAGCAGACGTCCGTCGGTGGTGTCGAATCCTCAAAGCACTCTTCAGCATCTCGAGCTCTTCCATGCACACGTCGCAGGTCCTATGAGGAACGTGAGGGGACTCCAGAAAGATTTGGCTGGGAGGCGAAACCACGTACGTCGAGGGCAGATACGTTGAACGAGAGGACGAACAGTTCCCGCACACAACTCTGCCGCATTTTCTGGTTAGCATAATCTCAGAAATGTTGAAGGCGCAGCTCCACTCTGACAAAGCAAAGGCTAGTCAGGCCCGTAGCTGACAAGATGATTAAACTACTCACCTGCAATGGTGCCTTCGGAAAAATAACGAATACTTTTGATGGCACAGAAAACACTCCTTGGCCTGGTCGTCCGTTTGCCACAGTGGGACCCCTTGAGGTATTCTCCTAACGCTCATGTGGATAAGCTTGTGTCTGTGACATAATCGAGCTTATCGCCCATCAGCAATCACGTGATGTCACGTGGGAGTTACCGTTTTGGGATTGTTTTGCAATGCAATGTAACTGAAACAATTAATACGGTACATGCTCTAACTAGTGAGTAACCTGTAAGTTACGATTACACTACTCGTCGTCGGAAAAGAGCGCGTCGTCATCCATGTTGACATCAGAGTCGGAGTCAGCACCCTTATCGTTATCAGATTTCTTATCATCTTCAGAAAAGCCTGCAAACTCAGACTCTTCGGACTCGCTCTTATCGGCCTCTTCTCCGTCATCGCCAGCCAGCTCCTTAGCCTTGAGCAGGCCTCGCTTAGTTCTCGAAGTTTTACCCTCCTGGGCGTCCTTCTTCTTCTTGACGTTTTCTTCTTGCTCCTTTCTTCGCTTCTCTCGCAGGGCGTCTCGCTGCTTATGTCGCTGCTCAATCTTGAGGGCCTCAGCCTTGGTCTTTTCAACGTACGCGTGATATAGGGTCTTTCCGGTGCACAGACCTTCCTCAATCTTTCTGAGCTCGAGCTTGAGTCGTGGTCCGACTTCCACCAGCTTAATAGCCCGCTTCTGCGTAGTGGGCTCCTTCTTGGGCTGCTCTGTCTTGATCTCCACAGTCATTCCGTCTTCCTCAATCTCGCTCTCACTGGTGTATCCGCCGTTGTATGGGTCCAGCAAGTAATCGGCGATGTCAGAAGCCTTGGACATGTTGGGGACAGCCTTCTGCAACTTGCCTTTGACTGTAGATAGCTTCTTAACCTGCTTGGAGGTGTCAACCAGCCGCGTCTCAATAATGTAGTGTCGCACGTCGATGGTGTCTTCGTCGGGCAGCTTATTCAACATCAGAACACGCTTGATGGACTTGACATCAGTAGTGTGTGCGGAAATTGGGGGAAACATGTTCTGGAACATGGAAGTAATCAAAGAATCCTTGTTGGAGTCTGAGGCAGTGTTGAAACCGTTCATGACAAGTAGTGGAGGGTTAGTAGTGTCCAGGGAGCCAAGAGACTTTGGACTCTTTGTAAACTTGGAGACATCCTTGCATAGCGAGTAAGCTTTGACTCGGAAGTTCAGAGTTGGACCTCGTGGAGTTCGTGTGATTCGCAGCCCAGTGTTTCCGTTCAAAGATTGTGTGAAGATAAACAAATGACTGACGCCGAGAGGTCCGGACATTGTGACGAAATCCTTGAGCTTATTTGATTTTCGTTCACGCAGCTTGGCGGCCGTATGCGGTTGCATGATTTGTCGAAAGTCTCGCACCAACTGAGACAGAGAGGGAGTGATTTGACGTTTGTTGTCGCCCATCTTGAACACCAGCGACTTGGGGATGGCATCTTGGGTTTCCTGGTCAGGAGCGGCGTGTGTTCTCTTTTTGCTCTATGTTAGTGCCGTAATCGAACGTAGCGAGATTACCGGTTGTTGTGCTTTTGCTAGCCTGACAGAATCAAGTGCCTGATGTACTCCGCTTGACCTAATATCCACTCTGATCTCGTCACAGAACCAGACCTGCGAGGACAAGCCCGCATCGGCATGGCCGTCAAAGGCTTCACAGCCCCATTCGCCTGTACTCATTCCTCATGGTCTACTCACTCTTCGTCGGGCCATTGTGTGTGATGCGAATGTGTGCGATATGAAAAAAAGTTTTGCGCCGCAGGAAAATTATTTATCACCAGAGATACACTAACGCTGACAGACACCCTTATAGCAGACCAGCAGATCCGCATTGAGAGCCAACATAGCTGGCGCCATCACGGAATAGAGACACAGAACTACGCTGCCACAGATGCCCGTCATCAAGAAGACCAAGGCTGCTATGCCCAAGCCATACGATAAGAGCGAAAAGGCAGAGAGGATAGCAAAGGAGACTAAGAGGGAGGAGTCTGAGAGTGAAGAAGAGGAACAAGAGGTGAAAGATGAACAAGAGGAACAAGAGGAAAGGGAAGAGAAAAGCGCTGAGGAAGAAGAACACACATTTGCCAGCCTTGGTGTCAATGAGATCCTACAGGAAGCTTGCATCAAGATGGGCTATACCAAGCCAACACCTATCCAGGCCCAATCTATTCCGTTTGCCCTACAGGGCCGTGATGTGATGGGTTTCGCTGCTACCGGTTCAGGTAAGACTGCTGCCTTTGCGATCCCAGTCCTTCAGGCTCTGTACGACAACCCCTCGCCGCTGTTTTGCTGCGTTCTTTCGCCTACACGAGAACTGGCGCATCAGATTTCCCAGCAGTTTGAAGCTCTGGGAGCGGAGATGGGTGTGCGGTGCGTGGTCATCACTGGTGGTGAGAACTCCATGCAACAGAGTCTGGCGCTGTCCAAGAAGCCACACGTGATTGTGGCCACACCAGGGCGACTTTTGGACCATCTCGAAAAGACTAAGGGCTTTTCTCTGAGGACGCTCAAGTACCTGATTCTCGATGAGGCTGATCGACTGCTTGATATGGACTTCAAAGAGCCCATCACCAGGATTCTGAGCATCATCCCCAAAGAGCGACACACTTATTTGTTCTCTGCTACGCCGTCCAAGGAAGTTGAGCAGCTACAGCGGGCCTCGCTGTCGAACCCGATACGAGTATCTGTGTCGTCGCGAATCACCACTGTCGACACGCTGATGGAGTACTATGTCTTTCTGCCGCTGAAGAACAAGGACGCCACACTGATCCACCTGCTGAACGACTTCATGGGCAAGAGCATTATCGTTTTTGTCAATACAAAGGACGAGGGAACGCGAATTCCTATTCTGCTCGAGCTCCTGGGCTTCAAGGCTGTTCCAATCAACGGAAACATGTCACAGGCTTCACGACTGGGCGCTCTCAACAAATTCAAGGGTGGCCTGAGAAAAATCCTGGTCGCCACCAACGTTGCTGCCCGAGGTCTCGACATTCCCTCCGTCGACATCGTACTGAACTACTCGGTGCCTGACAACAAGGACGATTACATTCACCGAGTGGGTCGAACGGCACGAGCCGGTAGAACCGGTAAGGCTATTACCTTCGTCTCGCAGTACGACGTTGCCCGATATTCCGCTATCGAGAAAGAGGTTCACGAGGATAAGAAGCTGCCCGCGTACGACATCGAAAAGGATGAAATAAGCACAATCATGGGCACCATTGACGAGGCTCAGCGACAGGCAAAGATCCGGGTGATTGAGATTTTCAGAAGGCAGCAGCAGAAGAAGGGCGGAAAGGTGCTGCATGGAAAGAAGAGGAGAGACGATATGGACAATGATCACCGTTAGACAACAGCAGCGCAGCTGCGTAGCGACGGGCGAAATCACGAAACTTTACCTGTAGATACTGACCATAGACAATCAATACTGCTTAGTGATTGATTATCGGAATCGTATTTGTGTTTGCGGCGACTAATTAGCCCCAGTGCAGGGGTGGTACTAATCGTACCCCTTGCAAACCTTTATACCCTCCCCGCCTACTGCAAGGTGAAAGCATCAGTCTAATTCCGGACTCCGAGTATAATAGCACCAGTAACCTGATTACCAATCCATCGAGCAATGTCTCATTGGTCGTGCGGCGCCCCAGATATATAAAATCCTAGCACAATCCCCTCCAGATCACCAACGTTATCACCATGACTTACCACCTCTGGGGAGAGCAAATTGGACCAATTGGCTACGGCCTGATGGGCTTCTCGTGCTATCCGGACAAGAAGCTACCCACTGACGAAGCTGTTGAAGTGATGAAGGCGGCGCTTAGCCATGGAGCCAACTTTTGGAACGGTGGCGAGTTTTATGGCAACCCAGAAGCCTTCCACAACTTGGAACTGGTTCAGGCCTACTTCAAGAAGTATCCACAGGACTTTGACAAGGTTTTTCTGTCGATAAAGGGCGGTGCTCAGCACGGGACATGGCAGGTTGACGGCACACGAAAGAACATTGCTCGGGCTATCGAGGACACGCTCAAGCACCTTGACGGCAAGCCATTGGACATGTTCACCATCTGCCGAATTGACCCTAAAGTCCCGGCCAAAGACACCTACAGCGAGGTTGTCAAGTACGTTAGAGACGGAAAGGTGAAGCACGTATGTCTGTCGGAGGTGCTTCCAAAGACTCTTCGAGAATTACACGCTATCCACCCGGTTTCCGCTGTCGAGATTGAGTACTCGCTGTGGTCTCGAGAGGCTGTCGAAAATGGACTGTTCCAGGCTTGCAGCGAGCTCAACATTCCAATTATTGCCTACTCTCCGCTGGGCAAGGGAATGTTGACAGGCAACGTCCAGACGGAGCAGCTTGGAAAGGGCGATTTCAGACGGCATTTTGATCGATTCCAGCCGGAAAATGTGAAAAAGAACCAGCCGCTGATTGATAAAGTCAATGAGATTGCCACCCGGAAGGGCGTTGTGCCGGGACAGGTGGCTCTAGCTTGGATCAAACATTGTTCCAACCTTGCCACTCCAGACTTCAAGTACCCTTACATCATCCCCATCCCGGGCACTACAAACATTAAGCGAATTTCTGAGAACTACAGGCCAGTGACACTCACTGACGCAGAGTTCCACGAGCTGAACTCATTCTTGGAGAAGTTCTCTGTGGCAGGCCACAGGTACAACGCGGCCATGGCTGACTCGGGCACCTTGTACCAGTAGCGGGCGACAAATGGCGGGCGAGTAGCAAAATGGAAAGGCTGAAACATCGCATAATGAACTACGAAGTACATTGACAGTCTAGTTCATCAATATCATTATGCTCTATGCCACTATGCTGGAGTATCTAACATGCAATTCTAGTGTCCAGCACGGCCCGATCCAGGGTTCTAGATGTGTATTCCAATGTAGTGTGGCCTTCCGGGAGTATTATTCGGTGAGACTAACACGTCTGCAGTCTATGCTTCCACTTCATAATCCACAAGCCGTAAAAGATACCCGCGGCGGCAAACATGCACAGTCCCGTGACGTAAAAAGTCATTGCATAGCACCTGACGCCTCCATCACAGATTTTGCCCACTAGCTCGCCCACACTGTCCCTGGCGCTCTGACCGTCATAGACACTGCCAAACAGCAGTCCAAAGGCCAGCGAGCCAAGAGCGGGGGCGAGAATGAAAACGCCGTAATTCGTGCCAAACGAGTTGATACCCCAGACTCCTGCGACAATGGCAGGGAGAAGGGTGAATAAGGCACCATATGCTGTTCCGTTGATGACGGACGAAATGTAGAAATGCGAGCCTGCGTCAAGGCTGAAGTGTCCAAGCGACATGACAAAGTGGCTCGAGCCGACAATGAGCAGTATTCCCGACAGAAGCACTGGCCGGGATATGTACGGAACCAAAGAGTCTGAAGCCACGCCAATGATGAGCCGGACGATAGTGTTGGCCACAGAAAAGATAGAAACCTGAGAGCTGACGCTTGGCCCATCCGGTATGGTGCTCAGAATAGCCCCCATGTTGTTGATGTACATCTCCAGCGGTCCTGAGGTGATGATGAATGCGAATAGAGCCAGCCAGGTAGCGCTCTCGGACAGGAAACGCACCAGTCGCTCTTTCTGGGTGAGGAATTCCACAGAGAGGGCGGACTCATTGTCGTGTGAGACCACTTTCTCAAGTTTCTTTGCGCCGTGGTCGTTTGAGAGCTTTGCGCCGGCGTAGCCGACGATCGTGGCCATGACAAACAGGCATCCGAGAGAAAAGTACACCCGTGGGAGTGGCAGCGAGGGACCCTCGCCAAAGAGGAACTTGACGACCTGAGCTTCCCACAGAGAAGACATGCCGTAGAAGGCGATAGGCGCAGAGAGTGAGAGGCCTGGGTTCTCCGGGTATAGTCTTGCGCAGGTCACCATGGAGCCGAGGAACAGCCCGCCGGTTCCAAAGCCCACCAGCACAAAGCAGGAGGCAATGTGGTAATGGGAGGCGCCGACGCTGGCAAAGTAGGAGGCGAGAAAATAGCCCGTGGTCATAAGAAGGCCGCCTAGGGTGTTCAGAAAGACCTGGCCATACTTGTCACCGAGGTAGCCGATGACGGGGGCGGCCAGATATGTTGCTAACATGCAAAAGATGGAAATCACATTGACTTCAGTGAGCGAGTAGCCCAGCCGTTGGAAGGCAGGGATGTAGAGCGAAAACAGGCCCACGGAACCGCACGTGAGACAGGTGAACACGGAGAGAAGGAAGGCAATCTTCCGTGTGTTCTCCCGGGGTTCCTTCTTCAGGAGAGTGGTGGTTTCATCTTGCATAGTACGGGCACAGCGACCGGAACGCCAGTGCTGGAGACTATGTGGAGAAGAGTGGTGGTGATAAGAGATCAAGTGGGACTGCGAGATAAGAATATTAGTCATGCGCGGGCCATGCCATGCAGGGCTCCACAAAGCTTAAAGTTATTGTGGCGTCGCTGGGAGACTGGGGAGTATTTTGTGAGGGCCCTACAGAGTTGTAATGAAGGGAGAGGCTTGCTAAGTTTTGAGATACTCTGGCATGAGCGTTGGCTGGTGCTAAGATTAAATGCTAGACTAAAGTTCGCGAGGCTCTGGCGGAAAATGACTCGCTTATCGACCAAACCAGGCTAACAGGCGAGGCTCTCGCTAACCAGCTGCATCGAGCTCACCATGAACATGGCTCTCTGGTTTCAGCGTGGACTGACTAGTCGGCCTGCGCTAGCCTGACCGATCGCTAACCTGTACTGTATCGCTAGCTATGGTTCGCTACCACTCGTCTAGTTGAGCACATGGAGCAGAAAGTAGGCAATAGCATCCATCAGTCCTATCGCACTGTAATAAGCCACTATGATGCACACTGCCACCGCAAGGAATAGGCCGAACCACAGGTAGACGATCGTCAACGGGAACGCCAGCCAGATGGGCATCAGCAGGTGTACTTGGCCTTTGACAGAGCTGCTGGCTTGGTTTGGGTGTTACCACTGCTGTGGACCACGAGACTGATCTGCGACATGCAGCATCACTGGGTCATGCAGCGTCCGTCTCAGAGCAAACACTAATATACAACGCAGCCATTGTCTCAGAGCGGGTATAAAGGACCAGCGGATTCGCTTGTTCTGTGTCCACGTCCGTGGCTACCTCACGATCAACTGCGATGACCTCACTTTCCAGCCTCCGCGCGCCACGAGGTCGGTTGATCTACCACTGGGCGTGGGCCCGCGCCCCCGTTTCCGAGGCGGCCCTACCAGTATTCAGTTCCATAACCGGATTCAGTTCGAACCTGGACTCAATTTCCATTACACCAGATGCTCTGGCATGCTGTGGCACCGTGAGACGTGAGTGTGTTTGAAGGTTTTTTCCCAGCCACACGGCTGGTTTTCCTTGGGTGTGTAACCTTATCTCCTTAGGCAATATACATTATCTGTAAGAAGCATAGGGCAGTTTTCTTTACTGTACAAATGTTCTGGCGCAAGAAACTACGGCTGTGTAATGCGTTAGCGTGTTGCTAGCTATTTTCATGATTCGTCATGCTATGCTGTGTGTCCCGTTCCTGTGTAGGCTCGCTACAAGTGCTGCAGCAGGAGAGCCTTGGCTTTCTCGACCTCGCCGGCGGATCCCAGCCAGATGCCGGACCTCTCGTGAATCTCCTGTGGCACCAGGTCGAGAATCCTCTCGCCCCGGTCGTTGATAGCCAGACCTCCTGCCTGCTCAATGATAAATGCCATTGGGAAGCCCTCGTACAGCAATCTCAGCTTGCCCTTCTTGCTCTTCTTGTCGGCAGGGTAGGCGAAGATGCCTCCGTACAAAATGGTTCGGTGCACGTCGGCGACCATGGAGCCAATGTATCGCGAAGAGTATGGCTTGCCCTCGGCGGGAAACTTGATGGACTCAAAGTACTTCTTAGCGCCATCGGCCCAGTACATGGAGTTTCCCTCGTTCACCGAGTAGATGGCCCGGGACTGTGGCAGCTTGAGGTTGGGGTGGGTCAGGATGAACTCTCCCAGCGAGTTATCGAGCGTGAAGCCGTTGAGGCCGTGTCCGGTCGACAGCACCAGGTTGGCCGAGGCACCGTACATGGTGTATCCGGCAGCCACCAGCTCCTTGCCTGGTCGTAGAACATCCTTAATGGAGCCCTTGGAGTCTGGCTGGAGCTTGTAGACGCCAAAGATAGTGCCGACAGAGACGCCGGCGTCAAGGTTAGAGGAGCCGTCAATCGGGTCGCAGACAACGGCGTATTTGCCGTCGCCGCCAAAGACAATGAGGTCCTCCTGCTCCTCGGAGACGAGCACCTTAACCTTTCCGGACGCCTTCATGGCGTTGATGAAAATGTCGTCGCCAATGACATCGAGCTTCTTCTGGTCGTCTCCGGTCGAGTTGGCGGTGCCGCTCAGGCCAATGAGGTTCACCAGCGTGGCTCGTCGGATGTTGTGAGCGATGAACTTGAAGGCGAACTGCAGCGAGTTTAGTAGCAGCGTGAAGTCTCCAGTAGCGTGCGTAGCGTCCTGCTGAGACTGCAAGATAAATCGCGTCAAAGTGACGATATCGGTTTCCACGTCGGCGTTGGCAGACATTGTGTGTGGGTGTGGGTTTTGTGAGATTAAATAAATAAATGTATAGGTAAGTGTCGATGTGGTGATGCGGAGGTCTGAGGTTTTTATGTGGGGAATTGCCCCGGGACGATCGTTTTCGTGGCGGCGGCACGCGTTCCGGTTTGTTCTCGTTACAAAGCCGCAGCAAGCACGAGAATGATAATCAAATCGGGTAACCGGGAATTACCGAACTAGGGACGAAAACACGTATCAATTAACTGGCCGTGTGTATATAAGGTCTGGCTATGTGTGTCTTGTAAGTCTACTTCGAATTTACAGATATCTCGCGCTCATTGCTCGCTGCCTCGGCCGAGCCCGGCTCACCCCGGGCTGATTTTGTTATCGTTCGGCCCCGACTTTGCCGGGCCCCTGTACAATAGGCGGAACCTACGTAAAATTCCGACGCAATTAGCCTAATAGCACTGGCCAGAGGTTAGTACTGACCGTTGACCCCACCCGGTAAAGAGAGCACAGACTCACAGTGATAGCGACCAAGCCTGGCGTGTGATTTGACCCCTGATCCGAGGCGTGGCGTTTGACGCGAGCCAATGCTTGTAGAGGCCTCGACTAGTATGAGCCCCGTCAGCAGTGATTCGAAAATGGGCAACCCGGGCTAAAGGTTGTCAATAACTGATAGTTCCCTGCTTGGTGGCGCGCCCAGTGATCACAGGCATCACAAAAGTTCACCACCACCGACCATTGGCATCAGATAGAGCCAACCAAGTAGAGGGGTCTAAAGCTCAATCATATCAGCTTCAGTTCATACTGTTTCGCACCGAACACAGCGTCTGACAACATAAATCAAGCGTCCATCAACAGTCTGTAACGCTCTTGGGAATGATAAACTACTCGGGCATTGCGTCGGCTTTGCGCCTGGTTTACTCTCCATCCTCATTTCGACCTCATTTGGTGATTTCTAACTTTAATCAGCTTCCAGTTCCGATCCCCAGCGCTGTACCAGGCAAAGAGATCAAAGTGGTGGTCCTCGACAAGGACAATTGTTTCGCCGAACCGCACAGCAACGTTGTCTGGCCAGAGTATCAGACGACGTGGGACCTGCTCAGGAAGGAGTACAGCGGAAGACTACTGATTGTATCCAATACAGCTGGATCGTCTGACGACCCGACGTTGGAGCAGGCGCGACTCCTCGAGAAGAATACCGGTGTGCCGGTTTGGCAACATTCGTATAAAAAGCCAGGATGCGATAAGGAGCTGTTGGATTATCTGAGACGGGAAAAGCTGATTGAGTGTCCGAGCGAGATCGCGGTTGTGGGTGATCGGCTAATGACGGATGTGGTGCTCGCCAACAAGATGGAAGCCCAGGCTGTGTGGATCAGAGATGGGGTCAAGCCGACGTCTAACCCCTTGGTTAAGTTTGAGCACCTGTATTTCGAGCATATTTTGAAGTCCCAGTCTTAAGAGGCGTCCTCTTTTGGGAACAAGTGGCCCGAGAGTGACTTGTTTAAAGCAAACGAGGTGGTTTTGTCGCCAAAAATCGGCTTCATCAACTCGTCACAGAGAATCTCTCGGCCATCGTTGGGATTCTGGAGGTTATTAGCCTTGATGTACGTCCAGATGCCTTTGACGACCTGTGGCCGCGAGAGCTCGCTCTTTCCGAGCAGTGCTTGTAGTCGAGGGCCTAGCAACATTTCCTTATTGAAGCCGTTCTTCTTGACCGGCTTGTCGTCATCATCGTCGTCGACCTCACCTCGCTTCCGCTTGGCTTCCCTCTTCTTGGTCTTGACGACGTTGGTGGATGTTCGCAGGTCACGTCGGTTGAGCGAACTCTGCATTTTGGCAGCAAGAAGGGCGTCGTTCTCGAGCATCTCTTCTTTTTTGACGGAGGTCTCGGACTGGCGTTTCTGAAGAAGAACTAGTCGCGATACCACTAGCTTGTCCATTTCTTTCTATTATTAGCATTCACAACCCCAGACAACCTCCCAATAGCATTCATAGTGAGTCAGCATATAACCTCTTAATGTCCGTACACATTCAATTTGACCAGTCAAGGATCACAATGCATCGAGGCATGCGACGCGTGCTAAGCCAGTATAACACAGGTATACTCTCAGGCACAAGCCATCGTCCCATTCTTGGTCATATCCTTTGGAGGCCTTGGCCCCTTCTTCCTTTCACCGCCTACTCACCTTGTAAGCGCTCAAATCTATAGCAAATAATTCCTGCAGCGCCCGGCGAATCCTCTTGACCGACACGGCCATCAGATCGGAAACCTCCAGTAGAGCCTTGTTAGTCCTTTCTCAGTCAAACAACTCACATCAATCGTAGGCGTGTACTTAGACGCATCGAACTCAGTGATCTTGGTGTACTCCGTCATAATGTTATTATTGTCCTCCCAACCTGCGTCCCCGACATCACCATGAAATACAGGGTGCGTGGGGATGTTGTATCACGTAATGTTATTGTGGTGGGTTATTAAGCTACAATAGGGATGAAGATGTACTTGTATTGTGGCTGATATTCATGTAGGACTTTGTTTTGCCCACGAGAGGCCTTTTGCCGGCACCGCGCGGACAATTTGAGCTGAGCCGCCTTGTTTCACGCGACTTCAGCGCCGCAGGTCATCTTAGAAGACACCTTACCTGGCTTAACTTGATATGGTTACCTGAAGGCGCTATCACGCATTTCTTTCTTGGCCTCGGTGGCTCCCAGATCCCACCTGCTTGGCTGGCCGAAATCTCAAATCGTTGACCACAGGACCAGAAGCATAATGACACCGCTTCTCATGACCAGCTGCGCGAGCACAAACGCTGATGCCTCGTAAGACTTTGGAAATCATTAGACTTGTCGAAGTCCCATGTCTCGACAAGGCGATCAGAAATACCGCGCATGAAGCTTCCATTTCTAGCCTGTCATCAGGATTATTGCACTTGTAGAGGGACGAAGCCTGAGTAAGTGAAGCGAGTGCCTTGGAGAAGTCGCATCCCACGCAATCTTATGCATGGTCGGCTAGAAACAGACGAAAAATGCGTCCAGGTCGCGATTTCCTCAGTTAGATTTTTTCGCTAGAGTATAAGAACGGATTCGTCGAAGTGCTCCTAGATCGAACTGTACGTGCTGATGTCACAGTCGATTTCAAACTCTAGCTTCTTCGATCGAGCCTGTTGAACCCAGCCGCCCTATGAAGAGAAAGAGAGGAACGGGAAGCCTTGAAACCCTTGGGGCCCCTTGTCAAGCATGAATCGAAGAGTATGATAGCCCACTGAAACGGACTGAGATCGATAAATCTTTGTAATAAGCTCGATCCATATTCGGTGAAGTTGTCCAGTTCATGAGCTGCTAGTCCCTCGGCTTTAACACCAATTTGTCGTCAAGTGCCCCTGTCAGCAACATTTCGGCAGTGCCACGTTCCACTGAACTACTGGAACCGGTGGTGGTCACCCCTTCACTATTCTAGGTTTCATTCTCATCGCGAGCATGCTTCGAAAATCGATATAGAATTGGGTCAAACTGCCAACCCTGTTAATGATCGTCAAGCGCGTTGAACTCGTCGGTCCCCCTTTACAATAGGACTGATGGCAGTGGCTTGCTGAGGAGCAAAACGTGAACTTGTCCGCGACATCGCGTAACACGCACAGGCCTTCGGTGCGGCTGAGTGTGTCTTACAACTACACAGTAGGATACTGAATCTGGTGCAAGACTTCTGCAGGGCACGAGACACTCACAACCTCCGCAAGACGCGAGGCTCCGTGGAGAGTGCTATGGCTAGGAAAGCACGCTGGTGCCGGATCTTCGAGATTGATCATTATGAGGAAACAATACCTCGCGATAGGGTGCGGCGCCTCATCGTGCGGCGCCTCGAAACGGCGGATAAACTTTCTGGAAAACTATGTTTGATAGCTTCGTTGGATTATACCCGGCTGAGCCTGTAAACTACTACCGTGATGAGCACGAATAGACTTACGATAGAGGAAGAACATTTGAGAGAGAGCGACTATTGTTATGTGCCTAGTGAAGTCGATGGTTTTGGAACAGAGCAGAGATGCAGCTATTTTTGCACCTTTCCCTGAAAAACCTCGCGTATCCAGTGGGAGAGAAACAAGAGGATCATCTCTCTACCGTGAACCTCATCTTCCCGATATCACTTATCGTATGCGCAGATCGTACGGTCCAATATCCTGGTACGTACGCTACGTACTATAACATTGCTCACGCGTTAACCGTTTCCTGTGACTTTAGAGCAGGTCAATTGATCGTCGCACTCATAGTTAGATGAAATTTGAATATTGTATGGCGATCCGGAACTCGAACCTGACCTTCGACTCCAGCTAGTAGAACAAAAAGAAGTGAGTCTACAACACCTATTGTTCCCACATGGTCTCCCGCTGTAGTACTGGATAAGGCTCTCCCGGGCTTAACTGTGATTGATCGGACGGGGAATCGTGTTTTTCCGAGGATGTGGCCGTAGACGGGGTTTTTATGATTCTGGTTGCAGCAATTGCCAGACATGAAGTCACATATGCAATTGACGCAATTTGCCACGGCATGCGTATCGATCCTCCAACCATCAACTGCGGAGAGATCCACTCACGCGCCATGTGCCATGATGCTAGCTTTGACCCAAAGTCTAAATTCTTTCTCATACCAAGTGCGCGCTAGACTCTCGGGAAGCAGTGGCATCGTAGAATCAGAAACACGGCCCAAGCACGTACTAACAGCACGGACGACTATAGGCTCATCGCAGGAGTTCCGCCTCCGCCGTGAGATCTTCTGAGCAGCCAAACACACGCGGAACTAGGCATCGATCCTTTTCTCCCCAGTACGTTGAAAGCGCGCGTAGCGACCATTGAACATCGTGATGAACTCCAACTTAACATTATGGGCAACTCGCCTGTTCTGAACTCAAGAGCGTAAGAAACTGACTCACCTCAAGCTTTGCTGGTTTGTCGTAGCCATTTCAAACTCTTTGAGCTTATCAAATAATGTCAGTCGCCCGGAGAAGAGAGTCTTTGAAATAGGTATAGGAGGCCGGGTCAGTCTTGGCCCGGTTAAACTCTCCAGTACGGGAAGAGTCACTGCCCTTTGAAGTAAAGATAAGGGTTTGGGAATACGGGGACGGGGTGACGAACATAAGCGTTTGAGACATCCAATACTTACCAAAGTTGGATCGGCGATATTCTTAGCGTCTGGTTGTAACTTCACTGCTGAACGCGAAGAGCCTACTGTCTACAGCCATACTATGACTTCTCTACGACTCGATGGACCATAGCGCGGATTTACTACTCACACTCGCTGTTGGTCGTGAACTCATAAGAACCAATAAATATATTAATCTACTGTGCTTTGCACATGCAATGTTAGTGTCCCGCCTAGAAGTAAGGCATCCAAAGGTTATCCGTCAAACACAAGTGTCTTGGGTTGACTGCCTGTGAAATCAAATCAATCACAGTCTGATTGGCAGGAATGTTGCCCTGTCCGACCTGTGCCAGCGAAGCTGCTCGCTTGACAACGCTCTCCACATTGACTCGGATGATCTCTCGCAGTTGCTGTCCCTGCACAGGTGGTCGGTGCTGTTGTGTGTACCAGGATACTAGCTCGTCTCTTACGAAGATGGACAGATACTGATCCAGCTCGAACTCAGGCTCGCTCAGAGCTTTGGCGATAACCATCACAGACATGGCGTACAGACCCTCCATGGCAGTAGGGCCCATCAGTGCCTGGATGTTTGGCGTTAGTCGGAAAGGAACGGGCTCAGCGTTGTGGAACACCGGCGCTGACTTCGATGGGGGCAGGGCTAGGTTAGCATAGTTCGCGTGGTTTGGGTACTCACTTGGCAGCATCTCAGTCGCCCACACGTTTCCGTTGGAAGTGTTGATGAGGAATCGGTGCGTGTATCGGTTATTGATGCACATGAGGAAGGTCATGAAGGTAATGCCTGCGTACTGGTACGCAAATCGGTTTCGGAACAGCCAGAAGTCGGCAAAGGTTGCGTAGTTCTGAGCGAAGTACTAGGTTAGCAAAAATCATGGCGGCCAGTACATGACTGTACTGAGTATACTCACATTCTTCAGAATCGTAGAAGGAACCAAAGTCGCCTGGACGGCATTCAAAATCTCCATCTTGATAGCCCCCACGTCGGGCTTGGGTAGCTTCAGGTCGAAGGCAGCCCGCAGCTTCCTGGTAGCAAAGTCCAGAGGCTCGTCTCGGCTTTGGCCAATGTTTCGACAGTAACTCTCGTAGATCGCCTGCATCGAGACATAGCTAGCGTCGTCCTGCACGATACGGATGTGAGGAGAGAGAGGCACAGCAACCGGCAGCGTGAACTGAAGGCCTCGGCACCTCGTCTCCTTGGACAAAGCGATAGCGCCGTTCAGAATCTTGAACAGCTGCATCACCCGCTCCTCACGCCTGCTGTGTCGAGCAGCTGGGTACTGCACAGAGAACGAGTGGAGGCTCCCGTCATGGCCAACCATGGTCAGCCGTCGGCAGCACAGACCAAACCCTCGAACAACGTCCACAGTCGACATGAACCTGTCGAGCTTGATGAAGTGGGCGTTGTTGTCCTTGTGCTCAAAGTACTGGCCAGGAATCTCAATGTCCTCGAACTTCTGGTAGTGGAACTCGCTCAGGTGCGGGCTCAGAGCCTCGAGGTTGATCACAGAGGGCCGGGCGTCCAGCTTCTCCTCGAAACGGTCTCGCCACTGCCTCAGCTTGATGACATAGGTCTCAAGGTTGGGTTTCTCAGCAACGAAATCGGCCTCGAACGCAGTCTTGATGTGCTTGGGCAGCACGCTCTCGGCGAACCGCGTAATGTTGGACTCGGTAGCTGGAGGCAATTTGGCGTCTTCCTTGGGGTACGCCAGTCGGCCCATGTAGGCCACGCCATCGTTCAGCAAAGCCACAATCAGCCTGTAAGCGTCCTCGTCCACAGGGCTCTTGAATCGCTGGTAAATCTGGTCCACCAGGGTCTCCAAAGAGAGCGCCAGAAGCGGATAGGCCGTCTTGAGAATGCCCATAATCTCCTCCACGTGCTCCCAGGGCTGTCGGTCTCCGTTGGCGGGAGTGGCAGCTGCGCTGGCAGCTGGGTTGACAGTGCCGGGAGCAGCACCGGGCCTATTGACAGGCTGCGGTCCGCTTCCGGTTCTGGCGCTTTGAGCAGCCTGGGCAGCCTGTCGTTGCAGCACAGAGAAGTCCTCCTTGGCTGTTCGCAGGTGGAAATGCAGTGCCTGTGGGTAGCTCTTTGCAATCTTGATCAAGACGTGTCGTGCTAACTTAGCCTCTCGGTGCGACAGTGACGTCAGCAGCTGTGGGATATAGGTGATCCAGTACCAGACAGGTACGTCTCCTCGATAGTTGTCGAAGGCCTCGGCAATGGTTCCATCAGGATCGTCCAGAGAAATAAGCCACAGAATTCGTGCCAACAGCTTTCTCGTCTTGCCGTTCTTGTACAGACCAGCTGCCTGCAGATAACAACTGATGGCGTTGGATGCGTGGATATGCTCGTCAGGCTGCTCCTTGTACCGCCGGTCATTGTAGTAACCCCATTCGGCCCACGCCTTGGGCAGATACAGATCGACCTGCACCGCCGTGGCGAAGGCCTCGTTGGCGCTCTCGAGCGAGTTCATCTTGGCCATAAACATACCCTTGAGCGTGAAGAACTCAGCTTTCTGCTGGGCACCAAAGTACACCAGGTTAGTGTTGCTGATAACCTCAAGACCGGTGTTCATCTCGTTCGAGTTCTGGTAGTGGCACTTGGCCTGCTCTCGCAGCTTCAGGAAAGCTTCCTGGATCTCAATGTTTGGCAGCGTGTAGATCTTGGTCAACTGGCTGATACACACATCCGGCATATTGTGTTTTCTGGCAACGTGCGCGAACCGGTTGATGATCCAGGCAATCTCGTGGTAGCCTCTGTAGGCGTACGAGTTGGTTGGACCCGTCTGCGGCTGTGGAAGAAGCGGCAAGTAGACCTTGTTGATAACGCCAAACGCGTGCTGTCGCCACGTAATGAGATCGCCCCAGATGTTGATGTCGTCCCAGACGTTGGGCAATCGCTCTCGCCAGGCCTGCAGCACGCCCTTCAACTCCTGGCTCTTGGTGTCCAGGTTCTGAGCTGTGGTGGTGGCCAAGCTGGTGTACAGCTGGCTGGCCTCCATGAACTCAACGTACTGCTGGAACGTGTGCAGAAGCGGAATGTGAGCGCCCGTCACGTGTCCCGTGGGCAAGCTGAACCATTTTCTGAGAGCAAGTTGGATACCCTCGTCGCAGTATTTGGTGAGATCCTGCAAGGTATCGGTCTTTTGAGCGTAGCCTTGCAGACAGAGGAAAGTCTCAAATATCTGTCTTCGCGGCGTGGGCACGTCCATGACGGTCCTGATGCTGGCTTCCAACGGATCCTTGTCGCTATTCCAGTCAGCGACTCGCCAGCCGCACTCGAGCAACAGGTCAGTAAAGCCCTCGTGCTTGGCCAGCTCCGTGAGAATCTCCCACTGCTGCAGTTTCTGAGAACACAGGATCCAGTGGTCCTCCCACATGCCGTACTCAGACTCAGAGTAGGGCAGAGCCCCGCTTCGAGCCTTGATCTGGGCGGCTTCATACATGGGCATAGCCCGGCTCCACATACCGCACTGTTCGTAGGACAGGCCAGAGTTGGTTTCAGTGTACTTGGCCCGCCGTCGCCATAGACCGTAAAACATGTCGTCGGCCTGCAGACCTGCGTACATCTCCGCGAGGGCGTCGAGGTTGCTCTCGCTGATTTTGGCGCTGTCGGTGCGTGGGTTGCTCTCGATAGTCTCCAGAATCTGTATAGCCGGGTACCATACGTTGAACGACTTGCCCAGATACTTGACAAGATGCGGTGGAAGCTGTTCGCACGTCGACACACCTTCCACCAGACTCTGAATGACGTTTGGACGCTTGTCCACCTGTCGGTTGTGGTACTCCTTAGAGAACAGGTTGATCATGGATCGCACAAACTCAGTTCGGTCTCGCGTGGGCACGCCAGAGTAGACTATAGGGAACACGTTCACCCACATTGAGTGCACGAGTTCAGGCGACTTGTACTGCAGTTCAATCAGCGGCTGCAAAAAGTCGTCGGCCCGCAAAGCAGCAATGCTCCGGACAAATCGTCTTCGTCCCTCAATGAACTCGGTAACCTTATCGGTTATAATGGCGTTCTCGTCGATTTCAAGTTTGGGCAGCGCATCGTTGACAGAGCTCAGCGGCACAGTTGTAAAGTCTTGCGACTGCAGCGAAATAGGACCGCTAGCAATGCCGCCGTAAATCAGTTGCAACCCCTGGTTGAGCCACTGCGACTCGGCGATGTGTTCCCAGCTCTGTTCGCTGATGATGTAGTTCAACCGCTTGACCACACTGCCGCCAATGCTCTTGTTGAGAATGCCCATGAGTTTCTGACGAATCTCAACGTCCTCCAGCCGCGTTCCGGTGAGGAAGGACTGTTCCATTCGCATAGAGAGCTCAGATCGCGCCAACACAGGGTCGTTGTAGATGTCAACCACAATGTTGTAGAACTTTCTGGTGAGCTCAGCGTCGTTCCGCTCAAAGCTCATCATCTTGCCCAGAATCGCGGCCTTCTCCTTCATAGTCGGGAAAGGGTTGTTGTTGGAGAAGATCCACTTTCGCGTCAGGTCGATGATCAGGCTACACAGATTTGTGTCCAGCGACCGCTCAATCAACTGGGCCAACAGCGATAAAAACACTCGTCGCTGGTCCCCGAGGTGTGCGATACGCGCAGCAGTGAACTCAAGCGCCTTCTCCAGTAGAGCGACAGCCTGCGGTCCATCCACAGTCTCCTCGCCGGCAGCTGGGGTACCGCCGTTTCCGTTGGTCGCAGTGCCGTTTCCGGCCCCGTTCGCATTAGCCGCCTTCTCCTCGGGCCGCGTCAGGTGATCTCGGTAAATCTTGTTCAGCACCTTGAGCACCTGCGGCAGCAATGGGTCGATTAGCGCAGCCTTGAATGATAGCAGGCTGCAGCACAAGAGAATGCCGGCTGAGAACGAAGTGTTGGAGCTCAGATGCTCCTGCACCGCGTTGGTGATCATGGTCACAAAGGTCTGAATGTCGTCAGGAACCTCGTCATTCTCGTCATACTTTTGTCTAATGGTGTTGAAGATGATTAGCAGCACCTTTTGCAGCGCAGTTTGAATTTCTAGGTTAGCCTTCCTCTCTTAACGCTCAACTCACCTATGCTCTCCGCCTTGACACATTTCTCCAGTAACCTCTCCAAATGATGAATATTGTCCAGAATCCACTCCCCACTCTTGCAACTCAACGTGACACCGATCACCTCCAGCGCGTTCAAGTAAACCGACGTGTTGGCACCGTTCAGGTCGTTCTGCAGCAGACTTCGCTCAAAGAAAGTGAGCTTGACCGTCACACCGGGCCAGAAGTCCTCGCTCAGCAGCTGTTCCAGCGTCCTCATGCTTCTCACACCGAGAGCATTGTCCATTATCTTCCGCTGCGAGTTGCAAATGAACCGAATCAAGTAGGTAATGCACGCCTCCTTGTTTGCCAAAGGCACTCGGTAAGGCTGCGAAATCGACTCCATGGGCTCGTCGCCGTCAGACAGCTTTCTCTTGTGGCCAGGCGACTCCTCGCCCGCCTTCTTCTCCCACTTGACAATGAGCTCCATCAGCTCCACCGCCAGTGTCTGATACTCCACTGAAGCGTTGGCCGCAAAGCCTAGCTTCGGTAGAGCATTGATGATGAACGGAATGAAATGGTCTCGGTAGTCGAAGAATAGATCTGGGTGTCGCACGATGAAGTGGTAGATGTTCAACACCTGCGACACATTGTGGCCCTCTTCACTCAGCACCTTTCGCGGCCACTTGGCCCATACCGGCGTGCTAACCCGCTTAGTCAGGATCGGCGCCAGAAGATCCAATGCCTGCTTCACCAGGCCCTTGGCTTCGCTCTGTGGAGTCTTGAGCAGCGACACGTAGATCTGCACCACAATCTTGGACAGAGTGTCGTAGGCAGCGATAAAGTAAGAAATCAGCACATAGGCAGCCTGCTTGCTCACAATATCTTCTAGCTTGATGTAGTTCCAGCCAAACTTGATGATGTCCTTTCGCGCGTCGGCAATCAGATTAGGGCTCAGCTTGATGAGCAGTGCAGACATTTGCAGTAGCTCAACACGATACCTGTCGATCGTTCCCAAGCCATCTTCAGCGTCTGAAGCCGAGGTCCGCCAAACTTTCTGATGCACAACGTCCAGCCACGTGGTTCCCCTGTTGGTACCACCACACTTCTCCAGCAGCTTGCTCAGGTCGCCGTTTCGCTTACCCTCAACTAGCAGAATCGGGTTAACGAGGTACTTAAAGAAGAAAGTTCGCGCAGCCAAACCGTACGCACGGTTGTTGACTGTTTCCACACACTTCATAAGGTAGACCTTTCGAGCGTCGTAGTTTTGTGAAGATACAACCGAGAACAAGTAGTCCTGCAAGTCGGCGCTGATCTTGATGCCGGCGGCGCACACGACATTCAGCACAGAGAACAAAGTGTCTGTGTCATCGCACTGCTTGAAGTACTTGATGAAGAGCCGTTGCAGCTCCTCCAGCGACTGCTCCACCTGCAGGTGTAGCGGCGAAACTGGCGAAGCATCCTGTGGAGGTTTGATGAGCTCAACAGATGTCAAGTTCAGGTTGTTGAGGAGGCTCTTTTGGCTAACAATCCACTCCGGCTCGTCCACGCTCAAGGCAGAAATCACGTGAATCAGGTTGCAAATAGCAATGTGCTTCTCTTGTGGTGAGGCGCCATCTTGTGCGTAGAACTTTTCAATATTGGACCGCACCTGTTTTCTGAGGCCCTTGCACGCAGCAAACTTGAGAATATCAGCGAAGAACCGGCCGTACGCCCTGTCGGACATCTTGGCCGCGAAAAACGTGATAGTCTCCTGTGGATACCGGTTCAGGAACAGAGCCAATGGCTGTCGGAACGGTGAATTGTGCTGACGACGCAGATGTGTCTCAAGATAAAACAGTGTGTTCATCAGGTCTGTCATGAAGATGTGAGCAGTCGGCGGCAGCAGGTGAAAGATGTTGAGGATTGCCGCGATAATGTTGATGTTGTTTTGACCGGTCAGCGTCTTGACAGAGTTGGCTCGAATTTGGGCGGGTTCGGCCCATGCCATGAGGTGGTCCAGCAACTTCTTACCAATCTCCACCTTGAAGTATGACGTCAACAGCTCTAGCAGTCGCGCCAAACCCTCCAGGCCAGCCACGGTAAGCCGTTTGTGGTCAGACAGGTTCATGAGAATGGGCCTGAGACCGTTTTGAAGAAGCTCACGCGGCAGCTTGATGTTTTGCGCAAACACCTGCGACAGTCCGTTGTATGCAGCGTCGACGACCTTGTTGGATCGCGAGTAAAGTGTTTTGAAGAAAGCGGCAATGATCTTGACTCGGCTCAGCTGATTGTCGCCTGTACTCGTCAGGGCCAGTGTCAGCAATTGAATAGACACGATTCGCAGCTGCACGAGCTGCTCAGAAGTCCTGTACTCAAACACACGGTGAGCGCTGGTCAGCGACTCGTCCTCGGCCTCGATCAAGGCCAGAGCCTCCAGGAGCAGTCTCATGAGTTCCTCGTTGAACTCCAGAAAAGTGTCCTTAAGGCCCATACAGAAGGTGATGGCGTCAATGTAACCAATCTGCATTGGGAAAGGCAGCGCCCGCAAGGGTTTGCCAAAAATAGGCGTCAGCAGTATGTTCTTTACCGGGGTCAGTAGCTCCACGATTGTCGTCTTGTACAGCTCTGCCAAGATTCCCAGAGCAGTCTTGGAAGCGCTTCGCACGGCCTCGTTCGCATTGGCCAGCTCGTACGCCAGAAGCCCGGTAAGCTGCTTGAACTGCCTGTCGGCCATCTTCTCTGGCGTAGCATCGGTGTTGCACTCTCTCAGCACATGGAACAGCAGCGCGCTCGCCTCGCTTCTCACGTCGCTAGGAACATCTTGTGGGACATCTTTCAGGACGAAAAACATGGTTCGCACAAACTCTAGCTGTCTTGTGTCCATCCACGATATTGGCAAATTCAAGTCCTGGATAAGAATCTTCAGACCAACACAGGCACCGGCCTTTCTGTAGTACTCAGACTCGAAACAGGTGTGCGAGAGCTTGCCAAACAACGTTCGAAATAGAGGAAATTTCAATATGTCGTCGGTGGTTCCAAGCATGGTGACACCAGCCTCGTAGATGTACTTGATGGCCTGTACACCTGCCTCCTTGATGTCGGGATGGAAATGCGACAGGGCAAACATAACTGCCTCCATGAGTGTCTTTGGGTCGACTCTTGGGGTTCCCTCATGTTCTCTAATGTCGAATGCAGCAAACGTTTTCCGCTTCTCCACCACAAACTCTTCAAGTTCCAGCACGGCAAAGTGTTCGCACAGGTCTTTGATGAGCGTCATGGCGGATTCTTTAACTTCAGCGACAGCGACAGACAGAAAAATCGATTCCAAAAGCTTCTCGACAAGCTGGTTTTGGAGCTTCCGCCTGCCATAGTCCTTCGACCGGCCACTAGGCAGCGTGTCCTCGGTCTTTGGAAATTTTGGCGCTAGAATCGCGTCGACACACTGTCGAATACGGTGAGCAAAGTCTTCGGGGACATCGCTAGCGTCAATAAACAGCTTGGTGGTCGTGCTCAAAAACTCGAAGGCTTTTTTGTGGTAATGCACAGGGACTCGAGGGTCCTTCAAAATGTTTATCGCAGCTTGTACACCTGGTGTGATCTTGACTGCCTGTTTCTCGGGTAGACCGTTGAAGGAGAGCAAGATGCTGACATCCTGATTCAGAGTACTGGCCCAGTTGAGGTTTGTAGGTCCGTTCAAAAACCTTCGGTTTCGTCCACCGAGCTTACCGAGCACTCTCAGTGTGGTGTGACTGTGCTGGTGGTTGTAAGGCAGTGGTTTGAGGTGTCCCCACAGCGCTTCCATTACCTCGCCAATGACGGGCTCGATGATGGGATCGAAGTAGTCTGCAGTCAGGTTATCCACGCACAACTCCAGAGTCCTTAGGCCCTGGCTCACAAGCTCAGGACTTCCGTTCAGGGCCAAAACCAGTGGTCGCATCAGGTAGCTTAGATGAGGCACCAAGACACTCAGTCGAACAGGGACCGTCAAACACAGTTCCACGTAGATGTCTCTCTCCTGTGGCTTTCGTGCGGTCGATAGCAGCTTGTTGAGCGACTCAAGTAGAACCTGCAATAGAGGCAGAACTTCCTTATACAGCTGCTCGAACCGGCCACCGCCAATACTTCTGAACAGGGTTCGCAACAAATGGAAGTAGATGATGGGGTCTTGCGCCTTGGTGGTGAACTCAAGTGAGCTGACGATAAGATCCTTCAGGTAAGGCAAGAACACAGTTTCGTTGGCTGCGGGAAACAGGTTCACAGCCATGAAGGAGAGCTTGAACAACCTAATGAGAATACTCGACTTGTGCATGTCACCGTCACCAAGCTCTGGCAGCTTTTCCTTCAGGAAAGCAATCAGCAAGCCAGAGAAGTTACCAGAGGTCGCCTCACTGGCGAGGAAGAACTGAGGAATGTGCAGCAGAGCTGTGTTCTTAAACATGTTCTCATACAGGAACGGCAGCTCGGCATCCACAATCTCATTGAAAGAGGCGGGGTCAATATGGATAAAGACAGTCGCAAACGCCTCCATCAGGTCCTTCTCGTCCTTGGTGCTGTGAATCAACTGACTGGATGGACCGCTGTCAAGACTCTGCTTCATGGCCTCCTCAGACATTGGCACGTCTCGCTCGGTAGCGTAAAACAGGTGGCCGGCGATTCCCTCTCGGAACAACTGTCGGAAGATGGTGATTTGTTCATAGTTAAACACACGAGCCGACTCCTGCCATTGCTGCGCCGTAAACTCAGCGGGTGGAGGTGGATTGCACGACTTGAGACCGAACATGACTGTCTTGAGGAAGTTCATGAGATTCTTGAAGATGTATCGAGCGTCCTTGAGGTCGTCGTTTCCAGCCTCCTGGTGGATTCTGATAATGTCGCTGTTGAGGCAGTCGTAATAGTCAATTTCCCCCTCGACAAACAGGTCCTTCGTCTCCGGCTCATCAATCTCCATCTTATCTTCTTCGTCTTCTGACTTGTCTTTGGACTCTTTATGCTTGCGCAAAACACGTGGATATGTCCTGTTGAGAGCCGCAAACCGCTCTACAAACGCATTGAGGATCAGAACCATGATCTGTCTGCCTTCATCCTTGTCGGGCAGCTTCATGATACGCTCGATAAGGTTCAGCAGCAGCTTTGCGCTCATAATCTGGAAGCTGGTAGCGAGCGTGTCGTCCTGCATGTTTTTGCAGTACACCTTCACAACCTTCCAGATCTGGTCGGAGGTCAGCTCCGCTCGGACGTGATGAACGAGATCAGCCATAGTGCTGTACGCAAGAGGCCTCAGGGTCTCGTGAACCGTGAGGCCATCGCCAATCAGAACCTTTTCGTTGAGCAGAATGTCGACTTTCGGAACAAATATGGCCCGGAAATCAGTCGACAGAATGTGTCTGGTGGCCACAAGCAGTTCCTTCCTGGCAGCAGACAGCTCACAGGGACAGTCCTGAAACAGTCTAACCACAAAGTCAGGAATGACGGAGTGGTACGCCCGAAGTGCCTGAGAGAACCCTCGCAGCGCGTACGCCAGAAAAGACATGGTCTTAACCTGGGCAACGATGAATTCGCCGTAAGCCACTCGATTCTTGATCTGCGGCGAAATCTGCGTGTAAATCTCGCCCCGCGACGCAGCCAGCTGATGTGCCTTGGCCTGAGGAGCCGCTTGCAAGCTCAGCATCTCAATGATTTGTGGAATAAATAGCGGCAGAGACTGGCTCAGTAACTGCTTGTGAGTCGAGTACAGTAGCACGATGATGATCGGGCACTCCGTCAACACCTTGAAACTGTACAGTGTCTTTTGCAGTGGCTTCGCGGAGGTCTCCACCGTGAATTCGTTGCCGGCAGATGGCGACAGCGGCCGCGGTGACTGGAAAGTGCTGGCAGGCGGTGTGCCCGATGCAGCACCCTGGTTCGCTGGTAAACTGAACAGATCCTTCACTACCTGGGGGATGTTCTTGTAGATCTCCATCACCAAGTCCAAGAACGGCTGCACGAAATCTATCAGCGCAGCCTTGTAGGCTCTGTGTAGGTTGGTGATTATCTTCATGCATAGCACACCGTTGTCTTCATTCTCGGTCTGTAGAAGGCTCATCAGCAGCTTCATCATGTCGGCAGCATAGGGCTTGAGTGTGTCGTTTGTCTGCAATCGCACAAGTATGTCCAGCAGTGTGCTCCGTAGTTTCTGTATTAGCTCGTCCTCTCTCATATGTTTTGTTCACTGATAGCGCCCATCGACAGCCTTGAAACACGAAAAGTCACGAAAAGTCACGTCCGTCGTGTCGCGTTTCTCTTCGGCGTTACGCTTGCGAATACAATCCATTTACTCACCTGCTCCTGTGATATACTGTTGAAACTTATCGGAACTGATTGCAGCAGCTTCATAACCTCTGGTATTATCTTGGCCAGAAACTGTTCATAGTCAGTCGAGGTCTGAAATGTGTCGATATTGTCGCGAATCTCCGTCGCTATGGACGCCTTGTTCTTGATGTCTTGTTAGTTTCATCGCTGTACGTATGCAATACTCACCAACATTGTCGTCCGCTAAATGCGTCGCCAAAGTGTCGAACTGTGGTGTCGTCGTTGCCATGGTGATTTAGTAGACTATTCTACAAAATCACCGTTCCTAGATGTACCGCCTACTCCTCCTGAATCCAACCTAACTGTTCCTCTAGTATCCTCCTATCGGTTCACTCTCAATGTTGTGTGGTGTCGATTAGTACCATGCACCCTGCTTGGTCTCTTCCCACTGTTTATGATGAGGTTGGGATTTTTCAGAAGCTGGGGACCACACCTCGACGAATTTGCTGACTAAGCAGATGATCACGTGATTCGCGCGCCACGCCAATTTTTTTCTGGCGCTAATTGCAGCTTAAGTTACTGCCAGAGCAGGTCTCAGAGATCTTGGTGCGGGTCTCAGATCAGCTGGAGGTGCCCTGTGGGCGGGATTCTCTCTAAAGTGCATTGGAAAGCTCATTTCACGATCCTGAACTCATGGGAAGATCGAGCCAGAAATCAACTTGAAGGCACAGTTCGCAGTCTTTCAAAGCATGTATAATTTTTGACATGCTAAAAGTACAGCTTCTTGATCATTCCTTCTTTGCTGGTGATGTGTGCCAGGACAACGTCGAGTAAAACTAAATTTTTATTCGTGTCGCGCGTTACGAGACTCGGTATGTGGCAAGACGAGCAAAATAAACGAGTCATTGATATATGAGTCTGTGGACAATTCATAAACGCAAGACAAGAGACTTGCCGTGCCACGAGGCGGTTATATGGCTCTATCATGCACAGATGGGAATGTATGTGCGTATAATGTTTCGGCTAGGGAATTGAGCGGTACCTGGACTCAATTCAAGACGGTCAAACTCAAGCAATAAGCTCACGGACTTGCATTTACCGCTACAGAAAACAGGCCGAAGTTGACGGTCGAGCTTAAAGTGAGACGCATGCAAAATTCTCATACACGGCGAACACCAAGATCACCAAAAAAGTCCGCTGTAGTACCAACACGGCCAATACCGAATACGCTGCGGATGTATAATATGAATACCATATTTTCATTGTGTCCACTATCTTTGCCCAGGGGCAGGGTTAGATATACTTCGTAAGCTGACAGCTGCCCGGAGCGCAACCTATAGCGCGCATTCAGTACGTCTTCCTCTCTGTCGCGATCAAATAGCATGCTTGGCCCGAGCAATGATCAGAGAAGCCTCCATTATGAGGCTTAGTGCGAGGTGATCATGAGAAAACCTCGTCTGGAAATCGCCAGGTTTCTGAAATATGGCCACTTGTTATTCGATCGCGGCAAAGGCAGCTGCCACCCGGAGGCACCTGAACTGTGTAGCGAACCTGTTAAGCTCTGTCGAGGCCAAGAGAAGACACCGCGACTGCCCGTCCTCTCAAACACCACACCAGCCCAATCATCGTCGCCCCAGAACTGCCAGCTAGCCCGAGGTTCGATTCGCTTGCACGCCAGTTAGCAAGAGCACCAAACTGACTATTCGAGTGACCATTGAGATGCTGACTGCACCAGCACGGAGGCTCAAGGTAGCTTGCATGTGGCGTGCTGTTATATCCGGCCCGGACACCCGGCTTATGTTCAACGGAAAACCGCCTGCTTTAGATACCATATACACGGATACCGAGGCCTTGACCGAACTCGAGCCGAGTCAATGCAAGAGCAGTGCAGATGTGGGGCCAAGAAGTTGTATATATGCGCGATTAATTGTCGTGAAACCCTGCATATCGCTTGAGTCAGAGATCAAGGTGCGCGATGAGCCCGGGTATAGTCGCGATGGCGATATGGTTGCGGAGCTCTGGCATCGATATCGCAGAGTCTTGAAGATAGCATAACGTAAACCAGTACATAAACAAAAAAACAGAACAATAGTGGACCCGCCGAGAACGTTGTGATTGGTGCGAGATCATGCACGCCAGCGTGCAGCCAAGAGATTCACCAACGTGTTAACGCGACCCACTCTTCTTTCTTTTGAACCACTTGATATTGTCCGAGAAGCTCGTGGACATTGAGTAGCTGCCCGACATTGTTCTGTAGGACGCTTTGGCCTTTGGCGACTTCTTTGGCGTCTTGTTTGTGTTTGTGAATATTGAGGCGAACGACTCGTCCAGGTCTGAGTCGTTGCTAATAGTCGGGCTCAGCGAGCTGAACGAGGAGGCCGTAGCGACTGAGGAGCGCGGAGAGAACGAGCCTGTGCTGCCAATCTGGGGCGAGCTCGATGCTGGTGCCCTCACTGTCCAGGCGGTAGGAGCGTTGTTTCTGTTCGGGAGGGGGCTGCTGATGACTGAGCGATTGGTGATGGGAAAGTCTGTGAGGAGCGGTTCTGGTTTCAGTGGCTTGGGCGGTGCTCTAATGTGGAGGTTGCCAGAGAGACCGCCTATGCTTGAAGCTGCGACGTCGCTGTCGATTCGCACCATGGTGCTGGGCAGAAGGTATTGGTGAGGGTTGTTGGAGAAGCTATCGTAGGGATAGACCTCAGAAGTATATTGAGACTTGGCCATGCGGGAAGTGGGTCCGAGGTACCGGGGAGATGGGGCAGCGTGCGTCGAGACACAGGTAAATAGATAGTGGTGAAGGAGAGTGCCAGGAAGGTGATGGGATGAGGTGAAATATATACTCCGACGGGCAACTTCCTCTTCGGGACGATTATGTAGGCGCTTGCGAGTGCGTATAGCTGATGTATGTGGATAAGCGCTGGCTCGCTCGAGCGTGCATATGGTGCGGAGAACGCATGTGCTAGACATGGATTATCCGGAATAGCCGCGTTAGCGACTGTGCCAGAGCTCCCACTCTCTCCATTGAGAGCTCTGTCTCTGTTCCAACGTCAACGCTGGGCATTGGCGACGCAGTAACGTTGCCTGCACAGCCGCTATTGTCCAGAGCTATGCATGACGCGACGCCAACGTTCGCGACAAATTAATTGATACACATCACATCACGCGCTGCACAGCAGGAGGCGTTATTGAGGCACGGCTCTCCCTCACAGGCTCACAGCGATATGGCGCAATGGCCTGGGCCTCGCGTTATACAGCGTAGGATGCTGGCGAGATGCGATGAGATGCACGCCTATAGGTGCCTACCGCCTATAAGCACGCACCGTTCGGTAGCATTACGCCATGTAAGTCTGTCACAGTCGTCGCGCGCAGTACTGCGCGTCTCCTCCCTAATAGGTCATTCAGTTCCGAGAGATTAGCGGTGGAGGATGAGATGCCGGTCCGCGGCGCTGGGATTTCCGCGAGAGGGGTAGCCCCCACGCCCCCACCCCGTCATCAATCTACGGGTAGCTTTATTCGCCCTCGTTGAACTATCAAGCAATGACAGCGTTAAGCCAGCAGCTTCTGTAAGGCCAGCAGCCTGTGTTGTAGTGTTTTGTCGTGTTTAAAGGTCACAGATCACGGCCACGTCACGCGAATTTGGGGCCGTTTTCGTGGCCGTATTTATGCCGTTTTGGGAATGTCATTGCCGCGGTGACCAGGCTTCTACTGGCGTAGGCAGGAGTGAGGCAGGAGTGGAGGAAACTAAGGAGGATGTATACAAGAGAATATTAATTCTGGGTGAAAGCATTGCATACAGGGTAATATAAGCTGCGATAGTGGGTAGGACTGCTGGCACGCAGGGGTACATCTTGTTGCTAGGGAAGTGCCAGTGACAGGCATCGTTAATTAACAGTTTTCTTCCTATTAGCCACGGCTGCTGATTTCGACTGCTATCAATGCTCGTCACCCGTAGCTCAATCTAGTCCGTATACCAGAAGGGCAACGCGCGGCGCCGTATAGTTTCATATAGCGTGTTTGGCCATCGCTATGCGCTATGTATGCGCCTACAAACAAGTTAATTTACTATACCTGCACTTATGCCTGTGGCGTTAGCGATGAGGCACACAAACACAGCGGTCCAGCCCGTATCTCAATGATTAGGCTTGGGTTATGTGTGATGACCTCGGTATCTAGTGATGACGCCAATCAAGGGGCCCCATCGTGTTTGTAAATTTAGTCAGCCCAATCAACGACAAGCCCACTCGATCGCGACCCCTGTCCCTGTCAACAACCATTTAAAATTACCCGTTTGGGATACGTACCTCGGCGTCATCGCATACTCGCTCTCACGTAACAGCAATTTTCCGATAGTGGAACTTTACCACACTGGAACAAAAGAAAGTTTTTCTCTCAATTCCGGAGTGCTGCAAAAAAAACTGGGTCGCGCAAAGAAAGGGTAGGTAACCAGTATGTCAGTATGTGGACGTGTTAATTTTTAGTGTTAATTGGAGTGGCTGGTCTGTAGACGTGTTCAGAAGCGTTGATAAATAGATGTACACGCGTACTCATTCAATACTTATACATCATGTATTGGGTGTTCTTGTTACGTCCCACCAGGCGTTGGGAGGAACGGTGGCCTAGTCAGTTGCGCGGCAGTTGGGAGAAAAACTTTCTTTTGTTCCAGTGTGGTAAAGTTCCACTATCGGAAAATTGCTGTTAAAGTTCAGGCGCGGTCTGTGCTTGCCGTGGACGCCTTGGAGACTATCGCCCCGTCCGCGTATTTTCTGTGTCTCACGCGTTTTCACATGAGCATTATTTTGCATCTCGCGATCGCCGGATCTACCCGTGCCCTGCTTCTAGCGAAGTAGCACACATAACCTCTAACATTTGTTAATATGTCAAGTGGAGTAGCAGCGCTCAGCAGAAAACTCAACAGAACAGTACTACAGCAAGTAAGTAGGCAGAGATAGAGGGCTCGCGCTATTCTGTTCCTGATGACGAAGGCCCCACCTGCAGGAGGCCCCTCACGGCCTGAACCCTAGATCTCACCGAGCTCTAACATGTTACTGTTCTGTACCAGACTCTGGCTGCTGGTACCAGTGTTATGCCAGTAAATTACATCACAACGTTAATTGTAGATATGTGCGAGATCGATCTCTCCTGTGGTCTCCTGAAACCAGGCTCACCGCCTATTACGGGGCCGCGCTTGGGTGGGAGAATCTATAGGCAGAGCGACATAGCGCCAGCAAGCTTGAGACCCATGGAGGAAATTAGATTGCCACAGCGCTAGAACAGCTGTCAATAAGTGAATAAACGCACAGCTAGCGCTGTGCGCTGTGGGCGCTGTGCGGTGGTGGGCACGTTCCTGCGCAACCCTGGTACATACGGACAGGGATAATGCAGATCATGATCCCCATACAGGCTGACATCGATCACCTACTTATACTCCTCCCTGCCCTGTCTACCACGCACTAACGACACGAACGCCACCTAACTCTCCTCGCACGCTCACACGCTCTCACAGAACGACTGGTAGGTATTTTGGCTATACCCCCAACGCTAACATAGTCCACACAGACGCTAGACCTGAACCCTGGACCTGGACCTAAAGCTAGAGCTAGACGCAAAAGCTAGCGCTAGACGACACCATCATCTAGAGATAGAGAAGTCCAGTCAATCCTATAGGCTCTGGATACGCACTGGCGCTACTGCTCGTTGGTTGCCCCACGACCCTGAAACGACCAGACATCTGTTCCTTCCGGACTCCACCTTATATACGCCCACGATCTGCACCACACAAGGACCACCAAGTGCCAGCCGATCACGCAACGTGTTGTACGCTGATAGTGAGAAGTGCAGGCCCCTTACATTGAACGCAGGGCAGCGCATCACCATTAGCAATCGCTGGTTACTGAACTGAATACGAGCTCTTTCTACAGCTAGAGGAGTGGACGTGATAACCGACAAGGGATAGACGGGATACAGCGGCTAGAATTGCAATGGTTCGTGTCAACTCTGACCTAGCTGCCACGTCTGTTGGTGGCCTCAGCGGTAACCTTCGAATCACCCCGTCCAAGACTAACCTCAAGTCGAACCAGTCGATCCGTTCCGAGACCACGACAAACTCTCTCTCCTACAGAACTGTGTCCGGAGGCTACGCAATGTCGACAAACTTCAGCGACAACATCAAATGGGGCAAAAAGAAAAAGAAGGAAACCGAGCTGCCCACCCCTTCGTCTGGCAGCCTGCGGTCAATGTCAACGTCGTCGTACTATTCGGCGCAACCTGTCTATTCCAATGACCGCTTTGACACAGCTGAGCTGACCCCTGTCGAGACCAACAAGTCGCTGCGGTCGTTCAGGTCGTTCAAGTCGTTCAAGTCGTCATTTTTCAAGTCGAAAAGTGACCCGCCGCCAATGCCTCAGGACCAAAATACAGCAAAAAAAAATTCAAATGAAAACGTGGTCACGTGCATCATGAAAAACAAGGCGAGCCTGTTGCACACGATACCCCCAGTGCCTCCACTGCCATTGGACTTTGAGGGCCCACCTACACCCCCAAATGAACCTAACCCAGAACCCTCGCCCACAAGCTTAGAGGCTCCTGTCGAACATGAAAAAAATCAAAAAAACTTACCCTCCAGTACAAACCTTCCCGAAACAGACTCGCCAAAAGAGGCTCTGGAACCCCTACCCACGCCGCAACAAGAACCAGCAAAAAGCAACGAGCCGGCCAAAGACGCATATGCACCTGCGCTAGGCAACGCAGGCTGTATAGGACGATCCGATGCAGACCATGAAACAGCCTGGGGCTCAGAGGACGACGGTGACGGAAAAGCAAGTGCACCTAAAATATCCGAGCCTTCTCAGTATAAATTGCCCACACAATCTTATCGGCCCACATTGCACGCCAGTGCTAGCACACACAGCCTGACTAGCACCTCCAGCCTACACAGAACCAACACCAACACTACTAACAGACAACACTATCTCTACAAACACAAACACCGGGCTAACAGCATGCCTATAATAATTACCAACGCACCACCGAAGCTGACTAGAACGAGTTCCAACAAGAGCATGAGACGAGACATCAATTTCAGTGGGTTTCTAAAGACTACGTTCAGGCCGCGGCGGCCTGACATGGTTACCGACTCGACCTACTCCAACGACACTGAATCCAGCATGGAAGTAGATACCTTGAGCTCATTCCCGGTATCACCCACACACTCGCATTATCCTGTCTACGACGAGGTTGACGGCAGGCCCATCATCTACAATGTTTTTGGCGTGCCGCTGGACTTTGCCGTACGGCTAAACACGCCCTTCGAGTCCGTTGACATCTTGGGAAAAAGCGACACATTAGACTTGGAAGTCTGTGACATTGAGTACGAAAAGTACGTCCCCTTGATTGTGCTCAAGTGCGTCAAGTACATTACCAAGCACGGACTCAGGGAGGAGGGGCTGTACCGAGTAAGTGGGTCCAGCAACGAGGTCAAGAACCTGCGACGGCGATTTTTGCTCGAGGGCCCCACGTTCGATTTCGACCCCAAAGAGGATGAGGTCCACTCAATAGTCTCGCTGTTCAAGCAGTACCTGCGTGAGATCCCAGGCGGCTTGCTAGCGTCGTCAGCGAACCAGCTGTTTCAGTACAGGCCGCCAGAGACGCTCACCAAGGAGGAAGATGTCGACCCCAAGCATATTCCCACACAGCTGCTGCAAGAGGAGTTGGCGAAACTGCCGCTGTGCGAGTTCGCCATGCTCCACGTGCTGATGCGACACTTTTCGCGAATCGTCCAGAATGTTGACAAGAACCGCATGACTGTCGAAAACCTGGCGGTGATTCTGTCGCCCTCGCTGCGCATCCGGCGGCCGGTCTTTTCGGCGCTGGTGTCCAAGGGCGAGAACCTCTGGAGCAACCTGCGGCCTGGCGGGCCACGGCCAGAACTCAAAGACGAAATGCATGAACACTACAGCTACCCGAGCTTCATAGACCCCAAGATTGTGGACGACGACGACGACTTTGACTTTTACAAGTCTTCAGACTGGGGGCGAAAGACGTCGGTCGGCGGCTCTACAACTTACACGATACACGAGGAGGAGCGAAGCATCCAGAGCAACAGCTCGTCAGAAACGGTCGTCTCCGAACCAGAACATTCAAACCAAAAGGTTCGATCACCCTTGGCTGTTGACTTTTCCCCTACATACAAGTACAAGTCAGGCAAGGGCGCCCCTCGAACCCTCTTTTTGCATCCACATTCCTCTATTCAACCCTCAACTCCTGTTGACCTATAACTTATTTATTGCCTCGGCGTGTAATTTATTAATGATGCTGTTTAGCCAAATACATTCGACCACAACTCTAATCCTATGCCAAGCTATCGCTACGAGCTATGACCACCAAACCCAAATCCAATACTCTGTATTAAAAACCTTACTCGATGAATAACTTATTGCGCAAACTCTAATTCTGGCCGCGTGACCTCCGCCCTCATGTATAGAATGCGTTATGTACCAGGCGATCTAAAAATGGACTAGACAATCGAATAAATATTTACATGCCGTTGTTTTTGGGTGGTGATGATGATTTTTAACGCGAAGACTTTTCGTTCTTAGCCTGTCTCCTCTCGTTCTTCTTGATCAGCTTCTTTCGCTCCATTCGGCCCAGTGTTCGTGGGTCAATCAGCTCATCCTTAGTGCCCTGTACCTTGTCGTCCACCTCAACCAACCACTGATTATCGAGCTTCTTGTTGGCTCCATTGTAACCCCATTTGGGTACCCACTTGCCGGTAGCGTCGTCAAAGACAAGCTTGCCTTCCTTGGCCTTCTTCTGAATACCCTTCTTAGCAGCAAACAGCTCCCACTTAGTAGGCGCCTTGGGCTTGGGCAGTGGCTTTTCTCTTGGCAGCTGAGTACTCGGTTCCGGTAGGTTAAACAGGGCCATAGTGCTGTCCTGGTGAGCATTGACGTTATTGCTGGTGGCACTGGAAACCGTTCGCTTCACTGGAAGCTGGAGAATCTGGTTTATCAGTAGCTGGACATTATCACGAGCCACAGCAGTCAAGTGAGCCTCTTTTTCCTTTTCGTTATCGAGAGCGGCTTGATCCAGTGGGTTGGTGTCAAACACAGCCAGGTTTCCCAGGTCGTACGTCACGGGGATTGGTTTCTCAACCAAAGCGGATCTAGTTAGCAGTTATTCGTCACAGTATCGGCCTACTCACTTCCTCTCAACCTCCATTCTTATCGTCTCGATTAATTTTTTTTTCACATTTTTCCGTCTTCTCCCAAGTAGTCACGTGACACTTGGTAAGTTGGTTGAGTCACATGACCGGTCCCCTTCGAACAGGGTGCGCAAAGTACTTTTTTTCCAGGACGAACTGTCAGTAGGCAACCGCGCAAGGGTGCAGTGACAGCTAACGCGAGAGATGCAAGACACGGAGTTCGGCGCCAGGCGCGGCGGCCGGCAGTGGCGGTACATAACAGATATCGAGCGGACATAACACTAAACAACACGTAAGAGACCATAGGGCTAAGGACAGTATCACCACATTAGGCAGCGATTGACTGAGTGATTGACAGGCGGTTTCCCCGGTATTAATATGCATGCACGGACGGCTGCAGAGGAAGGGTCGGTATTATGGCTGGAATATTCAGTAGGAAGACCCGCCGTCATGGGACTGAGTGCTCCTAACGGTAACCTTAACGGTGTATAGCCTACGGTTGCAGACGGGCAGCATGTTTTAGATCTGAGATGAGACAGTATACCTAAATAGTTCGATAGCTCGATGCCTAAACTCCGATATACTTAAGGGTTTATGTAAGGTTATACATGTTTAATAGATCGTGCGTTTATGTGGCACGTGCTGAAAATATGTTTGAGTGGAGAGTGGGATGTTACAGTGTGTGCTAATTACAGCACTGGGCGTTCTAGTGTGCTTTAGCCCGCTGGCTTGCCGAGTGATAGGCGATGAACCGTTGCCAAGGCCCATGTCTTAGAAAAAAGCTCCCAAATAAACTCCCAACTCGGAAGACTTTGCTGCCGGGTAAGACGCGGTCGCACGTGGTTTGGGTCATTTTGCAGCAAAAGCAAGCACAGGAGCATTGTGTGTGGATCTTGGTGCGTGACGTCAAAAGGACGCAGCTGTGCTAAGAATTGCTGTTGGCGGTGCAGCGGGCAAGAATGACAATTTTAGCGTGCGGTGCAGCGGCGCGTTAAAGTGAACCAGCGCATACAAGCCAGCGCATACCACACCGAGCCAACGTGCTGGTAGTGCAGACGAGAGGCGCAGAGGTCTGGATGGAGAACAGTGCTTGTGACAGCGCATGCTGAGAACGCCGATATTGCCGGCTACGTCATTATTTCCACTAAGTCCATCTGAGCGGACTTCGCTCGACACAGAATGCACGGAGCTTGACGGTTTGCATACAAAACGGGCTCCGTCGCTGGAATGCCGAGAGGACGGCGCGCGCCAATGTGAGTTGTGTTTTTCTGCATCTGCATGCCTCACAGCCAGTAAACAGTCCATCAGGTACGCACCATCAGGCACGGAATGATGACAGGCAATTTGATTTTCAGTGGATTTTCCGTTACTCTGTGTTACGGCGACGCTCTCGTTTTAAGCATTAATTTCTGAATGTGGAGCCACACACTTTAGCCCGGCTCTCTCGGAGTTCTCCTAATTCTCGCTGAGAACGTACCCCTAGCTGCCTTGTTCGCAGTGTAGCTCGCCCTCTGCTTTGTTCGTATACACTCCTTGACTCCTCTCGCGATCCAGTGCACCCATCTTACGCTAGCGCTTCCCTCTGGTCCTTGTTACGTTGAGGCGATGCTGCAAGTCTTGAAGATCTCATCTCTTTTGAGACTGTCTCAGATGCGCGCAACGGTTTGTGTAACACGTCATTTAATCTCGCGTGTGTACATGTAAACGACGCGAACGGCGACACCACATAGTCGGTGCATGCTTGGGGCATTTAATTAGATCTGGATCTGGCTGGGCAAATGTAACTGTGTAGATCTGCTGCTGCGGGCGCACAGGGCCTAGAGGTGCCTTTCGGCTAGGTCGGTCCGAACAGCGGCGGTGTGCTCAACTGTATGGGCTAGCTTGGCGCTGCTATCGCTGACATAACAAGTTATCGTTCAGTGGCCGATAAACTGCAATTACATGTATGTCGGCTGCGACGCGGATACGCACCGGAAATAACCCGACACTCCGCGGCTAATAGCACCCATTGCGCCGGCTAAACCGTTCCTGTGCCTGGCTTGGTGCCTGGCCTAGTCCAGGCGTCGGCCAAAGAGGCGCCGTTCCTACATTGACGCAAAACGCACATCTCGATCACGGCTCCAGGCGACCCGTCAGGCATAACCGCCAGGCATAATTCGGACAGCCGTTAATTAGAACGGCCAATTAATGTACTTTTACCGCAGATCAGCTGTGCGTGCAGTCCAGTCCGTGACACAGGCCGAGACTTAACAGTTAGCATCTAGGGCAACCTTATGCGGCCGAGGTTATGCCTGACAGCCAGCTAAGGGGATCCAGACTATGCCTGATGCCTCACTCTCCTGAATCTCCTGCGCATTCGCACATCGCCGTATAACAGGCATGTTAGGGGAGAACGCACGTCTCAGGGGATACAAGTCAATCCAACGGTGCCTGAACACCCGAGACAAGCCCAGAACGTGACATCATCGTCAACGCTCAAGCCAAAATATCTGAAACACTCGATGATCTGATTCACTCTAAGCTACGGAAAGGTACGCGAACTCCGAATGCCGTAGGTTTTCGTCTGGTCACCATGTCTGTGTCGCTATAGGCTAGCTTATAAAGAAAATTGGAGCTGTTGACCACCACGGCCGCTAATACGGACAAGACCCGCCTATGAAACTCATGTCAAGCAATACTAAGTTATACTAAGCTATACAGTCACTTATAGCAAATTATCCCGACGTTTGAATGTTCTCGATCTCTGCAAAGAATCGCTGCGGACTTCGTCACCCTTTCTCCACCAGCGGGCCATCGATGATCTGTGGGACCGTTCCTAGACTGTGCATCCTGAAACAACAATTCCCCGGCGGAGAGCGCAGTATCAGATGCGCATTGTGATGCAATACTGTCACTCTAACATGTTATGTCTCTGGTCCCAATTTAGATCTCCTCCGCATGTCTGTCGTCTATTTTGAGACTTCCATAGTCTGCTGCATGGAAGTTTCGAAATCGCTGATAGTGTATCGCGGCTAGGCCGACGGGCAGAGCAATTGGGGTCGAAAATCTGCTTATCAGTTTCGAAAGGCCTGGAATTTAAAAACGGTACGGCAAAAGTAACATAACCAAATTTGCTTCAGAATGGGAAGTCACGGTCACGTGACTTAAAATTGATCTGTGCGCGATGCCGCGGAACTGTGCATGGCATTTGCAGTGGCAGTCTCTGCAAGCTACTTCTCATGGGCTTTACGTGGCTGGGATTTCCTACTCCGTACCGCTCTTCTGGCGCTCGTATTACGCGTACTATTTTCAGCATATTGGTGCACCTCAAATAATACGGGCCGTACACACCGATTTTTCAAGATCGACCAGCCGCTCCCAAATGGAGATTTTACATTAAACTGCATGAATAGGCGTCGAATGCCGTGTCACGTGCATGCTTACCAGCCGATTGGCAGCCGACGTTAACATGTTAATTTGTCTGGCGCATGCACCTGAACTTGACCAGGTGCAGGTCCGAGTTTGTGAGCGATTTTTTCTTGGAGTTGTGGTTTTGGCAGGGTGCCTGAATTCAGTGGGGGCAAACCGAGATCCAGGCCACGGCTGTGGGACCCGCGTATTCGTATGTTTTTTTGGTATGTGGGCCAGATCGTGAAGATACATTGAGCCTTGTCCTCGTGCGTAGGATAGGGGTATTCATGGCGAGAATGTGATTTGACAAATTTCTAGCTCCGGAAACTTCAGGTCCATTGGCAGAAATAAATGGTATACGACGCTCTCAGCCAGGAATTCTGTCAAATACGATGCATGCGGGACTCGATGCCCGACAGCGTGACGCATGCAAGAATCGATGAAGCGTTGCGTCAATATCGCAATTGATGCGTAGGGAATCCCGAAAATTCATCCACGGCCATATCCACTTGGAAACACGATTTCCCGTCCGATCAATCATAGTCAAACAAGTGAGAGCCTTGCCTAGTACTACAGCGGGAGACCAAGTGGGAACAGGAGGTGCTGTGGGTTCTTTTTGTCGAGGACGTTGATCCTGGTCCCCGGGGAGCCAAGAGTATTTCTGGGCTCGAGGTGCGTTCCGGAGAGCGCGAGCCAGTCGCTGGAACCTAAATTGCAGTCTGGTCTGCTCGTTATGATCGTAGAGCGGCGTTAACCCATCTGATTAGACTTGAGCAGATCTTAGGACATCATTAACAGAGCAACATGTGTTTTTCAAAAGACAATCACTGATAGGGTAGACACAGTTTTTCTTTGCTCGTTGCTCTAAGCTGAAGGCTTCGGATGCAGCCAGAGTTAACTCGATTTCACTGGATTTGTCTAGTTTCACCATAAAAGGACGGAGTTGTCTTTCGTGTCGCTTAGTGGCTTCGCCACGATTTCTCCACCCGCCATCAGTGAAGCTTCTGCTTCTTAGCTGCCGATACCCGGAAGTACAGGGCGAATGATCAAGAAACGATTCCTAGTGACTCCAGTAGCCTCGCGGTCTAGCGCTAACACCGGCACACCAAAACCCAGCTGTCAAACATGCGATTGCTCTTCGTATCGACCGGATCCGTACGTACGAACAGTTCAAGCCAACTTCCTAGCGTATGAGCAATTGGCTCTAGTGCTCGTGATTTGTCGAGCTCCTGCTTAGACGCCAACCTCGGATCCAACAGCCACACGCCTGGAACCAGCGAAGTCGTCTTGAACAGCACATACTAGGGGCACGCAGTATACTGGGACGAGATATTTGAAGCCATGGTACTTCAGAAAGTCGTGACTATAAGACACCAGCTTTGCGGTCGCATCGGCAGTCATTTTGTCACTGATCCTCAGAGTTGTGTGCAGTTTCACGATCAACTTCATCACGCCCTCGGGTGCTGATACTAATTGAGGCTGTTTGATGACGAGGTCGAATGAACCGTAGACGGTGAGAGGTTAGTCCATCCCATTGCTTGTAATCGTCCAGTCATGCACTCTGAAATCAACCCTGTGCGGCGCAGATCGCCACAACTTCACTGACATCCTCACATTTCAAGAGGTTACCACACAACTTTAACATGTCCGAAAAGAAGGAAAAAGTCGAGGAGTTTGAGACCACCGACAACAATGTCCGATACGCGGGTTACGCTGCTCGGGTGCGAGTGAGTATGACGATTGATTGTACGTACTAACAAGACTGTGAGTGATAAGGCCGAACCTGGGGTATTAATATGATTCGATGGACCGTCTAGTGTCGAATTGGCGCTAAAGATGCGATACCAATGAGCCCGGTATATAGGAGCGAGACGCATGTGTTGAGTCTAGTAGTGGCGAGATAACGCGACTGAAGCGTATAGTTCTGATGAGCGCCTCGCTTGAGTGGAAACTAACAAGATCATGGCTGCCACCCACCGATACGTCGCCTACACGTCCGACATTGGTGAATCCTTCCGACCGGTGGCACACCCACGAATTGTGTCAGCCGCCTACGGAGTGTCCTGGGCGTATCTGATCGGTGACGTTGCCTACGAAGCCTGGAAGGCTCGAATGAAGCAGCAGGGCCTCTTTGAACCAAACCTGAAACCATGGGATTCAGTTCCAGTCAGATCAGTCGAAGATCGACTTGCGCAGAGCGAGAGTGCGCGAGACTGGCGTGTAGTCGCGTCAGAGCGAGCTGTGTTCCAGTCTATCGCCAGTATGGGCTTGCCAGCATTCACTATCCACAGCACGGTGCGATACGCCGGCGCGGCCTTGAAGAACGTCAAGAACGTCAAGCTGAGAACTTACGGCCCAGTCGGGCTGGGCCTGGCGGTGGTGCCAGCGTTGCCATACATGTTTGACAAGCCCGTCGAGGAGGCTGTTGAATATGTCTTCAAGAAGGGCGAGGAGTTTTACCATGGTAAGTAGCGCCGAGCGAGACCACGAGATGAAGCCTTCGAGCGGACCCGTCAGCTTATACTATATAGAGCAATTAGACTTACTTCACATGATACTCAAGACATGGCGAGTTCGGAAATGGACAATCCACCAGTTCGAGCACTGAGTTGTGTGGAAACAGCTGGGCACAATTTCAGCATTAAAACGGTTCGTAAATGCATGTTGAATATATAAATAAATAATCTCAGTGTAATTGATGCAGGGCACCCCACAGGCATAAAGCGTGGAGAGTTAGGCGTAGAAAATAAATCGCAAGAGGGCCAACGAAATATTGAACCCTACGCCTGCCATCACGGCGCTATGTCTTCTGGAAGACCCTGGGGTCTCTGTCAATATGAATAGCACAAAAACGCCCAAAAACATGCCCAGCAGCAACCCTATCAAATCGTCCAAGTAATCCTCAGAGACCGATTCATCCACAGCGTCTGTTACGCCAGTGTCCATCCAACGCTCCTCCATCCGTGTCTGCTCTTCCCGGGTACCATACCCGTGAAACGCCTGAAATTGTTCCCGCAATTGCGTAATTTCCTCCTCGCTGAACCCAGTGGCACGAAGCCTGCCGAAGCCTCCAAGCTCCGGGACCGTGCTCCGGACAGGCGCTCTGCTGGCTTCTCCGTTGTTTTGCTCATAAGGCGTTAGTATGTCGCCGATTGAACAATGAATGTAAATTCTGATGTCGTCGCCGCTCACAAGACTGACCCGCGCAATATCTCTGGCCATGTCCGTCTGCTCGGTCAATAAGCGGCCAGCGTGTATCAGCCTCAGCCGGCGATTGGTCGTGATACCGCCAACCTGTGTCCTGATCTCTCGCTTGATGTCGTGAACCTTCAGCTTATTGACATCAGGGATATCCAGCCTCAGGTCCGGTATCGAGTCGTCCGAGAACCGGACGACAATGCAAATGGGACATCGCATCGCTGCCTTGCCCTTCAGCATGTTTCTAGGCTCCGCAGACCGAGACGGCCCGGGATCATCATGCTCCATCTGTATCGTTATCTGGTTGGAGGCGATAGTACCGTGATGACATGTACGCACCTTTAGCCCTAACTTCCCAATTAGGTCAATACCCTAACCCTGGCAAATATATAAAATTTGAAAATCTTCCTCCATCCTTGTGCGGCATCCATAGCAATTCCGTGTTGCTTGTCCTTTGGCATACCTACTGAGGGAACAAGCGTCGAGCTATTGGACAGAAAAATTGACTCTTTCACGGGGTTGTATGTGTCCGTCTTAGCGCCCTTTTACTCGTTCGTCGTCGCGACTGCCCTTGCAAGCGGATCGTTTGGGGCGAGTAAGGGCTGGTGGGCCACACATTTCACGCACGGTTTTTAACCAGGCGTGCTTCGTCAGCCCATTTTGGTGGGTTGGCTGCTTAGATGTTAGTTTGATAGCTGAAATTGATCAAAATGTCACGAACTTAGCCGTATTCTTGTACGCACAAGCATTGTCAGTGTAAGCCTTACCTAGATAGGTGGAGCAACGACATGCACGCACTGAGCCTATAATGCAACGGGTACAGGTGAAATTTTATGGCCTGAATTTCGGGCTGGAAGCCGGCGAACTTCACGCTTCCCGACGCATTACATTAATGTACATAAAGTTAATCTAACGAACGCAGTTTTGTGTATCAAGCGCTAGACGGTTTCATCACTCGAATTGACGTGCTCGCTTACTGGATTGACCTGAAAAAGTCCATCACACCGGTAAACACCACCAGCAGGATACCACCACCTGGACCCAGTCGCAGAACCTTTGGCAGGAAACCCTTGTACAGGGCTCCAGCGCCCTCCTCTCGCAAGACGGTGAAGACAGATGGCAGAGTCCAGTTGTACTTTGGAATGACGCCTGCAACTCGGGTGGTATTCTGAATTCGACTCTTAACAACGTCGAATGGAGTGTTGATCATAGTACCGACAGTACCACCAATGGAACCAGAGATCAAATCGTTCCAGATCTGGCCAGACTTGGTCTCAGCCTTGGGCATAAGCTCCCGGACCTTGAAGATGACACCAAAGTAACCAGCGTTCCAGGAAATGTGTCGCCACAACGTAGCCTCCAAACCATTGTACAGGGCCAGTGGACCTTCCTTCTTGATGATGCTCTTAACCACGTCTCCCATGCCATTGTACTTGGAGGCCTTGTCCTGGAGTCGGATCTTGACCAGCTCGAATGGCACAACCACAAATGACTCAGTGGCACCGGCAGTGGCACCAGTCAGCACAGACAGTGGCTGGTTCATGGCGCTCATGCCAAACAGGTTCTTGTAGAACTTTCCCCACTCGTCGTTGGCAGCAAACTTGGTAGCTCGCTTGGGTGCCTCCATCAAAATTGGGGCGCTGATGCCTCGGTAAAGTCGAGAGAAGCCCTCGTTCTTGATGATCTTTTGGAAACAATCAAGCATAGAGGTGTAGGCCTCACCGCCGGCACCTCCACCGACCTGGAGCTGGATTCGGGTCTTGACGACATCAAGCGGGTACATGACCAGAATCTCAGAGATTCCGGCCACGGCACCAGCGATGAACTGGTAAGCGAATGGAAGTGCTAAGTTAGTTTTTAGAAGCAAAGTGCCGAGAACTACTCGTCGGTTGGTCATCGCGACAATGTCATTGTCGCGCCATGTGCAATTGATTGTGGCTGAAGTCCAGGGTCCCTCAGTAGATTCAGCCTTTCGTGACGATTCCTTGTTCGTAACAATGGCTTAGTCAACAGCGACAGCGCTGACAGGCACTCACGCTTCTCGGTAGACATAGTCACGTGTATCCTCTGGCTGACTAATAGCACTCTACGTTTAACGAGCCGAGAATGTGTGGCCTCAGCAGCTAATTATGGTAGGTGGTTGTGTGACGTGAAATAGTCATTGGGGTGGGATATTGTGCCGCACATAACCGCGGCGTCCCGAGCAAGGCCACCGGGTGGGGGTGTTTGCCCAAACGTAACTTAAATGGGGTTTGTTCTATTGGCCAGGTCATTTTCCACTATTCAACGACGATTTGCTGTTCAACGCTCCATGTTGTCTACACTGAGCTAGTCTTCTTGTCCACCAGCGACCTCGGCCCGCTCTCGGCTATTTACTCCGTTTTAGGAAATTCTGGCCCGAGTCACTGCGATGTGCTCTGGATGAGCAATCATCTACGGTTTACTGAACAAGAACGTGAACGTGAAACTGACGTCATCATGCTAACCTCTATTATCCACAATGTGCTGTTAAATACAGTGTATATGTTTTATGCAATTCTCCGGCCCATCAGACGTATAATGCAGCCAATACCCCTTGTGTTCTTTGTATGTCCCTAGTCGCAGCAGCCGTGCGCTTAAATAGTCTTCAACTCCTTGTAGAACTTCTTCACCTTCTCGTGGACCAAGACTCTGTTCTTGTCAAAGTTCAGAACCTGGAGCTGGTCAATGTTCACTGCTCGGGAAATGGCGACATAGGCTTGGCCGCACTCAAATGAGCCCTGCAAGTTCACCTTGACTCGCTCCAGCGTCTGTCCCTGAGACTTGTGAATCGACATTGCCCACGACAAGATAATGGGAATCTGGTGTCTCTCGGCTGTCGACGGCTTTCCCGGCTCCGCTATGGCAAACCGGGACGACTGTATCACTCGCGTGATTACAGTGCCGTTAAGCGTACCGGAAGTGAACTTGACCACCGGGAACTTGTCATCCGAAATCTTCCAAATGTCCATAAGCTTATTGTAGAGGTCTGTCCTTCGCAGTTTAAGGTTGTTGAGCCACGAGGCCAGGCCTGGCGGGAACTTGCCATCCTTGATTTTAAGCATCTCATTGTATTTCTCCAGAATTCCCTCGTCTTGGAACGACAGGTTCTGTAGCTCTAGCCAGGTTTGTTCATTCGCACAAAACGTAACAACATGTCCCCTTGCACCGTTGGACAAGCCACTCTCACTATCGTTTTGAATATTCATCACCTGGGCGCCTACTCTGAGATACACCAGCTTCTCCGCCAGAAACGCATTGTCCAGAGTTCTGCTCAACTCCTCAGGCGTCTGTGGGTACCCTCCGTTCTGCGTATCCACGGATTTAAAGATAAACTCCTCGCCGTCGAGTTTTCGCAGTCTCGTGTGGTTTGCATTGCTAACTGCGTCTCGTCGTGAGTGCAGCTCTACTGGTCCCACACCGTCTTTGTAGTTCACCTCTCGCCCTAGGCTTCTGAACTTTTGCACGATTTCGTCGGTCAGCTCGCCTGTTCTCATGCAGTTGAGCATTCGCACCAACGTGTCGTCGGTCTGACGAAACACGTGTTTTAGCTCAATGGCAACAGGCACGCATTGGTTCCAGCATTTCGCCGAAAAGCAGAAATCAGCGCCTCCGCTTTTGATGACTGGCGGCAGCTGAAAGAAATCGCCAGTCAGAATCAACTGGATTCCGCCAAACGGAAGATGCGGTTTCTTACGGATTTCCCGTCCTACAGCGTCTAGCTTGTCAAACAGAGACCCGTGCATCATTGAAATCTCATCAATAATCAGAACCTTGGCCGTCAGCCACCGGTTGTTGGCTTCTCGGTTCTTCTTGGCAAGCTGGGTCAGATTGGCAGCAGTACCTTGCCCTATACCGGCCCATCGATGAATAGTGGAGCCGCCAATGTTCAGCGCAGCCATTGCCGTAGTAGACGTTACACCCACTCGGTCTGGAGCATGCAGAGCTTTGAGCGCCTGTATTATATGTCGCAACAGTACAGATTTACCTGTACCAGCCGAGCCAGTGAAGAACAAGCTCTTGCCTTTCATGACCATCTCCTGAATCCGCTTCTGCTCGTCGCTCAGCTCGAAACCGTGAGTCCTGGACTGCGCAGCAATCACATTATTGGCCTTGGCCTGCCACGGCATTGTCCTCTGCTTTGTCGGCTGGGTGGATATGAAATCCAGTGACCGTTTCCTGTCCGCAGCTGAGGCAGCAGGCCTAGAAGCCGTCAGGGACTGAGTTCTCGACACAGGCTTAGCCTGAGATGGTAGCGGGCGCCTAACCAGCGTAGGTTTGGCCTCCTTTACCTTGACTACTTCGATTTCCCCAAAACCGTCGTCCTCGTCAAAGTCAACCTTCTTCGGCTTCACTTTCATAGGCGGAAGTGCCTCGAGGAAATCATCGTCTGGCATCTCGTCGAGCGTGAATGAATCATCAAACCCGGCAGACGTGTCCCATGGATTCGCCTTGTTCACTACGTTGACAACCGCTGGCTTTCGCGGCCTCACCTCAGGCGCCGCTGATTCAACCTTCTTCTGGGAACTGGCAATGGACCACGGGTTTGTGCCGGCAGGTGCAGATCTCATTTCAATCACACCAGGTTGTCAATTGCTGATGCTGGTGGATGTTTCGCGAAGAATCTTTGACGATCCGCGTAGATAGATCCATTGACGCGTCGCGTCGTCGCGACGCGTCCGCATGCCCAAACAGTATATTCGGCTGATGCAATAATGTACAATGCTATGCTCTATATTTACAAAGTGCTGTCTGAGGGGCCCAGTACCCCGTTCGCCTCAGACGCATGCTGTCCAGTTTTCGTAGCCACGCTCTGACTTCCTGGTCGGAGACGTTTGCTTTTCTGGCGGTCTCCAGGCACCACGCTAGTCGCTGCCGACTGCCACGGCCACTGGCCACTGCCCTGCTGATCGTGCTTTCCACCAGCACCGCCGCCGCCTCTCTACCGACATTGTGGCCCTGCTTTCCGAGGTTTTTCACCAGTTTCATCAGTATTCGTGTGCTTTTGGCGTCAGATAGCTGCGGGCTCTGCGCAAAGCCGATAATTAGTCGCTTGAGAACGGACACGGGTATTTCTGCTTTGCGAGCTGTCGTTAACCAGACGTAAAGGCGAATACTCAACTCTGGGTCGCTGATGCAAGTCTGCAGGAGAAAGTTCGTGTATGCTGAAGGCGGCAGTTCAGGCAGGTTTGCCAACAGTCGCAGCGCAAGACTGTACTTTTGATGGTATACCAGCATTCCAAGACTCTGAACGACAACATTTTCTGGCGGCTGAATGAGCTGACTATGAACGAGCTCCATTATTCGAACCGACCGCTCATCCCTCCACGATTTGAACAGGCCAATAATGGACTTGTTCATGACGTCAGTGTCTCCATGTGCCCGTTCCTTGATTAGGGTCAGACCTGCAAGAATAAGCTTCGCGTCTGCCTCCATGGCGAGATTGTCTTTTTGAGGCTTTGGTGCGAGTCTCATCCTTGTGACGTACTCTCGCAGAAGGTACATGATACCCTCGGGCGACACTTTTGCCAGAGCCGCGTACCGCAGTTGCTCCAGATGAGGTCTTTCGGCCATCAGCTGTGCGATCTGCTGCTCCACCCTGCTGTCAATGGACGTCAGCCTCGACTTATCAATTCCTAGAACAAGGTTCCACAGTATCCTTCCCGCTGTAGACGAGTTTTCAAAGTGCGTGCTCACTCGCGACAGTGCGATAAGCAGCGCGGTCCCCACGTCTCCAGGGTAATTGTCAATCATGCTCATGATGAGGGTCGCGTCCTCGTCGGAAAAGTCCAGGTATAATGCCTTGTCGTTATGCTTTGTGCGTTTCTTGGACCACACCAAGGCGACCAGTGCATTGGCCACCGCGGCTGGAGGTAGCTGGACACCGGCCATCTTGACAATCTCATTGCAAGTGTATGATTCATTAAATTTTGCTGATATCGATAGAAAGCGTTCAAACGCAGGACCAAAGCGATACTTTGGATCTTGCTTTCTGGCCCTCTTGTAGTAGCTGTTGACTACCTTCCACAGCTTTCTGAACGACTGCTTGTCTGTGGCCAGACCTGCATACAGTGCCAGGTCTTTGCTCGGTATGAGGGTGTTTGAGGGACACGTTCGAAGAGCCTCGCTAAGCAGCTCAGCGTACCTGGCTTTATCCGGTTTTGCCAATACAAACCGCACCACAGCGTTCAGGGCATGCCTCTCGCAGACGAACCCGTTCTGAAATAAACGGCTCAGAAGCTTTCTGATTTGGTCATCGTTCATGATTGTCAGGGCGTGGTTCAGAATATTCACTCTGACCGCCAGACTAACGTTGGCCGTTAGAATCTGGGGAAACGGTATCCGATAGGCGCCACGAGGAAAGTCTTTTAGGTCATCTGCGTCCTCCACATGCCGTAATTGTCGCGTAAAATAGCAGTCCCTCAATACCTGTGTAGCTTTCTCAGCTTCGTAGTTCATCTCCATCAAGAGTTGCTTTGCCAGCGGTATCTGCTCCCGCTCCATAAGACCGCCAATGAGATTGTCGATAACCAGCTCTTCGTGGTCTACCGTCACCAGGTTGGGGACAATTTTGTTGCAAAACGCCGTAATCATGCTGACTCGCCCGCCAAACGACAAGTTATTCAGCATCACCTCACATACCTGGTCAAAATAACCATTTCGGTACAATAACAAGGCCAACAAAACCGTCGTGTCCTCGTCCAGCTGTCCCTCTAACGGCTCGTAGCACTTCATGATGACGTTCAAGTTGGCGCCATCCTCAACCATAATCCTCAGTCTCGAGACAGGATACTCTACCTCTCCCAGTTTCTTCCTCAGATCTTTCGATATCGCCAACTTCTTGAGATTTACTAACGCCGGTTTGGCCCTCTGTTCAAACACACCCTCGGGAACCATGGACATTATCGCGTTCCGGAACTGATCCGAGAACGTTATGTGCCGGGTGGCTTTCTTGGGCTTGGACATCATGGCAATCCCGCGTCCCATCAGTCTCATGACGGGTGCCGTCTGAGATACATGGTGTAGTGTCATACCATCCCAGTGTGACCTAGCTGATCTCAGTCTTATCCTGTCCGAAGTCTGTGCGTGTAATTAGTTGCCACTGTACTCACACTGTACGCTGAAGGGCTATTTTGTCGCTGCTCGTGATTCTCTCGTGGTCCACGCCTGTTCAACTGTCGGTGTCTGTAATTTTTCAGAGCGCGCATCGTCATGTCCAAACGAATGGCTAGACCTGCGGAGGACTTTATCATGTACAAACACAGACGAAGAAAGACTTATAGGCGGTGACCTGGGGCACGACGAGCTGAGTGATATGAGCACTACTATTTCATAGCTCAAAATGCTTACACCAATTCCAGGCATCGCCAGCCATAGATCATTACACTCACCTAAACCACATCTACTCACTACGCATACACTCGCATCCTGAAACCTCGTTCAATATAAATACTAAGCAAACTCGTTCTCGTCGACCTCGGACAGGTCCCTGTCATCGTCCTCCACCACGGCGCTGGAGCCTCGTTCAGGTCCCTTGGTCGCCACGGCCTCGCACGCGTCTATCCACTCGCTATACACGTCAATAGGGGCGCTCAGAGCTTGTTAGTCAATGCACCAGGCACATATACTCACCGTTGATGGACGCCTGGAAGGTCTGGCCGCAAATCTTGCAGTACAGGTTGCCGACGCCTAGCTTCTTGTCCATGGAGCAGACCACGGAGTTTTCGTGGTTGCAAAACAGACACGAAAACGACGTGTCGAGCGTCTGCTTGAGCTTCTTGGCTGGGCCACGCGATGACTTCTTTCTCTTGCCCTAAGTTAGTCCCTGTGCACGCAGGCTGACATACCATAGTGTGGTGAGTGAGAGCGCGCCAGACCCGATAGATATACCACTCGATAAGCTGACAACCCAGGCTATCTCCTCTCTGTGTCTAACGAATAATTGCAGGATTAGAGAATAGAGAAACTCTTGACTATTCAGACAATTCGACAGGGACATAAATGATACTGATAAGCGCTGAAAAACAATCATAATGATACAAGCACTTACTCTCTTAGGCTATTACTCTACTCCATCAAGCACAATGAATAACTTCACAGCTAGATCAACGCGTCAAAACGGAATTAGTAAAGTTAGAGTTACCTAGGCAGACTACTGCAGGCTGATGATGGGGCGTGCAGGGCGCGCACCAAAAAATTGAAAATTTCTGAATTTTTTTTCATCATGTCCCTCGATAAGAGCAAAGTCGCAGAGGCCGCCGGTGCCCTGCTGAAATACGAATCCAGCAAGGAATCCAGCACTTCCAATGATCTGCTGGGCGACGAGAACACCAACAAGGTTTTCGTCACCATTGCGACCAAGAAATTCGTGTCGGATCACAAGGTGCTGAAGCCTAAGCGAGTCACCATTCCACACCCAATCTACAACAAGGAGGACACTTCTGTCTGTCTCTTCGTCAAGGACCCACAGCGACTGTACAAGGATGCTCTCCAGGCCGAGGGAACCGCCTCTCACGGACTCATTAACCGGGTTGTTGGTGTGTCGAAGCTGAAGGGAAAGTTCAAGCCATACGAGGCCAAGCGACAGCTGTTGTCCGATCACGATATCTTCCTTGCCGAGGCTAAGGTCGTCACAACTCTGCCAAAGCTGCTAGGAAAGACCTTCTACGACAGCAACAAGATCCCACACTCTGTCCAGCTGCATTCCACCAAGGGCGGAGACGAAGCTCCTAGTGCTGTCAAGGCCCAGAACGAAATCAACAAGGTTTTCAACTCTACGTCATTCACCCTTAACGCCGGTACCCTGACGTCTGTCCATGCTGGCTTCACCACTTTTACCAACGCACAGCTCGCTGACAACGTCGAGGCCATCGTCAACTTCTTCGTCGAGAAGGTCGCCAAGTGGGACAACGTGCGAGGAATCTACATAAAGACCGCCGCCAGCCCAAGTTTACCCGTATACATCACAGACTCTGTCTACAACCCAGACGACGTTCAGGAAGAGACTGAGGAGAAGGACACCAAGAAGCGAAAGCGAACAGAACCCAAGCTGTCTAAGATGGAGGCTACTCTGGCTGAGATCGTGGACGATGAGGCTCTCGAGGAGCTGATGGCTAAGAAGAAGGGAAAGAAGGCAAGCAAGAGAGCCGCTAAGGAAGAGGCTGAGGTGGAGAAGCCAGCACCAAAGACTCCAGCTAAGGAGAAGTCAACGCCAAAGAAGACCCCAACTAAGACCAAGGAGACTCCAGCCAAGGAGACGCCAGTCAAGGCCACTCCTGCTAAGGCCCCAGCTAAGGCCACCCCAGCTAAGGAGACTCCAGCTAACGCCACTCCCGCTAAGGCCACCCCGGCCAAGAAGGAAACTCCCGCCAAGAAGGATAAGGAGGACACACCCAAGAAGGAGACACCAGTCAAAGCAGCAAAGGTTACCAAAGACACCAAAAAACCAAACACCAGGTCCAGAAAAGCCAAGGCTTAAGTTAAATATAATAGTCGTCTAACATTAAACATCCTCGCAGGTTCACCAGCCCGGGGCATCCAGCCGCATCAAGCCGTTACGGGTGAATCGGTATAAAATTTCCAACGATGCAACTTGGTCTGTAAATATTAGCACCAATCCAAAACGTTTTTGATACTCACATGTTGTAGCGATCCCGTCGCACTGTAAAGCTGAAGCAGCACGCCCTTCGTTTTCGGCCGTCTCGTGTACGCAGATTACAACTGGTCAGCACCGCTTTCTGACCCGAGTCAAACGCGATGTTTCCATACTTTTCCCAGTAATTAACGGCAGATTCCTCACTCATCAGTTCATAGATTGCCAGTTTGCCCTAGGTTAGTGCCGTTAGAAAGGAAGCCCACTACTCCCAGCTCCTCGATTCACTTCGTGCTATACTCACGTCTCTCAAATCCTCCACGCTAACCTCAACCAGTCCTGCAAACTCCTTGTTCCCTCTGTATATCTCTCCTGTTCGCCGCCACAGACAGGCCGGAATGGCCATTGACGTGAAAACTCGATCATAGTCCAGCAGCATTCGCTCGAAAGCCTCCTCAACAAGCACAAGATCAATGTCCTTCAACGATTGTGCGACTGCCCTAAACGCCGGCCGAAATATCGACAGCGGCTTCACGATTCTCTGCTTGGACGACTGGTTCATATAATTGTCCATATACTTCTGCAGCCTTGTGTATCCCTTGACATAGTTAAACGGCTGTAAGAGGCCAGCCTCTAGCTTTGCATGAATGACCTGCTTCAGTCTCTCCTCTGGGGAAATGTCCTCCGACGGGTCAGCTGCAGTCAGGAAGAACTTGTCCCTGGCGGAGTCGGACACGCTCTGTGTGAGCGACCTACTGGGAACCTGCTCCGCTGCTGCTTCCGGCTGTAATTCGTTTGAGCTCTCACGAGAAATAACTTCTTCGCTGGGTATCAGTCCGAGAAGGTTGGGGTTAGTATTTGGGTCGTCAATCATGGACAAAAAGTCGTTCAACGACGAGAACTCGCTGTTGGCGTATTCAGAAAAGAAAACCGGGTTCTGGTTGAATGCTACCGTTTGCGAGAGAATGCTTTGGTTGCCCAGCGAACTCCAATCGTATAGCAGTTTGTCGGCGTCCTGTTCGTACATATTGGATTTCTGACCTGGTACAATTAGGCCAGAGTCCACGAGCAGCTGGCCATCAGGCTTTTCAAGCTTGACTTTGTCCTTCTTGCCATTGCGGGCCTCGTCGTGGCAGAGGTGCCCTATATTTCGTTTGACGCAACGCGTGCACGGTCGTTCTGTGTTAGCTAACACCGTAGATTCAGCGCTCGGTACCCGAAGAGAGACTCCAGGAACAGTGAGTCCATCAGCAGCTCTCTATTATAATGGCTGTCCAGTGTTGAGACACCAGGTATCCCTCAGCAGGTAGAGAACGCGATACTGGACTTATGCCGCTTCCCCACCGGAACCGCTCCGAACGTCACTCACCCGAATCACAAGTCATGTGCGACCGCCGGCAGTACACGCACGCTAGGTTAGCTGTTTCCTCACATTTCCAACCCACCGTGGTCCACCTTCTGGCGCTTCATCTTGGAAGCATTCGGCGTGGAAGGGCTGGACATGATGATATATGTCTGTGTGAGCGCGGGGTGGGAGTTACCGACATCATGTTCCGAGTGGGCTTGAGAGCTGGCCTCGCCAGAGGCCTATTAGCACAAATACAACCAATAAGACAGCCCATACAAATGCCACGGCAGCCCCTACAGGTCCAGTTCAAACGACACTTGTCCGACGAGGCCAAACGAGCGGCGTTCCTGCGTGGAGTGAACCGTGCCCGGCAGGAAAAACACGCAAAATACATCCAAACCATCGCATTATACTCAACCTCTGTCATCATCGCATTCCTGGCGCTAGCCTACGCCTCTGTGCCGCTCTACAGAGTGCTTTGCCAACGTACAGGCTATGCTGGTCAGCCCATCACGGACTCTGAAAAATTTACAGCAGATCGGTTAGTGCCGGTAGACAGAAAGCGACGAATACGAATTTCCTTCTCGTCTGAGGTGTCCGCCATCATGCCCTGGTCATTCAAGCCACAGCAGCGGGAGGTCCAAGTGCTCCCCGGCGAGACAGCCCTGGCGTTCTACAAGGCAAAGAACAACTCCGACAGAGACATTATCGGCATGGCGACGTACTCCGTGGTACCGGAGAAGGCTGCACCGTACTTCAACAAGATTCAATGTTTCTGCTTCGAGGAGCAGATGCTAAGGGCCGGCGAGGAGGTCGACATGCCGGTCTTTTTCTTCATTGATCCTGACTTCACGTCGGACCCCCTCACCGCCAACATCAACGACGTTATTCTGCACTACACCTTCTTCAAGGCGCAGTACGACGACGAGGGAGTGCTCACGCCCGTCAACCAGGCTCAATTCGAGGCCGACGAAGCGGCATCCACCCTACCTCTGGTCACTAACGCCTAGGCTTGGTGGCGCTCTCAGATAAGATTGTATATTACAATAGACATGTAAATAGTATGACACCGAATAGGACTCCCGGACGAGCTACCTTAGTTGTTGGTGATGCAAGGGATAAATCCGTGTGCAGGGTCGGAGATCATGGCACAGCCGCGCCGCCCACAGTGTGCCCAGGCTTTTCGAAACAGCCGAGAAGATGGCGTTCTAGAAGATCAGTGTCATGTGCTAGTGGTCGGGCAGTGTTCTTGGGGGCCGGAATAAGGTCGGGTGGACTGAAATCTCGGCACCGGCCTGATACCGACACCAGATCGGGCCCAGCCCGGTACTCAGATAATCACTATATGAATCAAGTCAGTTGAACCACAGCCACTTGGCCGATTAGTAGGCGCAGTGAGCCTACCCATACCTGGAGGCCACGAGAATACGTGACGCACGGTTACCCCACATCCGGTCATTCTAGTTTAAAGTTTAGTACTCGTTACATGATGTATTACAAACTCGATGATGTTCCAGGCCGGAAACCGTTATATTGATTGATCGTGCATGCGGCGCTTGTCGGACAAGAGATTTTCTGGGCTCGCCGAACTGGGAATGAGACGTCTCCTGATGTTTGACTTGGCAAAGCTAATGTAACGATAGTAGGAGTAGTTCGGTGGAGCGGAGATTACAGTGGCTGTGCGATTAGTAATGTGACGTTCGTGAGTGGGCGCTTCACAGTGCTACATGTCTCGGTCACGTGTAGCAATATGTTAGTAGCGTAAGGTAAATGGAAGGCAAATGGGAATGTTTGGCTGGGAGTCTCTGATTATCAGTGAGAAGGTGATTTTTCACTCACCAACTTCCTCGCTATGCTCAGGTATGGTGAGTGAATGCAAATAAATAATTACATGGATCTAAGCATTGGCGGCAGCTCTGTTCGAACTCGTCGCAATGGATGCGAATGCGAAAGCTCCTCCTCGTCTTCGTCCCATTCTAGGATGATCGTAGGGGTCTGTTGCGATGGGGAAATTGATCCCACGTTAGTGTCGATTTTGAGTGAGGGCTGCTTGATGACCTCGGGGCTTGTCGGGTCGTGCAGGGTGCATCGTCTCGTCAGCTTTCTACCCTCCTTCGGCGACTCGACGGCCTTTGCTTGCTGCAGTGCCAGCAACGCAGCGTTCAAATCCTCCGCGGCAAAGGTCTCCATGTTTGGTCCTGATTCCTGTCGCGGTTCCCAGTTGGCTGGTGGGCTAGGTGGCGGCGACAGCAGCCACAGTCGTCCAGCGTCGGGAAGCTGGAGACTCTCTCTGTAGTTTGGCTCGAAGATTGACAGGGGTGTGTTTTGAGAGAAGAAGATGCGTAGGTGTGCGTCTCCTGTGGTTGTGAGCAGTAGCTTGGCCTTGCTGGCCTCCCGTGCATTCTTGAACACGGCAATAACGCGGCCAAAGCTCTTCAAGGGCGCCCAGTGGACTAGCGAGCCCTGCACTAGGTTCCGCAACTGCGCTGCCAGACAGCTCTGACCAGTAAAGTCCTCTTTCCTCAGACCAGAAACGATTAGTGTATTAGATGGGGTCATCCTTTATATGTGTTGAAGTGAGTGTGTTGTAGTAGATAGATTATCAGGGTGCAGATGGCGCTTATATATTTACGAGGCTCAGACACTGCCTTGACAATGCCGAGCGCGCGCACCTCCACGCCCACGCGTTGCCGAGATGGCTTAGCTGCAGACATGAACGCGCCGGCCTGTACATTACCGTCATCACGATCAAGCACTGCCCAATAGAATTACGTGTAATCTTGCTATATCGAACATACAAGGGTATACAGTGTAATGAGCTTCGTCAACATGAGGAAAGTCTAACGAAGGCTGTGCGCTTGGCGTCGCCTGGAGGAAAATCGAATCAATCGGCCAAGGCAGATATCGTTACAGTGTAAATACCTCATCTGGATTGGCGCAAAGCAAAAGCTTTGCAAACGCTTTGGCAGTACTGTTTGCTGCAGTAGTATCTCCTAGTGCAATATTCACCAGTAAGTAGCCAACCGCGACAATAGGCACTTTTCCGCCTCTCCAAACCTCAGCGCTGCTATAGGCGCTGAGGTTATTGACTCGCATCGGAGAATCGGATACGGCTAACCGGTGCCGTATCACCCGGCAGTCCTAGTTGGGACATCACCGAGAGTTTCGAAATACGATCAAGCTTGCCAGCATGCACAAAGCTCTTGGCCTGGGGTACGGCAATTGCACGAGGATCATGTGACGGGATACGGCTCTTTGAATCGACAAGAGAGCGTGGTTGGAAAACGGCAATCGCAGTGAGACTATTACCGCGTGAGGTGGTGGCTATGCTTTTCAGTGTGGCGATCCTCACGGTGGGTTCAGAGTGTGAGGGTAGCTTGCTGAGTGACGTGATAAGCGCTGTCTGGTGACATAACCTGCGGTGGTGATCACTGGACAGCAATTTAGAGGTCGAGATGATACTGGCGACCATGAGTTCTGTATTACCTCATCGGCATATCAGCGATCCCATGACCTTAGAGCTGGTCCTTCTCACGGGCATGCGTGAAGTTAAGGCAAAGAATAGGGAGCCTGATTGAATGGATATGAAAAGGGAACGAAAGAGAGTGTGCCTATAAGAAAGAAAAACCATCAGCTTTGCCAGCACAGAATAAGACATTCCACGATCCTGCTTAATTTGAGAGGATGTTGTCTACACGCACAAGTGGAATGATGACCGGTTGTGTCAATGGTAAATGCAATATATTATCAAACTAAAGACGTCGCGGTCAGTGGATGCTTCGCAGTTTGCTTGGCTGGTTTTCCAGCTCCTGGAGCGTATTCGCGATAGCATGCTCAATTTTGGACTCACTGAACCCTCTAGGAAATCCTCGCTCTCGGCACACGGCCTTCATGAGCTGGAGGGTGTGGCACCTGTCTCGGAGTTCCAGGTCATTGAAAGCTTGAGCGAACAGTGCAGTGTCACCATTTGACTTCTTCTGGCCCGACTTGTTGGTGAAGTGTCTCTTGATGTTGACCTCGTGGACCATCTGGTGCTCGATCCACGAGTTCATAGGTTTGCCAGGCTCGACAGGGTTGTCGGACTTGTTGGGCTTGTCAGATGTTGCCTGCGGGGTGGCACGTCCCAGTTTGACCCATGACTGGCACCGATCGCAGAAACCAACGCAGCCATCCTCCCCTAGTCCGGGAACTTTCGCAACTATCTGGGGCAGTGGGTAGTAGGTGTCGGTGCTTCGTCGGATACCGTGCTTCTTGAGGTGCTGGTGTAGGCCTGAGTTGTTCACGTCCACGTAGATGTTACAGATGCCGCAGTAAGCCTGACGCTTGTTATCGTCACCATCTGGGATTCTGGAGTGGATGTACTCGTAGGATTCCATCTTCTCGATTTCCTCGGTTGATCTGTCTTTGTACTCATAGTGCTTGCCTGAGGCACCACAAGCCGGCCTCGTCGCAGGGAATGATCGGTACTGTCCAATGTCGAACCACTTGAATTGAACGTCGTCTGGGAGCTGATCCATGGTGAGCCAATTGGAGGGTGGTATGAATCCAATTGGATAGGAAATGGAATTGCAGCTCCACGCCTCATGGAGCCTGGCGGAGGTCCTGTTGGCACCTGTGGCTGACTTTGGCTGTCGCTGTCGGTTCCCTTGTAGCGCTCGCGTAGCCTTCTTGCCACTGTGCGGTATTCGTGGGCCGCGTCGCAGGCAGCCCATATATAGTCGATGATCGCCGTTGCCGATGTCGTTGTAGTAGGCGTTCCAGTCTCGGTTGTACTCCTTGGGGATCAGCATCGTGTCCCTGTAGTTGTTGAAGCCCCGGTACTGGTCTATGGCTTTGGAATGCTGTCTGATCTGGTCGCCGGAAACCTTTTCATGGTTGTCAGGGTGCACAAAGTTGAGGCAGGCGGCCCTATAGCCTGGTTTAGGGCAATCTTCGTCATTGGATGGCTCGATCACATACTCCTCTGTCCTTGGAATCCAGATCCGCGTAGGTTCACTGGTCTTGGCTCGCACCTTTTTGGCCTTGATCGGCTTATCATCTTCACGGGGTCGCTTCTGGCTTTTCTGAGCTGAGGTAGAGTTCGACCTCAGAATGGGTTGGTGCTGCGCTGGCGGAGTAGGCGGTGGCTGACTAGGCAGTGTTGGTAGAGGCATGCAATCTGGTAGCATGGGGATCTCTGGTAGATGAAGGAGGGGTTGTCCCTGGATATGCGGGCATGGCGCCGGTGCAGACTCGCTGTGGATTTCAGCCTGAAGCTTCGCGAAAAGTTCAGTCTCAAAGTCGTCCCGAGCTGCTCCTTCGGCACTGGGAGAGATAGCATCTTCAAACAGAGCGTCAATCTCTGGGTCGCTTTCGAGCTTTTCCTCAGCGTTGGATGTGACGGCAGTTTCAAGGAGAGTGTCGACGTCATGATCGAGGGCTGGACAGTCGGTGGGCAAGTCAATGGTGTAATCGCCGCCCGGGAATAGTTCGTAGATGGCATCCTCGATGGGTAAAAGGGACCCAAATTCGGAGGGGTCGAGGGATTCTGGGAAGAATTGATCAAACTCCTCCTGAGAAAACTCGTTGTTGTTCTGACCAGTGAATCCATCCATAGTGATGAGTTTCAATGAGTTATTGAGGGTTTATGTCGGAAACTTGTGTCTCTTTATACCTTTGGCAGCAGTTAATTTCCTTTCTCTATAGCCAACGGTTTCGTTCCAACCTTATATCTGAGGTGATGATATGGCTATGGATCACTGCAAAGCTCAAGAAGCGTCTAAATGCTCAATCTTTTGCTGGACTCACCAATTGATACTCAATTCCAAGACCATTTTCATATCGATGTAAGGCTCAGAACCCAGGGGGAAAGCCGGGTGGCGTCCATAATCCTGACGATGCCCCCGTTTACTTTTTGATTAGAAGGAATAGATTGTATCCTTCCCTCATTAAACCTTTTTTCGCCGTCTCCGGGACTAAAGTTAATTAAATGTGGTCGCGTGACGGTACCTGAGCCGCACCAATACCTCAAAACGGGAATAACGGTCCAATCTTAGCTGAAAATTTTTCTCGGTCACGCTTCTCTGGTGGCAAATCCAATCAATTGGGAGCCATATGAGGTCATGCAGCCACCTTTTGATAGCAATTGACCCGTGTAGGGATGAAATTGCGTTCTATATTCCATCGCGGGCACCCGCGTGCTACGTACGTACGTTACCAGTACGTGCTAACATGTTAGACACAGCGAAAGCCTCCTGTTCTAGTCCAATGGGATTGTTCCTGCAGGAAACCCTGTTCACTCCAAAGTGTAGAAATTCGGATAATTGATCGTGAAAAAACCTGTCAAATCGGATTTGGAAACATGTTTTTAATTTTGGTGCCCATCCTAGGCCACCGATCATTTCCCATCGATCAACTGTTGTCTGCCGCTAAAATTTGTGCTCCTTATTCCCTAGTTTTTGCTCAATTAAAAGACGACGTCGGGTACTTTGGAACCAATTATTGCAGAATAGCCACGACCTTGAACAATAGTAATGTGGTGTATTGTGATTGGATGCAGTTCCAGCACGTCAGCTCTTGGCCAGACACACTATAAAACTCTCGTAAAAATTTTAAATATTGGTAACAGGTCACGTGACTATGTCGAAGGATATGATAGGGATAATTTTTCACATTTTTCAAGAATTAATGGCACTATGGCCGAGCGGTTAAGGCGAAAGATTAGAAATCTTTTGGGATTTCCCGCGCAGGTTCGAGTCCTGCTGGTGTCGATATCTTTTTGCAACTCAGAGTTGGGCGTTTTTGTGCGTGATGGGTCCTATAGACATGGTCTCAGAGCTGGTAATTTTATGAGACATGATCGTTGGGATAGACAAGAGTCGAGACCAACTGTCAATACGCTCCAAGACACTTGCGATGAATGAACTCAACTTGGTTTTAAGAACGTCATTCATTGGGACTCATCTGATACGAAAGATGGACGTGGATGGTAGACATATGCTGGGGAAAGTGACGCCATAGCAATGTTATCTCACGTGAGCGTCAAAAGTGCAATTGATGGCCATGCCAGTCAATGATCGAAGACGTGTATTAGTGTGTTAGCGCTGTTGGAGACGTTTGGCTTCCTGCTAGCGCTGTTGCATGTGGCTCGCGCATCAGTGGTAGGCTCCACGAAAGATTCCCGGCGATACTTGCTATAGTACCCGATTCGGGGCGCACGTGAGGGCTGCTGAACCAAGGCGTAATAGGTTTGACACGACGCAGACAATGCAGTCTTTACCATGAACTACGAGAAGGACTCTCTTGAAGAGTATCTTGAGCGACAGCTGGAGGAAGAGAAGGAGAATGACATCAAGTACCGGACGTGCTCGTGGCAGAAGACAGCGGCGCTTTTATTCTCCGAGTATATTTGTCTGGCCACGATGAGTTTCCCGTGGTCCTATTCAGTGCTGGGTCTTGTTCCGGGGCTGATTGTGACTGTGTTTGTGTGTCTGACGACGCTGTACACTGGCCTGGTTCTGTGGGAGTTTTGCTTAAAGTACCCTCATGTTCGAGACATCTGCGACATTGGCCAGCTGCTTTTCTGGAACAAGCGCTGGGCGTGGTACTTCACCGCAGTATGTTTTCTGCTCAACAACACCTTTATCCAAGGCCTTCATGTGCTCACCGGCGGGAAGTACTTGAACACAGTGTCGAACCATGGCATGTGCACTGTTGGCTTTGCGGGGGTCTTTGCAGTGCTGTGTTTTGGCATGAGCCTCCCTCGGACACTGTCTTCAATGTCGTGGCTGGCGACGTTCGCAGCAGCGGCTATGTTTGTGTCGATAGTATTGGGGATGGTGTTTTCTGGCGTTCAAGACCACCCGTTTGGCTACACGCCCAGCGAGCCAGTGATGTGGCGAGCATTTCCGAAGCCGGGGACAACGTTTGTCGCCGGAATGAGTGCCACGCTGAACATTGTCTATACCTTGGTTGGCCAGATCATGTACCCGTCGTTCATTGCCGAGATGAAGAACCCACGAGAGTTCCGCAAAGTGCTGTTTGCGGTGACGATAGCGGAGGTGGTTCTTTTTTGTCTCACGGGGTCCATCATTTATGTATACGTGGGTGATGCCTACGTGACATCACCGGTGTTCGGGTCGTTGACGAGGACGTTCAAGATTGTTGACTTTTCGTTCGCGCTGCCTACAATCATCTTTCTCGGGGTCCTGTACTGTTCCGTGTCAGCCAAATTCATCTTTTTCAACCTATTCAAAGACACGCGTCACGTGTCGTCGAATACCGTCACCGGCTGGCTGGCGTGGATGCTGATAAACCTGATCCTGTGGGCGTTGGCCTTTGTGATTGCCGAGGCGATTCCGTTCTTCAGCGACCTGCTCTCGCTCATGAGCTCGCTGTTTGATTGCTGGTTTGGCTACGTTTTCTGGGGCCTCGCGTACATTCGGTTCCAGCGCAAGAGCTCGCCATGGGGCTGGTTTCTGTACGGCGTCAACGTGTGTATCATCGTTATGGGATTGTACATTCTGGGGCCGGGAACGTATTCCACGGTGGAGAGCATTATACTGTCGTATAAGAACGGCGAGGTGGCCGGCGTGTTTACCTGCCAGGATAACAGTATTTAGCGACCCCGCCGCACTTTGGCAGAAAATAGAGTACTATTAGATCGCGTAATGCCCCAGGAACGGATATCGCTAAAATGTGAAATGGCAATCGTATTACTATACTTTGCATCTAGCTCGCTCCGGCCAGGCTCCCCAGAGAGGGCAGAGAGGGCAGCTGGGAAAGGAGAGAGCTGGCCTGAGGAGTCAAAGCCTGAAGCACACCGCCTACCAGAGCAGCCTGGCCAGTGCTGACCAGAAAGGTCTCAATGGCGTTGATCACGGCAGTCTGAGCAGCAAAGCCAACTGTGTCGACAGTGTTCAGAGCGGCGCTTGTAGGGCAGATGGCGGTGCTGAGAAGACCGGGTGGACAGGTATAGCTGCAACCGTTATTGTTGCAGGTGATCTGAAAGCCAAGCATCGTCTTGGCACTGTAGGCAGCGTTGTCAATGGCCTGGAAGATATTGCAGAGGGGCTGTAGCGCTGCCACTCCGCAATTGACCGTGCACTGTCCCGTGGAAGCGACGCAGGAGAAGGTGGAGGTCGACTGGCCCAGCGCCAGGGCAAACAAGGCGGAAATGACGGTGAATCGCATGGTGAGGACAATAGGAAACCACTCTCCTTATATACACATCTCAGCGGCTGGTCAGAAGAGGCATTGACTAGATGTGTACCAACAGATCGGGACCTGTGTGGTGATTGTTTCGGCAAGATCAACGATGAAGGTTGGATTCGACTCTGTACAGGCGGGGTTTTTTTACCACTGCTGTGGACGAGACATACCAATTGGGTAGCAAGTGACAAGCCTTCGACGCATCAATGGTGCCAAATTCAGCCGTCGTTCATGTTATCAAGTCACTCAGTGTAGAGCCTCTAGCGTCATGGCCATCAAGTGGGATTTCGCGTTTCGATTTGCCGGAATCCGTACTAACACGCCAATCAGCACGTTCTATACTCTCAGAGTGCTTCTGCACTGTCTCGCCTATTGATGTTGGGTAGGAAGTTCGTGTCCAGCTGAGCCGCACTCCACCGCAGACTATTCGCCTCGGGCAGATACCCGGGTCGATAAGACGAGTGTTATCAGCGCCACGACATTCACCATAGACTAATCCCAGGGCTGACATCGCCAGCACTACGCAATACACGCCAACACGAACACACTGTCGGAAATGAAGTTCGCCATCTTAGAGACGGACACACCGCATCCGGACGTGGAGGCCAAATACGGGCGCTACGGAGTCATTTTCGAGAAGCTGTTGCGAAACGCTGGTCTAGACGCCGAGTACACTCACTACGACGTTGTAACGAAACAGGAGTATCCTGATTTAGACGTGGACGCCATCCTGGTGACAGGGTCCAAGTACAACTCGTACGACAACGATGTGTGGATCGTGAAGCTGGTGGATTTCCTCAGACAAGCCATTGAGCGCAAGATCAAGCTTATTGGCGTCTGCTTTGGCCACCAGGTGATTGCACGGGCCCTGGACGCCCCGCTGGCCCAAAACTCAAAGGGCTGGGAAATTGCCCCCACCAGGATTGAGCTCACAGAAGTCGGCCGGCAGCTGTTTCCCTCACTGGACAGCCTTAGTATCCAGCAGATGCACAGGGATATTGTCACAGAACTGCCAGCCAACACGCAGCTGCTCGCCTCAAACAATGTGTGCCAGGTACAGGGGTTCTACCGGCCTGGCGCGATCATCACTGTACAGGGCCACCCTGAGTTCACGTCGGAGATTGTGGGAATTCTGATCCGGGCCCGGCACGACGCGGGCGTTTTTAGCGACGAGCTGGCGAACGACGCCACGGCAAGATTAGCCTACAAGACTGATGGACCCACTATTGCTGAGAGCTTTGTCAAGTTTGTTACGAACAACTGACGTCACTTACGTACTACGCGGAGGGCGGGTTACCCAGGCGCGGGAGAACTATAGCCGGTACATGCGTATACTAACTGTTGGCGGGAGTACGGCGGAAGTACGGCGGAAGTACACCGGAACTCGGATAATACTACCGGCGTGCACTATACCGTGCACTCCTTGTGTAGCGTATTCTGCCCCGTGACGCCATATGCGGAGAGTGGGCTAGGGTGCCGCATTGGGAAAGCGGTTGTTAGTGTTAAGGTTAGCCCGCCGTTCGACGGACCCGTTTGCCGTTTATAGATAGATATTGAGAAGATAAGGACGTGGAGAGCGCTTCTTGTGCGGTGCCACTATAACACATCTTTCCCGATACAGCGCTCCCGTTTGCAGCGTCCTGTGACGACACTGCAGACGCAATCAGGTGAGCGCGTACAGACTTCGCTTCTGTGGGCCTGAAACACTTTGACACAATTTTCGTTACAGCGGGCTGCCAGATTTAATTGGCGAGGTTGCGGGTACAGTACAAAAACGGCTACAAACAGTACAAATAGGTGGTCCCGTCCCCGTGCGATACAATTCTCTGCAGCAATTTTGTTTCGCGGGCGATATACATTCCTGAGCACATTCTCAACCGAGACACCAGTGATTGGACTATATTGACCAGTTACACGTTATAACATCTCATCGATCCGGCTATATACCAGGGGAAGCTGAACATACGGTTCACAGCGCTTAAGCGACAGGGAACGAACACAGAGCAAGCACAGCGAATACGATGGCTGACGTTGGACGGGCGCCTACGCGATATAGAAAGCAGCGGAAAAAGGAGCCAGAGGCGCCAACAGTACCGGCGATCGAGTCTGAGTACACGGCTGCCAGGCCCAAGCTCCAGGTTAGCACTAACCTCAACCAAAACGCTTCCACCTTCTCCCCGTTCGAGTCTGAGGGCTCCTCTGGCGCTGAGGATGACGACGAAAAGCTGTCGCTTCCCGTCAAGCTGCCCACGCAGACGGCTACACATGAATTTTCTGAGCGGCTAAAATTTTCTGAGGTGCTCAAGAGGCTAGTCTCTGAGCACCGGTACGAGCTGAACAACGACGACGTCGACGAGTTCATGCTCTGGGAGGTTTGTCCCAATCTCAAGATTCGGCGTCCGATCCGGGCACAGGAGCGTGTCAGGCATGTGCGAGGTACCTGGGAGACTGGCTCCTCAAACTATATCGAGGTGGGCTCCTCTAACGCGAAACTGGACACCGCTTCAATAGCGTTCCTCAACCCGCGCCGGGATCTCCTGAATCGCGAGAACGGGCCAATGTTTGGCGGGAAAGGTTTCTATCGGAAGGGCCACGGCGACTGGAAAAAGTGCTGGATAGACGTCAACAACGGTAACCTTTACGTGTGCAGACGAGAGGGAGAGCGACACAATGCGCGAATACTAACCATCAACGAGTTCGACCTTTACGAGCCCGTCGGAAAACTGAACCAGCCCGGCCAGTACACCCTGGCGATTCGTTCGCAGAATAACCTGGACATGTTTATGGATAAGAGCGACGCCGTGCACTACTTTGTCGTGGATCACCCGTCGGACTACGAGCTGCTGCGGAACATTCTGTACTCACTGCGCTCACAAGTCGTGGACAGACAGTCGCGTAACTTCAAGAGCGAGTCGTATAGCGAGGTCAACTCTATCAGGTCGAGTGCGTCCAAGCCGAGGACAATTGTTCCTAGCAAAAAGATGCTTGACATGCGAGACGTGACAGACTCGATACCGCTGGGAATGCTTCAACTGGACCCGAACACGCCGTCAAGTACCACGAGTTCCAAGGCAAGCCCTTTGCTGCGAGACGTTCTCGCGGACAACAGAGTGAAACCTGAAGGGCTGCTTGGCAACGGATATGCCAAGAAGGCGGCTGTCGCTCAGAATAACCATCAGGCGCAGATGATCTCCCCTGTGTCTGCTATCGGCGCCTCGCAGTTTATGCCGAACTCGCTGCTGAGCAAACACAACAAGCAAGTGGAGGTGCGCGGGCTCATGAGCAAGAGTTTCGCGCACCCGCAGATGCCCCTGATTGCAGGCCAATACAGGAAATAATGAGTGACGTAATTAGTATTTATTGGACAAACACGACAAGACAATGATCGATTATAACCGGAGTATCGCCCGAGACCGGGTTTCACCGTTTCATATCAGCTGTGTAGCGCATATCTGTACTGACTCGCTCAACCACTGAGTCTATGCAATTGTGACTGCAGTCTGCTGAAATGAATTGTCTAATGTTCTGCGGCTCAAGCGGCTGAACCTATCAAATCCACCATGAAACGTGCCAAAATGTCTTGCGTGTCATGATACACAACTCGATTTGGAAGGAGACGTGGCATGTCTAATCCTGCCGACTGTAACCGCTCGCTAGTGCTATAGCTATGTTGCTTGACACTTGCAAACCAGCCGATTGGACGATCTGCGTGCGGCCTAGTATTGAGCTGAGTGTCTCAAGAGTATCGACGTTGACACCTTTGGTCGACTGGTTGCGCTGGACAAGGACGGCGTTCTTGCGCCAGAAACTCGAATCACGTGACCAAAGAGCTTAACAAGCTGAACAGATTGGCCTCCATAACATGTTCGTGTTGGCATCGGGCAATCGCTCGATCTAGGTCCGATGGCGTCGATCCGCAAGGGTCAACCAGAATACAAAAGGATTCGACTCCCGTGATTCCTCAAGATGAAGCTTATTCTTTTGCTAGCCAGCGCTTTGGCCTCTGCGCTGTCTGTCCCCCAGGAGTTGACACATGCGATCTCCGCTCTTCAAGACGCGACATCTGCGGCGGATTCTCTTGAAGCGACGCTAAGGAATATCGACCAAGACGACCTAATTCCAATTGCCCACGCCGTCAGGAGACTCCACAGCAAAACCTCTATGCTATATGGTCACGTCTCCTCGCTTGAGGAGCTTCAGAGCGAGGCCTCCAGCACGCTTACCCGCAAGTTTCACAGCTTTGCAGGCAGTGCAGTTCAGGCCTTTGACAAGCTGTACAGCCACTGTGATGAGATTAAGAAGGAGCCAAGAATCAAAAACGAAGTGTTGAACCTGTATGGTGACTTTGCAAGGCAAGTTGAACAAGTCAAATTTGTCGTTATCGCTGCCGACAGGGATGGTGCAGATGTTGATATTTCGAACCTCAACAAGTCCCTAGAAGATGCGAGAAGCTGTGTGATGGACCCCATTCCAATTGCTCCAGCCGTCGAGGCTTTGAATAGGGCCAGTGATGCTGCACATGCTCTTGATGCTGCCCTACGCAGCAGCGATACCAAACACGGCCTTGCACATGTCCAGCGGGCTCTGACCGCGTTCCAGGGCTCAATTGCATTCGCAGATTATATGATTGCGCCACTGGAGCATCTCTCTGATAATGATTCTGTGGAGATCACGGCCGCATTCAACAAGTTCACTCCAACTGTTATCGATCTTCTCATGAACCTGGCACTGAAGTGCGACTTTGTCTATGAGCACCACCGTCTAGGAAAGGACATTGAGACCGTAACAGTCATTCTCGAGAAGATTGAGTCCATGCTGACGGACGCCGTTAGTGCTGCGTACAGAGATAAGATTTTGGCTGATGTCTATGAGATTGACCCGGCGATGCACAGTGTCGCCATGTGTCTTACAGAGGAGCTAACGTTCATGACAGAGGTATACTAGCCGAGCGAGGCGAGGATGTTAATATCGTTCAAAGGTGTATTTAATAGGACGAAAGATATTTCAATAATAATCATGTATTTTCACATCGTAAGTCCGTGAATCGGTGACAAAGGTAATTTGCGCCAGAAAATGTCAACCCAACTTTGAATACTGCAAAAATTGGCGAGATGGCACCTACGCTCACCATCGCTACGGAAACCACCCTTAAATCTATCTCGTTGACAGCTCGCTTGCAACCAGTGCCCTGTGACGCTGCAAATTCAAATTCAATCTTTTTATTCGAGTCGTACATAACATCTTATCCAATACTAAGTTAGAAACGCTCGCGTCAAAAGGCTTCAGGAAAGTGAAAGTATATTGGTTGTGAATTCATAGTGAGAGGGGTCTAATCCTCCATCATAAACACGGACCATTGTTTTCATCATCTAGCCTGCTATCACACTCACCATTTAGCCTGTTGGATGGTGATGGCGAGCGCGCTTTTTAAAGACCCAAAAAGCAGTCACAAACTAAATCCGCTCCTCGTGTTGGCAGAGTTTCCTAATTGGGAAGAGACCCCAGGGCAAGGGTTACGACTGGGCCCGTAGAGAGGTGACGAAAATTTCAACTCCATCTCCAACAACAACAATGGTTTTCCTTAAGGTTGAGAAGACTTCCGCGTACCACTCGCGATTCCAGACCCCATTCCGACGACGACGGGAGGGTAAGACCGACTACTACGCCCGAAAGCGACTCGTCGCCCAGCACAAGGCCAAGTACAACTCCCCCAAGTACAGACTGGTTGTCCGATTCACCAACAAGGACATCATTGCCCAGGTTGTCTCTTCCCAGATCTCCGGTGATGTCGTTCTGGCTGCCGCCTACGCTCACGAGCTGCCACACTACGGCATCAAGCACGGTCTGACCAACTGGTCCGCTGCTTACGCCGTTGGTCTGCTGATTGCCCGACGAGTCCTGACCAAGCTTGGCCTGGACGAGACATACAAGGGTGACGAGGAGGGATCCGGTGAGTACAACCTCACTGAGGCCGTTGAGGATGGTCCACGACCATTCAAGGTTTTCCTGGATGTCGGTCTCCAGCGAACCACCACTGGTGCCAAGATCTTTGGTGTCATGAAGGGTGCTTCCGACGGTGGTCTGTACGTCCCACACTCCGCCAAGCGATTCCCAGGTTTCGACATCGAGACCGAGGAGCTTGACGCCGACACTCTGCGAAAGTACATTGTCGGTGGTCACGTCGCTGAGTACATGGAGGTCCTTGCCGATGACGATGAGGAGCGATACCGAACTCTGTTCAAGTCCTACCTTGATGATGGTATTGAGGCTGACGGTCTTGAGGACATCTACACTGAGGCTCACGAGAAGATTCGAGAGAACCCAGCTCCAGTCAAGAAGTCTACCAAGACTAAGGAGGAGCACAAGGCCAACTCTCTCAAGTACAAGGTCAAGAAGCTCACTTCTGCCGAGCGAAAGCAGAAGGTCCAGGAGAAGATTGCTGCTTTCCAGGCCCAGAACTAAGTTATCCCGCAAACAGGGTAGCTGGTTATGATGTCATGGTAATAGATGTAGTTCCTATGTCGCTAAAAAGTACGTTTTCTTCTACGCCAGCTTAACTGCCAAGTAGATCATTGATTGTAATAGCTCGAATCCGATGGCCGAACAATAGGCGAGCTACCTCATCCTTTAATTCTTTCCTGACTCCATGTGTTCTTGGACCTCGTTGCGGCTCTTTGAGATTACAAAGCGGATTCGCCGCAGCACTGAACAGGACATACTGAATTGGAGTCCGACAACAGTGTTATAAGTATACTGCTAGCTAGCCAATCGTATTTGTGCTTGCTTCGCTCCAAAGTTTCTTGTTCGCGGAGCAAAACATGAGCGCGCACGGGAACAAGTCAACACAACTGGCAGTGTTGGTAGGCTAGGGTCCTAATTGCCCTAATCTCAATAAACCACCTCATGCCTGAATATTTGGTTTAACCTAGCAAAGATGCCATGATTGGACGTGTGTAAGGAAGCAGGATGCCATCCAAGTACGCAGAAATCAACCGTCATGCAGGTACGGCTTGAGGCTTGTTCGGAATGTACCATATGCATCACAAAAGACACAAAAACGTTAACAGCAATTTGGGTTGAAGATATTGTTTCAGAGGATCTTGTATCCACAACTCTCAAGTTGGCGTCTGCTCTCAAATTGCTGTGAACACGTGACGGTGCAATATCCCGTCTAATGACTTGTGCGCAGGCTTATCGGCGTTATCGCGCCTCATCCCGTACGTCCATCCCATCGCCTTTCCTCGACAGACCCTATTACACTCACTCAACATATCCGCATCGCTATGGTCATTGAAGAGACGTCTTCCCTGTCGAGCTTAACAGGTCTTGACATTATTCGTCAGAACGAAAAAATTCGTGGCATTCCAAAGCCGTCGACGCTCAACTCTGAGGAGGCATGGCGAGTTGTATCACGAAACTTGGACAGGAAGTGGGCAAGAGGGCTTGAGGGAGTAGAGCTTGAGGATTTTACTGACTTTGGAGAGTTGTGCGAGGCGTTATCTCAGTTCCAACGGGCTCGATTGATTCCGCCGTCGCCTGACTTTCACTACCTACACTCGGCTGGCACGCTCTATTCTTCCTTCTGTAATTCACTTATCGATGCAGTCGGCTATCCTAACCTTGACGATTTCCTTGAAAACACCGAATTCACCCTAGAAGTTGGAGATGTTCCCAGTATTTCCTACGCCGCCGGGATGAAGAAGGGGCAAATCCCCGTTTTATTCGAAATCTGCACGCTGATAGATGCTTGCTGGGCAGAAGCAAACGATGATGACTTTGTGTTTCAAATGTTTTTGGCTGGTCACCAGTACTTACGCAACAGAGTCAGAGAGTTTGTCGGTCCTGTAACCATCCGTGCAGTACGTGCTATCGGCCCCGAAATCGCCTTTTATGAAGCCACAGCACCCATAGAGTATTTTTACAAAACTTCATGTGGTGGCCCAGGAGGCTACAATATGACCGTGAAAAGATGGGCGCCAAATCCGGAAAGTCGTGGATACAACTTCGCAAAAGCCTACGAAAGGGGAATCATCTTGTCGTTTCTCACGTCTTGGAGAGACGAGGTCTCTCTGGGAGCAGGACAGGAATCTCAAACTGAAGGTCGTAATCCGGAAACACAAATCTCTGAGAATATCGTTCCGCACCCGAGGTTGGGCCCCAATGACTTTGCCTCCCTCAACGCTGTCATACACACCAAAGGCGACGAAACGGTCCCAGTGCTGACCCAGCTTGGTACTGCAAAAGTTCTGGTTCCTGAAAAAATCGACAGCAAACTCAAGAAAGCGGCCTACGGGGTTAAAAAAGAAGCAAACACGTTTGCCAATTTCGGCCGCTTCTCTAAGCTACTCTCTTATCTACAAGCTGCACGAGCTTTGCATTTGTCATATGACCCTGAAGACGGTCGCACTGTTGAGGAGTTTTACAGTCAGTTTCAGCACTCGATCCCCAAAGCATTCGAATTTGACCGCTGCGGCGATTTCCAAAAATGTTACGAGGTTTCGGCTACCATTAAGGGAAAGGTGTATTCCACAATGTTGTCGTTCGCTGCGGGATTCAGCACGGCGGAAATTCCCGTGATATTCATCATTGATACACTGGCAGCGGCTAACAGTTCGGAGGGATTTTTGGAAAATGAAATGATCAGCCTGATAATATCTTCACATGAACTTTTTCGCCTCAGAAAGGGCTCAAAAGACACAGTCTCTATACGCGGTATCTATGGTTTTGGCAGTTTTTTTAGATTTTACCAGGCCACTGCATCCGCTGAGTACTTCGCTAATACTATCACCGGCGGCCCGGGCGATCAACACATGGTCATAGAGAAATGGTCAGCCACGGATGCGACACGTGGGTATTGTTTTACTCGGGCGAAGATGAGATATTGTGTCTTGAGGTTCATGACCAGTTGGAGTAATGACTTGAGTCGTGAAGAAAGTCAATAAATACATGTCATGCTATACTATTAGTGTCACTCTGTATGCCGCGCTTCCGCTGCGGCACCCATTTGCTCGAGTGCTTTTGTGACCGCGTCCACGCCTACCACCGAGTCCAGAGAAGAATTGCTAATCGTCTGGTCTAAGATTGATCCGTTGCTTCCATCGTCGGATGACGGCCCTGGTGTCGGTGGCAGCGGCTTCTCAAACGACGGGTTCTCCAGAAACGACGTCAGCACATTATTCAGCTCGTCTCCATAGAGTCCCTTGAGTCTGTTGATGAAAATGTCCATACTTTCGTTTCCCTTCGCGTTCAGAAGAGCTTCCCTCAAAACCTCACCGCTCGGGAAGGAGGCCGACATGTTGGCTGGGTTCGCATTGTTCCGGATGAACTGCGCAAACTTGTACAGCGCACCCTCTTCTTGCTGCTGCTGTTTAAGATGAAGAGAGGCTGACGAGGAACGTCGTGACAGAGGCTGGACGTCTGCAAAAGAGGGTTCAACAAACGGTGTCTGCTCGACCTGTGCGGGCTGCACCTCGAAACTGGGCGTCAAGTTCATTCCCATAAGATGGTGCCCTCGCATAGCCTCCATCTGCGCTGCTCGAGGATTGTCTTTGCGAGTTTCGTATGCGCTCAGAACATTGTGTAACGTGCCCTCCACGAAAATAAGACGAATCAGATTGTCTTTCGCCTCAGGATCAAGATCCCCCCGCGAACACTGCTTGCATAATCCCTTGGTGAGCTTCTGAACGTACTCCTGCATGTTGGCCACACGCTTGACCATAGTCTCAGTCACCATCTTACAGCTCGTCTCGTCCATCTCGCGGCCACTATCTAGTACCTCGCCCACAGCCACGGCCATCTCGTTCGCACTGGCAATAAGCTCTTCACCGTTCATGGCGTCAAAATTGATATCGCGATTAGATAGTTTTCCAGTGACGAGCGCCTCCAAGTTGATCATGCACAAGTGGTCCAGCCGGTGTTGGAATGATGGGCGAATCAAATCCGGATCAATCTTCACCTGGTACAAGGTGCTTGAGATGTCGGCTGCTGCTGTGAGGGCCGCACAGGCGGCCGCATCAATTCGCCGGTTGCCTTCCAGACTGATGTACATTATCGTGGGACATTTCGAGACCGCCTCGGCGACTTGAATAACATCTTCTGAGCTCAGGTTGTTGTTGTCTAGGTGAAACCGTTTCAGGTCCTTGAACTCGGGCAGTAACCGACAAAGCGTCTTTGTAAATGCAGGGAAGAGCTTCTCGTTAGCAGAAAGATCGAGGAACTTGAGCTGAGTGTGTTGAACAAGGTTAGTGATGATAAACTCTGCAACCACAACGTCGCTGATATTGACGGAATTCAACGACAACATGAGCAACTGCGTACCAACAAAACGTTCTAGCGCCTTAATGGTGAACATAGCTGAGAGATCGTTACCGCCTAGGTCAAGTCCCTCGCTGACTATCCTTGGATCTTCCATCCACTTTCGCACGGCCATATAGTCGTCTGAGTTCAGGTTGTTGTTGGCCAAGCCCAGCCTTTGCGTTTTGAGTGTACATCCCGTAATGATGAGTTCGTCCAGCTCTTCGCCTGGAACCATGCAGCCATTGAGAATCAGGTCCGCTATTCCGCCTCGCGCAATCAGCGATTTCGTGAAGAGTGTCCAGTCCATATTCGACCGATTGACGCCCGGCTTGAGCTTAACGGCCCTCTTGTTGTAAACGCTCGTTTTCTCCACTATACTGACTGTGTTTTCGTCAGGCTGGATAGAGAGATCGAGCTTCTCGATAGACGTGTTGTCGGCAAAGAAAGCACAAAACATTCTCCAGCCTTCTTCGTCCATGATGACATTTCTGAACGAAAACCGTCGCAGGGCTCTTGTATGCTTCAGGCCGGATAAAAGAGCCCTGAGCATCTCGTTAGTAAGGTAAGCATTGTCCAGTAGCAGATAAACCACAGGACACACGCTGAGAAAATCGGCAAAGGACAAAACTTCAATCAGCGTGGGCCGCGGGTTCAGCAGCTGTAGAACGTCCACCGGAATCGATTGTCCTTGAAGCTGCTTGAGCGTAGCGGGGATGGGAAAGATTTCTCGCAGGTGACAGCACCGCGTGTATATGTTTTCGACGGACGCCTCTTCCATTTCGCTGAGATCGCTGAAACTCGATGACTGCGACTCGGCGACTGAGTGATCCGCTGTGCCGCTTGACGGCTTGTCGATTTTGTCCAGTTTGACTTGATGCTTGACTACGACATCGTCCTCGTCCTTGTCTTCCTTAGAAGAGCTCAGGAAGCGCGATCTGAACCCGCCGGTGGTAGCCGGACCTGTGTTTCTGCACGCGTTGGCTATCCTGACGGCAGCTTCATAGGCTGTTTTTCCGGCCGCGGCCGCCGTCATCGAGTAGTTTTTCGGGACGATGAAGGAATAAGCACTTGTGCAGCCTGTTCCCGGAATTCTCGTGATTTCACCGTCTGTTCCAATGTTGATGTTGCCCTGTCGAGGGTTTTTCGACGGGATTTGCTGCGGCGGCTCCATCTTGAGTAGTTCTCTGCTGAAAGTGACCTGTTTAGGCATATCTTTTGTCAGCTCTGGAACTCGGCACGCCCGCTTGTGCTTGTTGACATTGAGCTTCATTCGGCTAACTGTCGCTGGACATGGAGGAGTTCCTGATGTCGGCGGAGGGCCTGACGGCGCCGAAACCGACGAACGGGAAAGTCTCCGTAGTCGTTTCATGAGTGAGCCCGGCTTGTCCCCCGTGGAATTGACTGGGCTAACTGGCGACGTCGTGTAGTCCGGAGAGACGCTGGAGATGACCTCAATGTTGAGTTTCGGAGAACAAGCTCGCGGAGACGGAATGTCTATTGGTTTTGAGGCTGGTTTGATGTGTAAATCTTTTGTTCGTTTTCGTTCTTGGGCTATGTTAGATCACTTCTCTTGGTTGGTAATCGCAGGATTAGGCCACACAAGCACGAGCGCTGTGTAATATTATCCGCACCCGCCCTAGCGGGTGAACCCTTGCTGCGATCTCAGATCCGACGCAGGTTTCCTTGAGTATTGTGCATAAAATAGTAAAAATTTCGTTCGATCCTGCACCGAAGATTCCATGATATGACAGCGATGAGCAATATATGACTAACGATTGGTCACGCTGGCGCTTATAATACCCCGATCCCAGGCGTCACCTTTCCTCACACTCCTCTTCTGGTCCCTCTGCTCCTCCCTCCTCACTGATCCTGCCAGTCCCCTACGGCTCCAGGCGTAGGGACTGGCGCTTACTCACGACTCTCATGACAAAACCTCCCCCGTGCAAACCATTCCACGTCCACATTCGACACTGAGCTCTTTGGCTCGATGGTCGCCGTGCTCGAGTTGGCGCTCAGGTCATTCATAGCGTCACGTGTCCTATCTGTAGATTATCTGGTGCTGGTACGGGCGATGATGACGGCAGACAAAGATGGACACACCCCGCGCAGGAGACAAGTGCGGTATGAAAAAGTAATGTCAGCCGCGCAAGTCCACCAGTGCGCGTACCAACCCGATAGTACTCTCAGTAACAAGTTATGTTTTAGTAGATTGTAACAAGTTGTGTGGTGCGATAGCGTATGCTATATACATGCAGTGACACGCATGGTCAGCTGGTAAGTCACGGGCGGGCAAGACGGTCTGGGCCGGATGTGGCTACTGCGCGAAAGACAACTGAGTCCGATGAAGAAGAACAAATGTGTGTACACGTTAACTAAGGCCTCGTAGTGCGATGCTTGTAAGTACAAGACGGTGCACTGCCGTGCCGACAGTCGGGAGACCGGCTCCGGTATCGCCAAGCAAGTCACAGGGTCCACACAGCAAGTTATAGATCCACATTTAGTTACTGTGGAAACGACCGCATAGAAGGATTAAGTCTGGGTTTGATTACCCTCCGGCAGGCATCGGATGTCGCGGGCCGATCCTGAACCGTAGAAATAAGCTCCTCACTCACGAACGAGAGGGGTCACGTGCTGTTATTGGCTATTAGAAGCGTTGCGAGTTTATTAGTGTTTCAGTATTTGGTGGAGTGGTGAGGCGTGTGACGTAATAAGCTATGGTTCAGCTGTGCGACACAGTAAGATTACACTGCGTGCTGCGAATGGGCGTGCGCTGATTGTCATCATGCATATAACCTTCGTGGCCTGAAGAGACCGCATTGGCATGTAAATGTATTTGTAGAATTAAGGATCATTTCTCACGGTAAGGTGTTACCCCTTGTAGTGTTTGGTTGCATACCTGGGTGGTTTAAGCTGCGAGTGTGACAGCTGCGTGGAGTAACTTACCGTGAGTTTGTGAGTAGAAGTTTGTGAGTAGGACTCTCACCTTGGGCGATGGCCCTAGGTCTACAGCGTTACAGTTAAGCTGCGATTCGTATACCTGGCGTGCTCATAGCCCTCAAACCTCATGTTTACTCTCAAGAAGGTTTAGCTCTGATGTCTTGATACTCACAGCGAGCACTTGACATGTTGTTAATAGGCCATATGCAGCCAATAGACCAGTCACTGGCTTCAATCACGCCAATACCCGCATTGCCAATGATCACCAATAATACCTGGTAGTGTGTGATACTGTGAAGAGTTGCGGACAGATCTGAGTACCCAGGGACGCGCCCTAACCACCACGTATCAGCAGACCGAACCAGGCACATCAGCACGCCACAGGATCATACAAGCCACTGGGCACACCAGGAATCAATAGCTCGCTGCGCTCACGATAAACATGATGATCCTCCAGCTGCTATCCTACGTCGGCATCGCCTCCGCCTTCATCTTCCTCACAATGGCCATCGCCTCGGTCCTGTACTATCTCAGCGAACAGGTTGAGGAATACACCGTGTTCACCAGGAGGCTACTGACCAAGACTATCTATACCATTGTCGGCGTCCACGTGTTGCTGTTGGTGGTGGACGGCTTCCCGTTCAAGCTCACGATGTTTTCTATTTTTGCACACTTCATCTACCTGCAGAACCTCCAACGGTTTCCGTTCATTGAACTATCGAGCCCCAACTTTGTCGCCTCCTGTGTGATGGTTGTGGCGAACCACTGGCTCTGGTTCAAGCACTTTTCTGACCCGGCCTTCCCCCCCGCGTCCATTGTGGAACACCGGCCAGAGTACAGAGGCAAGACGCACCCGCCGTTTGCGCAGGTCGCCTCGTTCTTTGCCCTGTGCATCTGGCTTATCCCGTTTGCGCTGTTTATCAGCTTGAGTGCGGGGGACAACGTCTTGCCCATGAGCAACGAGTTTGAGGACGACGAGTCGGCCGCCGCGAAGGCCAAGAGGAGAAGCGCGGGGCTGGCAAAGGTGCTCGTCGAGCGGCTGTGGAGGGGAGTCGCAGCGGTCGCAAGGGTTCTCGGCTACGAGCTGGATCCAAACTACGGCCGAATAGTTTAGCATCAAAAATGGGAGAGCACGGTTTAATGATTTATTCAGCTCAGAGAGCTAAAAGTAGTACAGCATAATGTCATGTCTCTGTAGTTGTTCCTCCAGAGCAGTGCTAGAATCCCAGCGCGCACATTGACTTTTGATCGCGCACCTGAAAATTTCCAACGACTAAACGAAAGAGGCATGTCGCGGTCACTAATAACACAACTCGGCTCCCTGTCGCTAGCGCAAAGGACCGTGCCTACTCTGACCCGACAGTTCCACGCGTCCCAGGCCACCCATGTCAAGGCACGATACCTCAAATCCGTGGAGCGGGTGCAGAAGCACTTTGCCCGACTCATGAAGAAACCCAAGCCAGCAGACATTGATCCGGTTCTCGGCCGAGCAAATGTTCCCTTTTTAAGCAGAGTTCAAGCGCGAGTCGCCGAGCCCAACAACTTTGTCGAGGGCATTGAGGGCGTCAACACAGCCAAGCTACTCTACGGAGCGCAGGAAGCGGCGCTGCTACGAACGCCGGAGGATTATCAGAAGACCGCTGTCCTGGACGCCGAGCAGCACAAGCGAGAAGTCGTCGAGAGAATCATCAGTTTACAAAATGCATCGCAGACCTCGGCCAAGAAAATGGCTGTGGACTACGCCGTCAAGGAGTTTGGCAGGTTCGACGGCGACACTGGATCCAGCGAGGTCCAGGCCGCCGTGGCCACCATCAAGATCCACTATCTCGTGAATCATCTCAAGGAGAACAAGAAGGACGTGGTTAACCTGCGGAAGCTCGAGCAGATGGTGCAGCGACGCCAGAAAATGCTCAAATACCTCAAAGAAGCCGACCCACAGAGGTACTTCTGGGCTATCGAGAAGCTCGGACTGAGCGACGAGGCCGTCAACGAAGAGTTCCACATGTCCCGGGGATACCTGGCCAAGGCCCAGTTCTTTGGTGAGAAGACCCTGCCGGCCAGACTGAACAAGAAGGAAAAGGCTGAGCTGCAGCGAATGGACAAGATGAAGAAGAAGGCTCGACGATTCCTGTCCTAATCGTCACAACACCCATGGACCCCGTACTGTACATAACAAAGACATCGAGACAACCCACAGAGCTAAATGATATGTACATACAGACGTAACGCGTGAGATGGTCGTGGTCAGGACTCCAGAAACTTCTTAACCGGGCCACCGACGTGCTCGACGTCCAGAAGGAACGTGTCGTGACCAAAATGGCTCACTTCCTGGCTCAGCTCGACGTACTCGACTTTGGCCTTGACCTTTCTCAGAACCTCAGCGATCTCCCGCTGCTGCCAAATGGGAAAAAGAATGTCGCTTTCGACGCCCAGGACAAGCACATCGTGGTTAGCCATTGGCGTCATGCCATCGATCAGGTCTTGCTGGTTAGAGCCGGCCCCGATCTTCTTTCGCGGCTGCTCCACGATGGGTTCGTTAGGAAGCGCGCCGCAGGTAAGAGGAGCCTCGTGAAGAAGCCGTTCAGCGGCAGCCTGCTGGTTTCTGGCCCCCAGATCAAACAGGTCCATTGCTTTCGACACGTACAGTAGGGAATTGGGGTCGTACTCGAGACAGAACTTCTCGCCCTGGTGGTCGAGATAGGTTTCAATCAGAAAATCCGGACACAGCGCAGGCCCCCGGGCCGGGTCGGCCCGCTCCCGTCCAAACCGCTGCTCCCACTCGGGGCCGGATCTGTAGGTAATTGTAGCGATTTCTCGGGCCAATTTCATGCCGACATGCGGGGGAACGCCGTCGTAGTACTCGCCCCGCTTCCAGTTGGGGTCCGCCATTAGCACCTGTCTTTGGGTGTGCCTCATGGCGATAGACGACGGGTGCGATCGGGCACAGCCTGAAATGGACACGATCTTGCTGACGCTATCAGGAAAGAGAGTGCCGAACGCTAGAGACTGCATGCCGCCCATAGACGCCCCGACCGAGGCATAGAGCTTCTGAATGCCGAAATGCTGTGTAACCATGCGATGCTGCGCCCGTACCATGTCGTTCAGAGTCACAATAGGGAACCGCGTGGCGTAACGTTTGCCGTCAGCTGGGTCGATGCCGCCGGGCCCTGTGGAGCCATAACAACCGCCCAGCACGTTGGTGCACACGACAAAGAACCTGTCTGTATCAATGCTCAATCCCGGGCCTATAAACTTCTCCCACCAGCCGGGGTTTGTGTTCTTTGGCTGCGACTTTGCGTGGGACGAGGCCGACAGCCCTGTATGCAAGAGAATAGCGTTGGACCGCTGCGCATTGAGCTTACCCCACGTCTCGTACGCCAGCTCAAACTCAAGAATCCGACCGCCCCAGTCCAGGCGTAGCTCGTCGGTCGATCTGTACTTCTCGTAGCCGCCAATGGCGTACGAGGGCTCAGGCCCGGATTCAAACGATTGTGTGCGACTCTCAAGGTGGTCCAGGCAGGGAAACGACATTTGCGGATTGCTCGACTCGCCTGAGTACCATCGTACGCCAGTGCGGGCCCTGCCAGCGTAGACTCCGGACCGCACCCTCAGCCCTCGCAGAATCATGCTATGGTTATTAGTGACCAATTCGTGCAGCCGTTAACGGTGCGGTGTAGGTGCGGCTTATCGATGATGTGTGTGCACGTGATCTATAATGTATTACTGAGTAGTTATGTTTTATGAGCGATTGAGTTACTCGACGCGCCACGCTGAGGTTGGAAGCTGCTGCAACGCGTGCATCTGTTTCCTGATGAAGCTGAAGAACAGAATTAGGCCGAGGATCATGCAGAACGTGTTCATGACATAGTAGCCGTCCATTTCCAAATCGCAGGCACCGCCGAGCTCCTTGCACCTCGCCTTGCCCTGCTCTTTGGCGCAAGAAAACGCCAGGCCTTTGTCCTTAACAGAGCACTGCGCCTTGGTGAAGTAGTCGACGCCGTAAAAGAGCAGGATTCGCGGCCACTGGCCGCCCAGGTTGCAAATCGTGTTGAGCGTCGTCATATAGGTACCGCCAATGAGAGGATCAGAAATCTGTGTGTGGAAGGCGTTGATGGACACAAATTGGACCGTCGACATGAAACTGCCCAGAACATGCACAACGATAATGATGAGCAAGTAGCCCGTGCCGTATTCCTCCTTGGGGAAGTAGATGACTGTCAGCATGGACAGGAAGGCGAACCCAATACGACCCAGGAAAGCCAGCATCCAGGGCCGCAGAGGGTAATTCCCAGTAGACCACTTTGCCGTGTAGTAGCCAAAAATGATTTCAAAGGGGAAATCAATGAGGACGGTCAAGGCGAGGTCTTCTTTCTTTAGTCCTCGTTCTGTGAGTTTGAGGTTAGTGATTGCCTCATTGGCTTGGAAGGCGATTTTGGCGACGAGGTGAACAACGATCAAGGTCTGGACATTTCTCAGCTTGAGAACCTTGTACATGGATCTGTACACGCTCATGATTCCACTGTTGTGCACGTCGGCGTCGGTCTCGTACTTTGTTCGCTCCTCGGACTTGAACACTCCGACCAAGACGGTCATGATGAAGTAGGCCAGTGCCCAGAAGCCCAAGTACTGGCTCAGGGTGATGAAAGGCTCGTCAATTGGCGTAGCTCGCAGGTATTTGTTGGCAAAGTCGGGCGAGTTGAATGCCAAGAAGACGGTGAAGGAAATGAAATAGCCAGAATTTAGTCCAATGGTCTGTGCTGTCGAGGCGTACGACAAACTTACTGGAGACAGCAGAGTGAGGGCCCAGCCGTCAACTGCAATGTCCTGCGTAGCGCACAGCAGAACCAGCGAGAAAAAGAAGAAAGTAATGGTGCCTAGGTAGTTCTCCGCATCGTCCAGGTACGGCTGAATGTTTCTAGACAAGAAGAACAAAACCAGAGAACTGGTGTACTGAATCGGAATGATCCAGGACTTTCTTCGGCCGAACCTTTTGCTGTAGACGGCGTCGACAATGGGACTCCACAACAGCTTGAGACTGTATGGATAGGACGCCAGTGTAAAGATGCCCACCTGGCCATAGCTCAGCTTGGACTTGAGCAAAAATGGAATACTACCAAAGGCCAGACCAACTGGAATACCTTGTAGCAGGTACAGTAGAACCAAAACAAAGAAGTTCTGCTGGTCCTTGTGGGGCAGTTCATTTAAGCTGAGCGATTCCTTTGGCTTGGAGTGCTCCTCTTCAGGATCAAAGCCGTCAAAGTCATGGTCTCCTGTACTGAGAGGCAGTGACTCGTGAACACGCTTCCGCGTGGACAATTCAAAGTCTCCTTCCATGTCGAGATCTGGCGAATCAACTAGCTTGAAGTCTGGTATATGAGTATAGTTAGTGTTTCCCGTGCTGCCTGTATCTGGGGTATGTGGCGTTTGATTTGAAGTTTTCGAGGCTTTGAACGAATAGGCCGTAGTTCTATCCTGTAATGATTCCTGCGTATATTCGGAAACCCGTCCCCACCAGTCTACAGTGTAATCACCTTCAGAGCCAAGGCTGCGTTGTTGATGCAGGCGCCGACGTGTGGTGATGCCAGCACCCATCCCAACCGCGTCTGTTTTGCTCTGCGGGCGACCAGGCTATTTATAATGTCAGACTACAACACGACCGATGTCATGGCCTTGACGCTGGAGAGTGAGTAGCGGGAGTAAGCGGTCATGTACTAACTAGTCCGGGAAACACAGCAAAAGATACTGCAGGCCCAGCTGGCATACGCCATCAGATCCAGCGAACGGAGCATACGCGACACTATTGCCAACGAAACCAACGTTGAAATCGAGAAATGCGATTTAGAGAACATTGACCGCCTCACAGGCGTGACCGCGTTCAGGATACGCAATTTTGATGGGTTTGGCATCAGATTCGACGTGGAGGAACCTCACTACGTCATTTTGAAAACCTCGCCAAAGGGATCATTGGAGATATTCCAAAACACAGTACCCGCCTACGTTCCGGTAAAGAACTACGCGAAGCATCTCGGCAATATCGGCCATTTCGCGAAACTGGTGCGAAAGAGTCTGCTCCGGAATATTGCGAAGAAACAGTTGTTCGACAGCCTAGAGGTGGACAGGGTTGAAGCTGATCCTGCTTACCGACTGGTGAAGCTGTACATGGGCGAGGAGGTTGTAAGTCTTGTTTGTGACGAAGAGCGGATAGAGAAGGCCGTGGTAAAGAGTGAGGGAAATGAAAACACTCGGTTAGATGTGCTGGTTGGGGACATAGAGCTATTACCAGAGAAGCTGGCGTCCCTATAAATCATCAGGCGCCAAAGAGATGGCCTCAACTAATGACTATTTATTACTAACGCGGGTAGACGAAGGATGTATAGCTTACAGTGGTGACACTAAAGCTGTGTTATAAATATATTAATCTGTAAGTGAAGATGAAGTTAGTCCTTACAATGCAATCCTCTTTTGCACTCCAAAGATCTTTCCGGCTGGCGAGTGCCTGCTCAGCACATACACGCCCACCACGACGACGTAGCCCCATAACATGCCAATGAGTTTCTCGAAGAAGGAGTGGAAGTAGATGGAAGTCATCAGAAACATCCACCACCACAGCGCCAGAAGAGCGAGGACCAGCTTGACCACAAGCGGCGGCGGCGAGGCCAGGCTCTTGAGGGTGGGCAAGGTCTCGAACCACAGGAACAGGCTTGACTGGGTCAGAATGAACGCGTGGCCACTGGGATCGTAGCCACCTTCCCACGAACCGCCCAGTCGGCGACAGGACGCCGAACTGAGGGCAGCCACTGTCTCGGCGGCAAGTGCCTCAGTCTGTGACTTGCAGCTTCCGCCGGTTAGCAGAAAGACCCGGTCCATCAATGGCACGCCAAAGAGCCACTGTGTGAAGAACAGCCACCACACCGTCACGGCAGCGTATCTTGCGGCCAGCTGTGACGGAGTGATTCTCTGCTTGGTGGACAGGTATAGAGAATGGGCCAAGAAGGCTACTGTCGTCCACAGCCAGCCCTGTCGCACGAAAAAGACATTCAGGAAGTTGCGCTTGTTGCTGAAATAGGTCTGCTCCATCCCCGTCAGGTAGCACAGCTGCCCCAGCAGCAGCGTGGCGGGGTATATAGCGAGCACGACAAGCTCATCGGCGCTAAGCTTCCATAGCTCGTATTTGTCCTCGGCCTGGGCTGGAGGCTGGGTGGGTTGTGTGGATTCGTCTATATTGCGGTCCTCGGCCATTGTGTTGTGCGCGAAGGTTCGAGAACCCCACGGGACAACATCACAGGGCCACCACGTTGGGGCGTGGCAAAGTTGTGATGGAGGAGAGGTAACGGCTTGATTACGGAAATTGGGTTGCCAGGCTGTTCACGTCAACGGTCGCCCTGGACGCATGTAGGTCTTGCAGGATATGTGTGGCGGGGATAGTAAGCCAGAGGTGAGACGGGGAGAGGTGAGAAAGGGACAGTATAAGCATATGGCTAGAGGCGAAAGAGTGCAGAATCACAGTCAGGTGAATTAGTGACAGCATCCGGCATAGTCAAGTGAGATAGGGACAGCTTAAAACTCTAAGCCTTTGTTGAAAGATAAAAGTCGCTACACGTTAAATCATCGCAGCACAGTCGTAGGGCAAACCTTCCAATCGTATTCTGTCCACAGTGATTGAATGGTCAAAATAGACATATCTCAGTGACTTGATCACTCGTAACTGGCTGGGTACTCAAGTGTAGTGAGGCCGCGCATCTGTGCACAACACCCATGGAGGAGCCCACACGATGGGAGATTGAACTGGAGGTGAGTCCAAAGACAGCTTAGCTTGACGCTACAGTAGCTGTTATTACTGCTCGCTAGTGAACTAATCAGTTTGTCCAGGCGCTGGCCAACCCCATGTACCTGAACTACCTGGCCCAGAGCAAATTCCTAGAGAACGAAGAGTTTCTACGCTACCTGGATTACCTCGAGTACTGGCGCAGGCCCGAGTATTCCAAGTACATTGTATACCCGAATTGTCTATACGTCTTGACGCTACTGAAGGAGCCGCGCTTTCGACTGGAAATTACGCGAGCAGACGTTGCCAATATGTTTGCCCAGGACTTCTACACGCGGTGGCTGGCCAAGACGGAAGAGGTTAAGGAGGAGCCAAAGGAGGACAACGGAGTGAAGATTGAGGTGGATCAGGTTTAGCCTTCAGCCTTCAGATCCTCTACACCTGATGGCGCCCTTCGGCCGAGGACAGTTGCTGAATAACCCAGAGCCAAGTCAATGCCATGATTTGCCAGGGCACTGGGCGGCTCTCGTCATAGCCTTATTTATTACATAGAATGAACAGTTCTCAGTTCTACCACTCTGTGCTAGGTATTAATGTACATATTTCTCATGCCTCTAGAGCCAAAAGTGTTTTCAAGCTCTGGTGTAGAGCTTAGTCGCGTTGTCTGGAACGCTAACCTACTCAATGTACAGAGCAGTCTTGGCGGCCTTTTCGATAATCTCTGGGGTTGGGAATGCAAAGTTCTCCAACTCGATGGCGTAAGGAGTTGGCACCTCAGCACCAGTGACTCGGCCAACTGGAGCATCCAGGTAGTCGAAAGCCTCGGACTCCATGATCTGGGCGCAGATCTCAGAACCGACACCGAAGGCTGGGAAACCGGCCTCCACGGAGATGATTCGGTTGGTCTTCTTGACGGACTTGATGATGGCGTCGGTGTCGAGGGGCTTGATGGTTCGCAGGTTGATGACCTCAGCGTCGACGTTGTGGTTCTTCTTGAGCAGGTCGGCGGCCACCAGAGACAGGTGGACGTTTCGGGAGTGGGCGACGATGGTGATGTCCTTACCCTCTCGCTCGATCTTGGCCTTGCCGAAGGGGATCATGAAGTCTGGGGACATGGCCTCCTCGGACATTGGCATGACCTCACCGTACATGATCTCGTTCTCAAGGAAGACAGTCACGTTGGGGTCTCGGATAGCCGTCTTGAGCAGACCCTTGCAGTCCTCGGCGGAGTATGGAGAGACGACCTTGAGACCGGGGATCTGGCCGTACCAGGCAGAAAAGTCCTGTGAGTGTTGGGCACCGACACCGGCGGCGGCACCGTTAGGTCCTCGGAACACAATTGGACAGGTCTGTGTACCACCAGACATGTAGAAAGTCTTGGCTCCGGAGTTCAGAACCTGGTCAATGGCCTGCATGGCGAAGTTGAAGGACATGAACTCACAGATTGGCTTGAGTCCAGAGAGGGCAGCACCGACACACAGACCAGCGAAACCCATCTCAGTGATTGGCGTGTCAATAACTCGTCGCTCACCGAATCGATCCAGAAGACCCTTGGACACCTTGTAGGCACCGTTGTACTGGCCGACCTCCTCGCCCATTAGGAAAACCTTGTCATCCCGGTCCATCTCCTCGGCCATAGCCAGATTCAGGGCGTCTCGGACAGTCATGGTGGTGGCACCGCCGGACGAGGAAAGGCCTCGCTGGCCGTCCATGGTTCGCAGGGCCATGTTGGCACCAGCGGCCTTCAGGGACAGCCGCGGGACGGCAATTCGAGAGCTCACCCCGCTGAGGGTAGAGGCCAATCGCTTAGTGCCCATAGACGCAAGCTTCATTTTGTGTGTGTTGAAGTGAAAGGGGGAAAAAATGTTGGTTTGTCCCAACATCGGAGAAACTCGGAAAAACTGGCTCTGGCTTAGCGAAGCGGAGCCAGCAGCACTATAACCGGCCAGGGCAAAGTTTGTTTTATGAAAAAATTCTCAATTGCGTCTAAGCTGTTTGTTTTTTCTACGGTGTTGTATGGCCTCTGGCAGCCACTCCTGCTGAATTCCGCTACGTAAGACAGTCACGTGATTTTTCAACGGATAAACGGAACATGTCGGTCAGGACGCGTTATCACTCTTCGCACGCTAACCACTTCTTTCTGGTCTCTTCCATATCTTCTCGCAATAACTGAATCGCAGACACACGGCCAGAATGTTGCAGAAAGTTATTCACATGAGCTTTGATTCTCTCTCTCTCCTGGGTGGAAACACTGGCACGACCATTCTTGTCTTCTAGTGATCTTTCGTCCAAGACCTGCCAAGCCGCAGCACTCTTTCCCCATTCGACTGACAGCATCATTGAGAAGATATTGGCCAATGTCGTGAGTATTTTGGATCATAATCGCTCTCGTCAGTAAACAGTGAGACGACGCGGCCAATCTTTGCTCTGAACTTCTTCTCCTCGTATTCAACTATCTCCAGGACCTCTAACAAGTCCAAGTTAAAGCCTTCACCTACCACTAACCAATTAGACGAGAAGTTAAGAGCGTAACGCAGGCTTTGCGAGACTCCTTTGAGGCCGTTCTTGCAAAACTTCGCTGAGAGGTGGTCCGGGTTGGCAAGTTCCGAAGTTTCGCTGCCTTTGGTGTGTAACGCAGCTGCTGCCCTTGTGTTAGGCTGTTATCGATGTGAAATTGGCCATTCCAAGTGTTGAGCTCGCCCATATCCAATTCACTCGAGTGCAATTCTTCAACCGCCGTCTCGATATGCGGTTTTCGCTCGTTGTCTTTAACGAGAAGAGATACTGCAAAGCTCGCACCGGAACATGGATCTTTCTGCTCGTCAGGCAATGCGAAATCTGCTTCAATCACAGGCCAACCACCGGTTTGGAGAGCCGCATTTTTAGGCTGCGATGCGATGAACATAGCTGTTTTTTTGAGATCATTTCTGACGCGACCCAGCGCTTTCGCACTCTGAACTGTGGTGGCAGTGACTGTAGGTGCCTCTGAGCCAACACGGCCATCCCTCAAAAGTGAAAGAATCTCCTCTTGCCTGTCGAGAGGAATGCTGAGACCTTTGGATCCGACCATATCAGAAGTTCTATCTTTCTCATCCCCCTCAGCCAGTTCAACAATTCGTCGATCTAGCTTCCTCAGCCTCTTGTTGGCGTTTCAACTTAGCTATCCTAGCTTGTAATCGGGTTGCTTTATCACTCTGTCTTTCCTCTTCTCCGTCTCCTTGACTTTCAGCTGCCATTTCTATCGCTCGTGGATTGCAGAATGATGGCATCATCACTACTAATCTCCGCATTAGGCACCGATCTGGTTAACATTAGTTAGATAAAAGATCGACCTCATGCATGCATACTCGCGCGCGCATATACCCTTGCAACGCTATTATTAGCTTTTTATTATTCGTATGCTTCTCCTAGCGCCTTGCGCTTAATGTTTCCATCATGCACTTAAGCTCTACGCTAATTGAGCCAGCTCTGCTTGCTAGCTAGGATAGGAGTTCATAAAATGGTGGGTAACCGCGGAAGAGCGCCGCTTGTGGCATGTGAAACTTGCATCTAAAGTTTGGGGCGCCGCAGCGTATTCCCTGATCGAGTGATGGACTGACGTCGATCCACACCCGCTGAGCGAATCATATGCATATAAGGATAGCACAGAGGCCGAGTGCTTCGCAACAGTAGCTACAACAGCTCATCTTAATTCCAATCGATCACATTATATCCTGCTATTTCTGACGTGCTGCACACTGTTGAAGGGAGCGTTGCCTCTGCGAGCTAACTACTTTAGTATATTGGTCAAACTAGACCTCAGCTAGCATTCTTTGCAACACACACATCCACTAGCGGGCCGTGTCCCCTACAGTAGCTTATATGAGAGTTGGACTAGGCGCTAGCGCCGGCCAAATCAAGTTGGTGCGCCGAAACGAAATAAGAGACTAAATTAATGGTCACATCGCTAGCGGAACACTATAACAATGAATAAATCAATAGTGTGCAGGCCCCTAGAGAGCCAAAAAGAAGCAGTCTACAACACCTCCTGTTCCCACATGGTCTCCCACTGTAGTACTTGGTAAGGCTCTCTTAAGTTTAACTAAGGTTGATCGGACGGGGAACCGTGTTTTCTTAAGGATATGGCCGTAGACGTCCAAACGACAAGGTTGGATCAACAAGTCATAAAGTTTTCACAGAGTGACCACGCCAAACAACAAAAAACGAAAAAATGCGGTAAAAAACGTCTTAAAATCAACTCAGAACGACTCAGAGCCACTCAATTGTTTACAACCAGCAGGGTTTTTAGTCACCGGAAGACGCTGAAATGTTGGCGCCGGAAAACTTAAATTTGACGCTAACATAAACGCAATTAATATAAGCCATGCATTGATGATAAGTGATGTCGGGATCTGCAATAAAACTCACTCTCGGATTGTATTATACCATATATGGCGCTGTAACTCGCTTCCAGATGTGAAATTAGGTTCTGCCAACAGCCGCTATCGATATCGTTTCTCCCAGTCGCTATTCATAAGCCACACTCGCTCTCCTATATACGCCATGGATTGCTGCTTCACCATCAGAGATAAACTATGCTACCCACTGAATAGGTACCGTGAGAGACAAACTGAGATCAAGCGCCAGAAAGCAATTGATGACTTCCACGAACAGCCAGAGCACAACTCGCTGGCGTTTAAGCCCAGCCTTATCGAGAAGGTATTGAGAAACAGTTTTGAGCCCTCAGAGATTGATATTGTTACACGACCGTTTGACTTTCCTTGCTGCAGGTTCATTTTCTACAAATCTCAGGACGAAACGCTGGACTACCTCTACGACGATGTGACACCCAGCGAAATTCAACCTAATATCAATAACCACGTTTGGAAGAATTTTCCAGGTTCAATCAACCCTCGCTGCTATCTTCGAGCCGTTAGAATATCCAGGGATCATACGGTCATGTTTGAGAAGTCGTACTATCAACCACTCAATGCCCTCATGTTTTCCTCTTTTGCAGCCGAAGTAACCGCTTACGACTTGATGAAACACTTGCAGGGGTCACTGATTCCCCACTTCTACTCAATGGTCTGCACCGATCAGTACAGGCATCCTATCGGATTTCGAGTTCCGGGTGTTCTCATCGAGTACCTTCACGGCTATGTCACGCTGGAAAAGTGGCTATCAGTGCGAGACGTCCCAGTTAGCTTCGATCCCTACCACTACGAGGGTGCTTCAGACTTTTGCGAGAATCCCGATTGTGTGTACTCCGACGTTTGCGCTAGGACATACGTTGGCCTGCGACAGATACACGATTGTGGCGTAGCCCTCGGCAACGTCTCAGCCACCAACATACTGGTCAACGAGAGAGAGACTCACAAGGTTGTTTTCGTTGACTTTGTCTTTGCCAGAAATCGAGGCACTGCAAAGTCGAATGCGCATGAACAAGAAATGACAGAACGCAGAGTCGCAGACAAGCGCGCTCTCGACAGAATTTGGGTCAACGCATGCGGAGACCGGAGACACTCTAAGGAGTCCATACAACATGTGGAACAGGCCAAATAGTATTTAGTGTCAATAAAATTATTTCTGTACATGAACACGTCAAGAAGTAGATTCGTTATAGGCCAACCCGGAATGAGAAACTGGTCCTGCAAAGCGGACAGGTACTAGAGCTAGCACTCTTGAACCACTTATACAGACAGCTGGCGTGGAACTTGTTTTTGCACGTGGTGCAGCATTTTGTAGGCAGCGAGTGGTCCTGGTGAAGAATCGAGTAACAGATAGCACAGTCCTCCACACCTTCGAAATGCAGCGACACGTTTCGCTTGAAGAGCTCCAGAATATCCAGAATAGAACCGCTCTGAGAAGACCCGATGGCCTGGGACTGCAACAGCCACGCTCGCCATTGCCGCTCTCGGACGCCGATTCGCTTGATGCTCTCTATCGCAATGTCCTTTAGCGGATAAACAGCGGGGAACTTGACTGCAATCTCCATCGTCTGGTCGTCGATAGTGTAAAAGACCTTGACTTCTCTGGCCTGGTGAAGAACTTTGGCGCCCAGCTTGTCATCGATGAGGCCATTCTTGCCGCCCTTCAGAATTTGCCCCACGCTCTCCAGCTCGTCCTTCACAATGATGGGACTGATAACCTTCTCCGTGAACTTTTCCAGATTGATACTGATTTGCCGCTTCTTCAAATTCTGCAGCCAGTTCTTCACCAGCGAGCTCGTGTGCTGCAATGACAGGTAGTAAAGGTGAATCATGAGCACGTTGAACTCCTCCTCGACGGACTCGTAAACATAGCCGTTCCTTCCGTAGTCCTTGATCAGACTGGGCAGATCAGGCTTGTCCTGTACAACCTTCTGTGCCGGGGTGAAGAGAATCAGCTCCGCAATGTAGAGCATGAACGTGTCAAAATAGTCCGACTTAGCCAGCTCTTCAAGGTACATCTTTCGCAGCTCGTAGGTCGCATTGGCGAAGTGGTCGAATATCAGCGTCCACGACCACAAGTATCGCGTGAACTCGTGCGGTGGAGCACCTCGCACAGGGGTCTCTAGTAGCAGCGACACAAGCTCAACTGGAAACGAGTATTTCTCCTCTTCCTCATCGTCGTCGGCCTTGTTGAGACTTGTCTTTCTGAGTTGTAGCTCGATCGAGTTCTCCTCCTGCTGGCTGGGAATCATCTGGTGCAGTATAGTAAATCCAGCTCGCTGAATGTCAGGCGAGTGCACAGACAAGGTGGAGTACAGGCTCTCAGGCTCTTCGACAAGCTCAAGTGGTATCGTGGCGAGGGCTCTCACGAGCTGTGTATTAGCAAGCTCCCGTGCCTGGCTCATGCTGGCTTTCGCACGCAGCAGAACGTCGAACAGTTCAGTATACAGTCCTGTTTTTTTCTCTAACCAAATCTCACTCAAGTCAGCGTTATCGGCTTGCAACCTGTTGAGAATGTTAAAGTACCGGAGCGTATAGTACTCGAGAGAGACTGATTCAGAGTCTAGGGAGGCAAAGTTGAGTTCCAACAACTCGACGGCCGCCTGCCACACAGTCCTGTCGAGCGATGAGGCGTACAATGGAACCAACTTAGACAAGAGCTTCGTGACCTCAATTTGCATAGGCGGGAACTCAGGCACGTAAGCAAAGTCGGAGTTGGTGGCTGAGATCAGCGACTGTAGACACTTTGTGAGCCGAGCCATAGGAATGAGCTCAGTTTCACGTTGTTTAATGTCTGAGTCCGGCGAGTCTAGAAGCATGTTGAGAAAGATGAGACTCTTGAAGTTCTTAGTCAGGACGTTTTCGCCTCGAAGGGAAATCAGGTCAGACGCGAACTGGTTTCTGAGCTTGTCGAACGAAGCCATGACCATGTTGTACTTCTGAAGACCTGAGATGACCGCAGCCGTGCCCAACTTGCTTCTGGACAGGCACGTCTGCTTGTACTTTTCAAACGTGGTCTCGACCTCATTGACTCCAACTCCTTGATCTTCTAGCTTGTTGGTGATGATGAACTTGAGTACTCGAGCAGAATAGTACCCCCTTGCGTCTTCGCGGAACGTACTACGCCACAGCGTAGACAGAATACTATCTCCGACCTCCTCTTGTTGCTCCTCGCCCACCAATGACTTCATAACGTCCTGGAACGAGAACGACGCAAACATTTCCAGCAAGTTCAAGCTAACGTCTTTGTTGAACGCGTGTATAGCGTCGTTTAGAAAGTGATCGTCGTCAAACTCGGATATTGCCAGAAAGGCATGATCGGTGGAAGCCTCAGAAATCAGCGACAGTGACACAATCAACTCGTGCTGAACCTCAGAAGGAAGATCGGCAAAGAGGGAGCGGTTGTTTGCAATCAGGCTGATGGCAAATATGCTCATGGAAATCAGCTCGTCTGGAATCACTTGCAGCTTTCGACTATCCTCTGTCAACTGTTTCAAAAACATTAAACCACTGCCCAGCGGGTTGGACACTACCAGTGACCATGCCACCTCGTTCTCAAACAACATCATGAGCTTAAGGTTCCACTTGCCGGAAGAATAAAATAGTAGCTTTTCAAACAGCTGGAGCTTGACGTAGGGGTCCTGAGTCTGGTCAATCAGTCGCTGCCCACGCTGAACAGAAATGTCTATACTCTCCACAGGTGATCGTTCAATCTCGTACAGCAGACCATCAGTGAGCGAGTCAAGCATTTTGGTTTTCTTGGGACCAGCTTCTGGCGTGACCGTAGCACTGTCCTCAATGGCACTCAAGATGGCCTCTGCCTCGGGATGGTCTTCGGACAACTTCCACAACTCTGAGATCAACAGTTTTCCGGTTTCCATCTCAATGAACTTCATGAAGTAGGCTCTGTCCAGTTTCAGCAAATTGGTAAACGTCGCAATGGCCCTCTCTGGGTTCTTTCTTTTTCTCAACTGAAACGTGGTGACGCCCTTGAGGATGTCGAGCGCAACCTCCTCCGAAACGAAAATACCATGTGAGCTGATACCAAACAGAATCGAGTCCCAGTCGTTCGTGATCTCCCAGCTGTCTATACTTGAATAGACAGATAGCAGGTACTCGGAAGCCAGTGGAATCGGCTTGGTCTTTCCCCGGAAGATGGCATACTCCCGCAAAATAAGCGGGAACAGCGACGAACGCTTGTCTAGGTTAGACAGCTTCACGACAGAATTGAACGCCACCTCGACGCCCTCTTGTATCGTCGGATTGGCTGATTCATCTTGATTATGCGTAACGAAGAGTCGGAGAAACTGGATTGCATCCGGTGCTGCCTCAGAAGTGATGAAGATCGACAGCTGTGCCTTCAGGAAGACGCCCAAGGCGGGCACCAGCTCGGGATCATATTCGAAAATGAACTCCTCGAAGTGGAAGAGCAGCGAAGCCACAATGCTAACATTTCTTTCAGCGTCATGTAGGTCTTTCTGGCCCTCCACAACGGGTTGGCTGTTGAGCGACTCGAGTGCGTGGCTGACAACGGACTGCACCAGCGCCAGAATTTGAACCTGCTTCGTCTTGAGGTTGTCGAATAAGGTCTTGATAGTGAAGAGGTATTTCTTGAAAAAAGAACGGCTCTTTTTCTCAAACGCAATGACGTACATCAGCTTGCCGAACGACTCCTCCATGATCTCCGGCGCCAGCTCCCATAGATCAGCGAGCTTCTTTCCCGTGATAACAAGGATATCGCGGTCGAGGATTTCTCCCTCCAGGTATATGAAGGTGTTGACGATAGAGTTGACCGCGGTCTGAATGACGGCTTCGTGCACAGCGGGACTAGAGGTCCCGGCCACCATCCGCTCGACTGCCGACAGGTATGTGCCCCAGCCTGCGCCCAGCTGCACCATCATCTCCTTTGTGATACCTTCTTGTATGGCATCTGCGGTCTCCACGCTCGTGCCTGGCGGACTTTTGTCGCTGTAAGGGGAGAGAGAGTCAGGCAACGCACACAGCAGGGCCAACATTAAGGACCAAAACAGTTTGCCACTTCTCTGACTGCCCTGCCGTATGAAATTCAACAAGGTATCGAACGCCGACTGTTTCTTTGTATTAGCCAGCTCCCACGCCTCTGGGAATGCTTTCGTGACGACGATAATCGTCTGCAACAGGTCTATAAACGCCGTCGACAGACACGTACTCAGCGCCTTGGTGATGACGCATTTTGAAATTTCCGGCAGAAACTGTTTCGCCCACTCCGGCTTTAATGTGACAAGCTTCGTCACCAAGTCCAAACCGGTCCGCGCCAACGTCGAGTCGCTCGAGTAGACCACTTTGTAGATACTCTTATTTTCGAGAATCTCGAGGTACAGGTCCTCTTTGCCCTTGTGCCGCGGCAGCATGAACGCCAGCAGCGCAATTGACGACCGCAGGGTTCTGTTGTACTTTGCCTTGGCCTCGTCTGGGTCCACGTAGCGCTCATCGCTAAGCGAGGCCACAGACTCTTTGCTGACGACGTCGAGCACAAACTCTAGCAGGGGCGTCTGGAATATCGTGTACAACTGCTCACGCTTCTCCGGCATGGAGAAGACGAGATCCAGCGAGGCATTGGCGGCCATGGCCACGCCCTTGTCGCTATCAAACAGTCCTGAGATCCACGGCCCAATAGACTCCTTCAGGTACTTGGAGGCCTGCTTGCCCAGTTTCTTACAAATCAGACCCTGCAGCTTGTGTGCCAGCAACCGCACGCCACGTGATGTGTCGATGGAGAGCTTGGGGTACAATTGCACCCACGCCCAGTGTGTCGTCTCATCAATGTCGATTTCGCTTGTGAGGGTGATGAACTCAGTCAATGCCTTTTCACGGGTCACTGCGTCTTTTTTCAGCAGGTTCTTAAAGATGACAACCAGTTGAGGGTGGTCTAGCGTAGTAGGATCGGGTGTGCCAGTGATGTATGAAAGGGACACAGAGGTGGTGGTGCCAAATCTTATTAGTATTTGCCACGACTGAGGCGAGAGATTCCACTGCCAGCGGTAACGTTTTCCGCCAGCATATACCAACGTGGGCGTATAGTACCTGACGGCGCTTAGTACCAGAACGCCAGCGATGCCACCTGATCTTGCCCTCCGGCTACTCACCCTGACCCAAATGGACTCATCGAATAAATATCAAATGTTCATAAAAGTTCCAGTATTTACAATAACGACCCTGTGGGGGTGTGAAGTGTTGTCGGGTGGTTTTCGATGTGCGCTATGATGTAACTGATGTTCCTTAGCGTGCCCAGAATGGACGGCGATCACCTAAATATAGATCTCCGTTTGTGGATCCGCGTTGACCAGTGTTTTCTGGACTAGTGTTTTTTACGTTGCTCTTCCTCATCACTCATCGTGAGTAATCGCATTATGTAAGCTGTCTGCGTGTGATTACAAAGGCTGTTATGTAAGCACGAAGGTGTGTAGCCTCAGAGTACTTTTGTGTTACGAAAAATTGAGAGTCCTCTTCGTTGCAGCTTGATTAACCGAAGAACATGAAACGCAGGCACCTATCGCAGGCCCGCCTAAGCCAACCCAAGTAGCTAAGCTCACCAGTTGGTCATGTGGTATTCAGGAACAGAATTTTTTCGTGCAGGTTCGCGCCGTTCGGATCCCTACCGAGGTGTTGACGAGGCACCCAATCAGTTTGAGCCCCGCTGACGGACGCCTGAGTAAAGGCGGTATACTCAAATACGCGAGAAATCGGCGCGTAGCAAAGTAACGCAAGCGAGACAATAACACCAAATAAGAGTCACGTGACGGGGTTAGGTTATATTCTAAGGAGCAGCTCTCTCTCGCCGTTTTACGCTGCTGTAGGACTCTTGGAGGATACCACACTTCTATGACCAACCCAAGGCCATTGTAAGGGACCGATACCCCGTAGGACTCCCGTCTCAGACTTGTTTACTGCTCGAACTCTGGCGCCCTTGTCTACACTCATGTGGATAACAAACTACACGCGAGTCGGTATAGGTATAGAAAGAATGCACTAACGAATGGCTAATCAAAGAATTGCGAATTCGCACGCACCACCAGCTCAGATTCGCCAGAGGCTGAGCTAGCTAAGAAGAGAAGTGCCTGGCACCCGACGGGAGCTCAGAACACGCCAAGCTCAGTAAAAAGCTTGAAGCAACCACTAGCCGATGAAGACTAGGGAGATAAGCATCGCACGCTAAACTCAGAGCTAGGCTCTGACGAAGCTAATGAACACCATCTCGTAACCGTTCAGCTCGTAGTGAATCTTCTCGGACTGCTTGTAACCAGCAACACGAGACAAGAGTTTGCCCCGCAGGACCAAGCCGTCAACATTCGAGTCAAACAAAGTCAGTGAGAACTTACCCGGCTTGAAGATGCTCGTCACTCGCTGAATCACGTCAACGTCAGTAAGACCGTATTTAGCAGGACTGACGTTGGACTCAAACGAGGCATAGGAGCAGTGCGGCTCAGGGGTCACGTGGATAGTGAAATAGTTTCCCTCTGAGACAAGACCGTTACAGGAGTAGCCGCACGGGGTAAAAGAGAAGGCATCGATAACCTGATCGTTGGTTGGGTAGATCTGGTCGATTTTGGTGAGTCTAGTGACCTGATTTCCGAGCTCATGGCCCGGATCGTCATCGTCCGCAGCTGCGTAGACATCGAGCGATTCCTCGTCGCTGCTGCCGTAGTTGACTTCGCCTGGGAGCCTGTCAGTGTAAAAGCTTGCTGTAGCCTGTGGTGCCAGGTCGGTCATCAAGATCTCAAGGGTCTCGTCCTTGTTCTTGAGCCGGTTAGGCAGCGCCACGCCACTGACGGTGGTTCGCAGGTTGTAGTCAAAATACCCAGGCACTGTGGTGTAGAGAAACCAATGATCGGCGTTCACGTTACCAACAGTGTAGGCAGACCCATTTTCAAACTGTCCGTTCAGAAAGTTGACTTCATCGCTCCAGGACTGGTGAGGTCCCTTCTGGCGTTCGGGGAACATGAAGCATTTCCGTGAGTAGAAAACCCGGTAAGGCTGTTTGCCCTGTGGATAGCCACAGTACTTGACAAACGCGTCGAGCAGTGGCGGCAAGCCCACCAGCAGAGTGGTGGTGCCGCACGTCTTCAAGATGATTTTGTGTGGGAACACAAACATACTTGACTCGCTCAGCACATACGAGTCCATCTCGGTGGTGCGCACAATGGAAAGAACCTTACATTGCACGTGATCGAGAATGTCCTCGTAGACGCTTTGCGGAATTGCTCGCAGGCCTTTGGCAGGGAATCCAGTGGGCAGGTAATCCTTGTCTGGTGACAGCCAGACTTCCAGCAATTTCTCTGGTCCTTCAAACGAGTTGGTGGAGTCCAGGTCCACCGATACCTCGTGGTTGATGTATTTGTCGACAACCATTGCAAGTGTCAAGTTGGTTGTCCGCTCTCAGGTTACCGGTGGGGGCCGGTAGTGATCTGAGACTGGAAGGATTTGGCTGTCAGAAGTGCTGAGGATTTAGAACTGAGTTCTAGAAAATGTCGTGGGTGTGGGTCGTGTTATCTGGGCTTGGCTGGTCGAGAGGAAACGCGAAGCAGAGACTCTTTGTCCATACGATGAGGGAGAGTCAAAAAAACCGACAATAGGGCTCTGTGTTTTCCAGACTCTAATGGAAAAGACCTACCCTATGCAGTGAAAATTGAAAAAATAGGATCTGTGATCCAATATAAAGGTGTGGTGTCACGGAGGAGTGTTCCAAGCGTATCTGGTGGTTGGCTAAACAAGTGTCTTTATACCGTACGGTATATGTGAAGTTGCTGAAAAAATCCACAAGAGTCAGTGAGTGATTTATGGACCGCTTGGAAAAAGAAATGTGCGGATGTGACTTTTTTTCTCTGTTGGGCATGGGTTCCGGGTAATGGTGGGAGTACAGCAGTCAAGAACAAGTGCGCCGGGCAAGCGCACGTGGGCATTACGAAATCACAAAGTTAGGGCTTTAACTACTCACTACAGCTTTATCCTGTTGGTTAAAGTCTTGTTGGTGATACGCCAAACATATACCGTAACATGTTAGGTACCGACAGCCCGGCAGCGGTTATCAATCTCACGCGACCGTATTGGCTGACGCGGACAACCCAAGTTACGCCTCTCTGGGCGCGTGGTGCTCAATAGTAAGGGTACTGAGGCACATTGTGTGTCAGGATAAAGCAGGATTGAGTCTAATATCTAGTAGTTATATAGAAGACGCCTGTTGGCATGTCATCCGCTTATGAAGCCAAGTAAACGTAAAGCGTTAACTTGGTGATTAATACGGACATTACTCTTCTGATCGTCTCCAATGCAAAACGTGAACCGCCGAGGCAGGTCCTGCATCCCGCGCCAAAGCAAAACACTAGTTACTCCAGGCAAAACGCATAGAGGCCAGTGCGACTTTACTTCTTAGCGAAAGGATCAAGTCAGTGAAGGAAAATTTGTCCCAATAGAGTTTTGTAATGGAAGGGTTAGGGTAGTTCAGGGCTAGGGCACATCGTCTATCACTGCAAGTCGCATTTAGGTCACAGGGACAAGGGCCAGACAGTTTTAGAGTAGTTAGGAGGTGACACAGTTGGGTGACACAGTTGCGGTTACAGTGGTGCCTTGCGGTACTTATGTTCCAGGATATACGCTGTAGATGTGTACGGCCTAGGCTGTGTTATGGGGTTGGTTACGTTAGCATATGCTACAACGGCAAAATAAATGCATAGGGTCAGGTCAGACGTTAGGCTTGAGACTGTCTAGTCACAGACGGATCGCTTGATGAATCTGACGACCGATGATCTGCTAGCGATGAGGTACGGCTGGGAATAGGTACACACGAGTCGGACTCCGCAGAGGTCTAATAGTTACGGGAGAGTCTGTTAATATATTGAGGAGCCTTTGCGCGTTGGCGGTCCAGGCTGGGTACAGAGGAATATAACTGTTAGCCAAGCCGACCCGTTACAGATCTTCCAACTGACCCTACAGCAATCATCAGACCTACGAGTTGACTTTAGGTATAGGAGGCGAGTGGCTATTCCCTTTAGACTGTACTGACAATACCGTGAATACTCGACTCCGTGCAACGTAATCTCTGCGGCCAGAATAATGGCCGACTCCGAATCTGGGGAAACGGTGGGCAACCATACAGTTCAGCACAAGTGTCCCAACGCTTGGACAGACACCCGACCTCGGAGCGCAAATGCGAGCGCGGTGATTGGCCAGCTTGCTGGGAAAACACCCACACTGACAATTTTTGGCTTACTCCACAATGTTGGCTGTTCGATCTATGTCGGCCCTGCGGGCCTCGACCCGACCGTTGGTTGCTGCCAGCGCTTCTAGGATGATGTTTGCTGCCTACAGGTGAGTACACGACGCGATACGGATTGGAGCACTGCGAAGTCTATCGATGAAGTCAGCACGTGATGGCTTCGAGATGGACTATGGATGGGCTAGCCATGATACGCTGAGACGGATACATTATAAGACAAGGATGATTTAGACAACACGCGGATTGATATAGATGAAGCCGAGGTCCAAGGCTACTGTGACGCGATGAAGCGTGGAAGGTATAATCAGCTCTTGTCTGCTTCAGATTCAACTCAGCTCGCCAAACTCACTTTGTCATCGGCTACACTGGCTGGGCTGGGCTGCGCTTCACTCCCTCGCTTTGCTCGTGAGCCTGTTCGGGAAGCTAACCTAGAAACACCTCTTCGGCCACTCAGGTCTCCACCACACAGCAGGAAGCTCTTGAGATCCTCAAGCAGCAGCGAATGCGACGACCACAGTCTCCAGACTTGGCCATCTATCAGCCACAGCTGACCTGGATCATGTCTTCGTTCCACCGAATCACCGGTGTCGCTCTGACTGGCGGTCTCTACGCTCTTCTTCTCGGATACCTTGCCCTGCCAGCTGTTGGCCTGGGCTTCGACAGTGCTGCTCTGATTAGCTCTTTTGGCGCACTTCCTCTCGTTGCCAAGCTCGCCATCAAGTTTGTGGCTTCTCTCCCATTCACTTTCCACTCTTTCAACGGAATCCGACACCTGATATGGGACACTGCGTCCCAGCTGACCATCAAGGGTGTCTACCGAACTGGATATGCTGTTTTGGGACTGACTTTTGCTTCTTCGTTAGTTCTGGCTGTCATCTAATCGACAGAGGCCTGCTACTACCAACCATAGATTATTTAAAGTCAAAATGCATTAATTCCGAGTTTTAATTTCCACGACACGCACACAAAAACGTCACTGTCTAATGCCTGAGGGCTCCAGGTGGCTGTCATTTCTGTTCCTCAGACTGTAACGCGCACTTCAAGATCTCTCAGCAACGTTACGAAGTTAGCTGACTGTGGAGCCAAACAGCACGTACCAAACGCTTGTCAGGAATAGCTACAACAGACGACTTCGCTTGCTGAAGCATACAATGTGCCTCAAAAACCCCAACTCTCTGAAGTTGCCGCAATCCCGCAGACTTTTGTCTATTGCCGACGTGACACTGCCTCGTCGAATTAGCTCAAACCTGTGTGTGGAACAGAGTCTGTTGTTCCAGGATATTGCACATTGAGACGAGCAGTGCGGACACTCAATCAACAAAGAGTTTTCCAAGGCAAGACTGAGACATCGTTCAGTACAGTGACCAAATGCTTCAGAATGTTTGCCCTAACGGATTGTACTGGGAAACTGCACCCAGCATATTGAACTTTTGGAGCAATTTCTCGCATGCGTTTGCCAGAGATACCCTTGCCAGTGTTTGCCAGGTAGCCGTGGCCTGTAACAGTACCAAATCGTGACAGCTCGAACGTACTGCATGTACTACTACGCGGCCTCCAGCTTCTCTTCCAGCATGGACCTTGTTGCACGCCAGGTATAGTAAAATCATCGTTTCGTTTCATCTTGTGACTTGCGAGCCTCGTGCATGAATTGAAAGAAAAGAGATTCTTCCTGTTCTAAAGCCCAGAGCATAGGAAACCGGCAAGGTGCACACATAGGGAAATCTCCAATCGAGCCAGACACTTCAAAGGGCTCTCCAAAGCCGATCTCAGTTTGTGAAGAAACGTAGCCAGCCCAGATTGTGCGACAAGTCCGAGATGACGAAATAGCGGCTCCCAACAAATGGAATGAACGACATGCGACTGTCGGCAGGTCTAGCAGCCGAGCAGCTATTAAGTACTCTATTTGAGAGTGTTATGGAACGAGAAAAAAGCAAATATTACTGGTTTCATGCAGCTGTCCCTGATTTTCGTGAGCAGCGCGTTATCAGCCGCGCCTTATTTTGCCATCAATGATAGGCCGGGAACATTTCAGGATACAAGGCGAATGGATATAAAAAGCTGTCCAGTAGTCGACTCAGCGATGCGTACATCAAGGTATTTCATTTGTAACCGGGACAAGCTCATCACGAAGTTTTCTTGCATCTGCTGATGAACGGCCGCACTGCATATAAAGTGAAGACTAGGACTGAATACATTAGCTGGACGATTCAATGACGATGCGGCTATTCATGGGGATCAATGGAACCGAAACTCAGTGATCAGGTCCACATAACAACCCATGGCCTCATGGACTGTTCGCCAGATAAAATAATGATCCTTGTACACATAGTAATCCTTGTCCGCCTAGTAAGGCATGCGACATATCAGACTGCTACGATTGCCATAGAGATCGCCATGCATACCCCTGAGCAAGCATAACCAAGCAACCCCGCCATTACAAGTAGCGCTACCGTCCTCGCTAGCTGCCCTGGCCATTACGAAAGCTCGGCGCTAAAACTCACAACGCGTGCCTTGCTTATGCCTCCCCGACGCATGACGGAGCTGCATGAGCCTTTCCCGAGGTCTCACCTGCACATCGCGTGCCAGAAAATAAAGGTTAACGTTAATAGCAGTTGCTCTAAAACCACAGTACCACTTGTTAAGTACCAACGCCTATTACGTAAAGATGCCTGTTATGCTACGATGTCAGTATATGAGGCTGACCCGCGCGCGATCAATAGTCCCGACATTCCGATAACATACACAATTAGCACCAACACCGACCACGATAACCACTCGACTTACCGCTGTACACCGCTGTACGCTTTCCCGCTCGCCGTTGTCACTCAATGTAAAGAGCCAGACACGGAATACAATCAGCTCATTGAGCTATGACGGACTCTGATTTAACGCGGTCCGTGAAGGAAGTTGCGACCAAGAGCCGGGCCAGGCAGCACGATGACTTCAAGCAGCAGACGCGCGATGCCCTGGAGACTGAGAGACTGGTGATTGAGAAGAACCGGTCGAGTGTGATGGCGGCGGCGGCCAGGGCAGCTTCATCGCGGCCACCGACAACGACGCCATCAACTGCATCTAGCGTGAAGAGCTCATCAAAGAGCTCGACACCGTCTACATCATCCAATGGCGTCTCCAGCTCCTCGAGCACCAGTGGGGCCTCGATGGCAGCGTCCATGGCCTTCACGCGCAGTGCATCCACGGGCGGGAAGCAGCCACCAAGCAAACAGAGAGAATCTGATTCTCACGGCGTCAAGAAGGCCGCAACATACAGCGTGGAGGTATTACGACCCACAGAGCCCTCGTTGCGGTCATCGCGAAGCCTTGGGACGCCGGATCACGACGGTGCACTGGCCGCAGCCCTCAACAGCGCTCGTAAGGCCGAGTCCAAAACGGTAACACCAAACCCCGAGAAGTTTGTCCCTGCAGTTCCAAATATTTCGGAGAGTGGGGCCCTCGCGGCTGCAAAGTTCACGACTAAAGAGCCCGCCAGGACGAACGATACGCCGAAAGCGAACGGTATCGCCATGGCCGCTGCTTTGAAATCAAGTGAAATGTCGTCAATGGCGTCCACCTTTGCTAATGCGCCTCCAATTGCGGCCCCAATTCCGATACGCGGAGAACTGCGCGGCGAGATCCTGGACCTGGCCGACTTTGACGGTGTCTACCCTGCACGAGAAGACGACTATTCAGTGTCCTCAACAACGTCTCCAATCTACAGAGTGCGGTCAGAGTCCATCAGGCGGTCAGAATCGCCCAGGAAAGACTCACGCAGGTCTGACTCCCTCAAGAGAACCAAGTCGCTGAGCAGATCGCCGGTTAGCTTTGTGAGTGCCTCGTCGGACGAAAAGTACGGGGGAACCACCAACGTGGCGACCACGATCGACGAAAGCCTGTACGAGCCCTCTATTGGACCGTACGCGAATTTTGGCTCCAACAGCGCCCACAATGTGGCCACGCCGGACTACTTCAAGAACCGACGCGACTACTTCTCGCCGCTGCCTGTGCGGCGGTCTATGGACGATACGAGGCCCGAAATCAGCGCGGCGATCAAGGCGAACCTCTCGGCTTCCACGCCAGTCCAGGTTGTTCCCGAAATTCAGCCAAGCCACCGAAAGAAGTTCTTCCGCAAAATGTCGCGAAACAAGTCGGAAAGCAACATCACGACAGAAAAGCCTGCCGAAAAGCCACTGAAAACTACAATGCGGCCGGAACACAAGAAGCCGCAGTTCAACGAAGACAAGCCCTGGAAACACCACAGAGAGGCGTCGAAGCTGTCAGACCCGGAACGGAAGCGATATGAGGGTCTGTGGGCGGCCAACAAAGGGTCCCATATACCGTTTTTGAACAGCATGGGCGATGAGGTGGACCACGAACAGACGGTGCATGCGGTAGTGGTGCGAGACATTTGGCGACGCAGCCGGTTACCCGATACGACGCTGGAGCACATCTGGAACCTTGTGGACCGTCACAGGGTCAATGTTTTGGACCGGGAGGAATTCCTGGTGGGGACGTGGCTTGTGGATCAATGCCTGTACGGTCGCAAGTTGCCGCACCGTTTGGATCAAACATTATGGGGCTCAGTCGCGCGGCTCAACGTTAATATCAACTTTAAGCATCTCAAGAAACGGCATATCTCCAAGCACTAATTTATTATGTATTTTAGAATACAATAGAGCATAGCATGTTAGCCTGTGCGCTGTATGTATAGCAGCGAGGCATAGCGTGGATTCGCCGGCGCAGTATCGGCCAGGTGTCAACCTGAAACGCACCTACTTCGTCTTTTTTTGGCCGACTTTTTTCCGTTTTGAACTAACAATGAGCGATTGGGGCTACGTTGCATCTGTTTGCATCGGATCGTATACTGTTGGCAGATGAAACGATGACCTCATACTCTGAGCTCTGTTGCCGGGCCAGACGGCGCCGCTATAAGCACAGCCACGCTACAGTATAGAGGGAGACGGCATAGAATTAAAGGGACAGCAGCTGAGCATGCTAACAAAGAGTAATGCACCCCCTTTCTAGCCGACTACTGCCGAATCAGCCTGGCGCGGTGTATGAGGTGTATGTGTATGAGGATGAGAACCCGGGTGCATACAGATGGGCCGGTGACAGAACTGTTTCACTTTGTTACGGGATAATTTTAGAAACACACACGGCCCACCTCATCGCCCAGCGTATATATAACATGTGTGAGCGCGATGTTTGCAATTTGTATTTGGTCTCAGTAAGCAATATATGCAAGTGCAAGACACAGGCGCACGTGACCTAATTACTAGCCCAATCTAATCTTAATCACCACTACTACTAGTACTACTACTAATCACACTTTGAGCCTTCGCCTGGAATCGCCTCTCTGCCGGCTACACGCTTACCAACCGCCTACGTCACCCTATTGCCTACAGACCCCGGACTCGGCTCACTCGGGTTTTGCCAACGGTATTTTGCTTTTGCGGTCTAGAGCCCTCCCTGGAAGATTTAGCAGGAGACGCAGAACGCTCTCACCACACTTCACGAAGCACTGCACTCTCGCAACACATCAGAACAGCGAATCGACATGTTTGCGACACAGACGCCCAGCGACTACACGCCGTCTCGAAACAACGCCCTTGACTGGGAAGTGGACACTGTCGCCCGGTGGATCACGTATCTCGGCCTGGGTCTCTACGCCAGCTGTTTTATGGAGAACAACATTACAGGCGACGTCCTGGTGTACTTGGATCAGGAAGACCTGGGGGAGATTGGCGTGCGCCCCGTGGGCCACCGTCTGCGGATACTACGGGCAATCTACGACCTTATCACGCAGCAGGACCTGAAGCTGGACTCGGACTACTACGTGCCGCCCACCGTCATGGAAATTAAACGAGAGAGACCTGGCGAGAACCTGACGCACTCGTTTGAGATTCGCGACGAGCGAATGGGCTTCGCCGAGGCCGAGATCAAGCGCCTCGCTGAAGGATACGCACGGCTGCGAGAAGACCTGCTGCCAATATTCAGAATGGCTAAGGAAAGCAAACCGCTGCCCACGCCAGACGCGCCAAACCCCTCATTGCATTTATACTCTCAGCCGAACCTCCAGCAGCCGACGTCTAGCCTCATGAGCACCTCACCGACCGCCCCCTCCCACAGCGTCTCGTCGCCATCACCGCCACCTACGTCATCGCCGTTCACGCTGCCGACGCCACGAGAAGCAACTGCCCCGCAGCTACAGTCGCCTGGCATCAAGAAACTGTCGCAGAAGAAGAGTTTTGGCGCGCTATCAACGGTCTCTATGCGCTCGCCAACGGCGCCAAGCTCGGACTGGCTCGAGGACCCGCCGATGAGCGCAAAGTCCTCCAGAAACAAGGTCTTGTCGTCCGCATCCAGCACAAACATCCAGTCACCCGTCTCGGCAGAACCGTTCAAGTCGTTCAGGGTAACTATGGACGACCCCTGCCATAAAGTGCTGCCCGCAGCGCTGAAAAAGTACAAGATTTCCGGCGACTGGCGTCAGTATGCGCTGCTGGTCTGCTATGACGATCAGGAGCGGCTGCTGGGCCTGGAAGAGAAACCGTTGATTATCTTTAAGGAGCTGCAGGATGCAGGCAAGCGACCCGTGTTCATGCTAAGGCATGTAGAGGGCACTTCGAGTGGAATGAACCAGACGCAGCGTGGGGTGGTGGTGTCTGGTACACCGGGAGGTGTGCTATAATCGAATTTCAAAAATCTCACCACTCGCATTCCTGCTTGACGCACTCCCACATTCTCCACTTGACCTGATTCTTACGCTTCTACGAACACGTTTATGAACATTATGACTATTTATCTCTAGTGAATACACGTACAACTAACATGGTAAGGTCCAGAGCGCGTGGCTGAAGTTATGTCGTGGCAAGCTATTTCATTTCTGGGATTATGTCACTGTCTAGGCCGTGTCGGTTGCGCTATCAGTGATTTCCCGGTCATTGCCACGCTATAACATGTTAGTACCAGGATAATAGCGCATGAGTAACGCTCGGTTAGCGTTCCGTTCCGGCAGCCGGGGTAGGCCAGGGTCATGGATGAGCAGGGGCCGATGCAGGGGATTGTTATGCCTTGAGCATACGAGCGGGCTGGGCATAACACATGCTTAAACGACGTCGAACGCCTAGCGAGCACGCTTTGCAGGGGCCATGGCTCGCGGCGCCGTGGGGGCTGGCGTGTTGTACGTTTCCGGCGCCTGTATCCTTATCGTATAGTTATTTTTCTTTGCCTGCGCTGCCAATAGACGCTCAGCCTCGTCACCGTGCCTCACATTCTTGCCCTCTCGCTTGAATGCATAATTGATGTGCACCGGCTTGTTCATCAGAAACTGGTTGTTCATAGCCTCCATGGCCCGGTCAGAGCTTTCAAAGTTGTCGAAACTGACAAAGCCATAGCACTTGGAAGTGCCATCATCGTTTCGGGACACCTTGGGCTGGTTCACCAGCCGGCCAAAGCTGGAGAAGGTGTCAAAGAGAATACGCTCGTCAACTAGCGGATCAAGGTTACCAACAAAAAGCTCAGCGCCCACGTCGATAGCCTCGTCCTTGTCGCCGGCAGCCTTGTTGATACGCAGCGGCTTGCCATAGACACGGATTTGGTTCATGATTTGCTGTGCGTAGTTGGCGTCTTTCTCTGTTCGATACTCAGCGAATCCAAAACCTTGATGAAGCTGACTGACCCGGTCCTTGGGCATGTAGAGAGACACGATGGGGCCGGCTTGGATCATGAGCTCGTATATGACTTCCTCGGTGGCTCGCTCGTCAATGTTGCCAATGTAGACGGTGGCATCCTGGTTACGTTCCGTTTCCTTGCCTGGTCTGACGGACATCCCGAGTTCAAGTGATTGCCCAGGCTCCAGCTGAGGTCACGTGGTCGCGTGAGTGTGAACGTTTGGTGCTAATTGCGACTTGTGATACCAAGTCCAGCCGTCAACGCGCCTCCCACACTATCGCGTATCGTGAGCCGCGCGAAAATATTTTTTTTTTCCAATATCAATTCTTCACACAGCCAAGATGGCGAAACGAAAAGTCAAAGATTTGAGCCAAGAGGAGGAGCTGGATGTGAACAATCTCATCGACAATTCCCCGTCAGACTCTGACGAGGATCGGGAGCTGGAGAAGCTCCTCGGCGATGAGGAGGATCCCAGTGATTACAGTGATTCCGAGGAACAAGGTGAAGAGGACAACGAAGAGTCTGAAGAGGAATCAGAGCTTGAGGATGAGGTGAATGAGCTGGCAGATTCTGTGAAAGTGGCCTCTTTGAGCGGAGACGAGGATATCCAATGGGTTACTGGTGCTGACGGAAAACCCAGACCTATCTACCCCGAAATCAACCCTGTCTACGACAGCGACGACACCGATGCCGAGGAGTCCAACACCATTGGTAACATCCCAATGGCTGCCTATGACAAGATGCCACACATTGGTTACAATATCGACGGCAAGCGAATCATGCGACCAGCTACAGCCAGCGCCCTGGACACGTTGCTGGAGACCATCGACATCCCAGAGGGATGGGTCGGTCTGCTGGACAAGGGCACCGGAACCAACATGAAGCTGACCAAGCAGGAACTGGAGCTGATCAAGACCCTGTCCCTAGGCGAGAACCCAGATGGATCAATGAACCCGTTCGAGGACACCGTGGAGTGGTTTTCCAGCCAGGTTGAGCAGATGCCCGTAACCGCTGTCCCCGAGCCTAAACGACGGTTCGTTCCGTCCAAGCACGAGGCCAAGCGGGTCATGAAGATTGTTCGGGCTATTCGAGAGGGCCGAATTGTGCCCAACAAGCCCAAGACCGAGGAAGAGCATGATATGTTTGACATCTGGAATGACAACCTGAACGAGGTCAAGGACCACATTATGAACCTTCGGGCCCCCAAGCTCGCTCCACCAACACACGAGGAGTCCTACAACCCGCCAGAGGAGTACCTGCTCAACGACGAGGAACGGGAAGCCTGGGAGAACGCTGATCCATCAGACAGAGACAGGAACTTTCTCCCCAAGAAGTACAATAACCTGCGAACGGTGCCGGGATACTCTGAGATTGTTCGAGAGCGGTTCGAGCGGTCGCTGGATCTGTACCTGGCGCCGCGAATGCGACACAAGAAGCTCAACATTGATCCAGACTCGCTTATCCCAGATCTGCCTTCGCCAAAGGATCTCAGGCCCTTCCCTATCAAGTGCTCCACTATCTACAAGGGACACAAGGGACGAGTTCGAGGTGTCAGCGTGGACCCCACTGGCCAGTTTCTGGCCACCGGTGGTGACGACGGCTCTGTTCGAGTGTGGGAAATTCTCACTGGACGAGAGTTGTGGCGCCTGGATGTGCTCAAAAACGACAACTACGACGACGAAAATGAAGAGGACACTGAAGACGTTGTGGAAGCTGTTCAGTGGAACCCCAAGCCCAACTGCGGTGTTTTGGCCATTGCCGCCGGCGAGTCTATCTATCTTGCTGTTCCACCAGTTTTCGATGTCGAAATTGAAAACGCTGGTCGTGAGCTAGTCGAGACTGGTTGGGGTTATGCTACCAACGGCAACGCTGCTGCTGCTGCTGCTAGTATTAACCCTGACGAGGATAATGACGAAGACGACACGCCAAAGAAGAAGGTGGAATATGCCAAGTGGATGACTGCCCCTGCTAAGCTGGAGGGTGTTGCCGCTGTAATTCGTTGCAAGAAGACCGTCAAGCGACTGTCGTGGCATCGAAAGGGAGACTACTTTGTGTCTGTTTCCCCACAGGCCGCCAATTCGGCTGTGCTGGTTCATCAGCTGTCTAAGCACACCACTCAGTCTCCCTTCAGAAAGTCCAAGGGTATTGTGCAAAACGCAATGTTCCACCCCTTCAGACCGCACTTGTACGTGGGCACGCAGCGATACGTGCGAATTTACGATCTACAGGCTCAGACATTGGCCAAGCGGCTCATGCCCGGTGTGCGATGGTTAAGTTCGTTTGACATTCACCCACAAGGTGACAACGTTATTACGTCATCCTACGATAAGCGAATGACCTGGCACGACCTGGACCTCTCCACCAAGCCGTACAAGACGCTGCGATACCACGAGAAGGCCGTTCGAGACGTTGCGTTCCACAAGGGTGGCCTGCCGCTGTTTTGCAGTGCCTCAGATGATGGCTGCATCAATGTCTTCCACGGCTCCGTCTACGATGATCTGATGAAGAACCCGCTGCTGGTGCCGCTCAAGGTGTTGAAAGGACACGAGATTAAGAACAGTCTCGGAATTCTGAACGTTGTGTGGCATCCAAAGGAGGCTTGGCTGTTTAGCGCCGGTGCCGACGGTACCGCTAGGCTTTGGACCGCATAAAGTGAGCGTTCGGCATGTAAAATAAATTAATAGATCAAGAAGCATTAGCCACGACAAATGATTAGTGTTCATTAGTAGCACGAGCGTACATGCGATAGAGTTGTACGGTGAGAATGCTAAATGTCTCTGTAACCCAATACCCTCCACTTCTCGACGGGCCCTTCGCACAGCACAAGCGACAGCCGGCCGTTCTGGAACCCCAGGCCGTCATAGCTTCCAAAGACATCTCTCAGCCGCGTCTCAATTGTACCCTGCGTCGCTTCCTCAATCGGATATGCCTCCGAGTACACCAAGCTCAGGTGCGGGTTGAAATACTTTTCAACCCAGTCCTGCGCAATCTGTGACGCCTTCTGCCCCATCCTGTCCTTATCTTGCTGTGACAATGCAGAATAGTTCTTTTCCTTTGCAATCAGCCGAGGCAGCTCAACGAACTCTTCCCGCGATATCCGCGCCAGAGACACGAGTGTCGGGGTGGGCTCCGCTTTGAAGTAAACCTTTTGGAACATGGTGGACCCGTAGGTCAGCTTGGAAAAGACCACATCAATGTGTGGAACGGCCTTAGACGCCGCCAGTGCCCGGTCCAATACAAAGTCAATCTGTGCCTGTGAGTTCGCCTGGATGTTTGTCGTGATGGTCACATGGGGGCTGAAGGAATGCCCGTCGTCAAACAGCGGTCGGATCCCATCAATGGTAGACTGGAGCGCATCGTACAACGGTGTGCCCGCTTTAGGTGAAAGCCATAATGCAACGCCTATATGATCGTAATCATCCATGTTAGTATCGTTATCCCAGACGTGTATTTAGTGTACAAATACTCACCCATACTGAAACGTGATGATGCGATGACTTCTCCACAGGTAGGGTAAGTGGGAGACTTACCACCATAAGGATGCAACGACAGTTAATTACTGGGAGAAAGTTTCAGGAGTGAGAGGGCTGCGATGAATTGTGCGTAGCTCTGCTGGTGAATTGTACACAGTGCTGGTGAATCTTACACGTATAGCCCGTTACGGTGCAATCTCTAAGCTAACATGTTAGGGAGGTGCTATATTTAGGTTGTGTGCGCGTAATCAGATTTAGGTATTGTTACGTTTCAATATAGCACCTAAAGCGTCAAGACAAACCATATGAGTAAAGTTATGGATTCTCAGCTTTGACTGTAGCCTCGAGACGTGCTCTTTATTTGTACTGACTGCTCCTGACGGGCTATGCCGAGGTGTAATGCCAGCATAGACTATCGGCCCGAAAGTCTAACAGGCCCGAAAACTTAACTCGGCCTGAGTCCAACTAACCTCGGTAACATGTTAGTTAAACCTTCTAACTACCTTTGCGGCTCTAGAAACGCTTCATCTCTTTGTGGCGCCGACCGTGCTTGACCGTTGAAACCTGCATGCGCATGCGTCTTGATCATCGAAATTGTCTCATTCAAATCCCGGTGCTGTACGCGTGGGAAGCGGTATTACTGCTGAAGCGGAGCCTGGGCTGAATTTGGGGTTTTCGCACTCCTATTGAGAACTGAGGGCCATTAGGGGTTCCAGCCACAAACTGGTTGATATGTGATGCACGTGAGGCTCGTGATGCCAGCACAATTTATTGACTACCAGTTGCCTGGACAACAGCCGTTGCCAGCAAACATTAGAATCACGTTCATCCTCCGTTCTCACGTCGCCGCCAGCACCGTCTGCCGCTGCAACCCCTATCCGTTCTCCTGCCAATTTCAATGCAAAAATCTTAGCGGCCAACCCCTTCAATTCTGCCGCAACATGTCTCCTAACTAGTATTTTCAATCAAATCGTCGGTTGAGGAGAACACGCACAATGACGCCATTAGTTCCACCAGGACCCCCACGGTCCACCCCGCGCCGAGAACCTCAGAACTTCCAAGACGAGAAACTTCTCCTTGGCGCGGGCGACAATGATCGTGCGCAGGGGGTAAGGCTCTTTACTGTTCCATGTATGAATTTGTTGGCTTCAGTAACGCCACACCGGCTGTGGCTCATGCGGCTGCCATTCTACCCTTCGTTAAAGTTCTAGCGTTTTTTGTGAGACATCACCCATGTTCTAGGCGCATACCTGAGGCACAGACTATAGCTAATACGGGAACATGTGTGTCGATCAGGAACCAACCGATAGTCATCTAGCGTTGACCTCACACTTGAAACAAGCTCTAGTAGCCCAGCCTCCAGTCTGCAAGTGTGAACTATAGTCATCCGTTCCGGTGGCATATGCCGGTTCCAGCCGTGTCGTCTATAGCCATCAGAGACGAAAATAATCGCTGGTAGCCAATGTAGTTGACGCGATTCAGGTTGTAGTTAGCTTCCAGTTCACTCTAAACCGCCGCAATCTTCTTCTATACACATTCTCGTATATACTCATTGTTCTCTCATTCTCTATACATTCACTACTTAATACATTAATTTCACTTGAAACTTGACTAGTCTCATCTGTGGTGGTCACGTGTCTAAAATTATGCAGATGACAGATTTCCCTTCCTATTCATAGTACCTCACGAAAACTCCATTCATTCAACCACATACGCTCCTTGATAATCAGCCCATTGCGAGAAAATATACGCGCGTCGCAACCTCTGGACAAGTGTAGCCAAGCCTCGCCAAGTTCCAATAGGCTTGAGCTGAAAAAAAATTCTTCACGTGATCTCCAACAAAAACAAAGTTTGGCAATGACTGGGTGCGGCACAACCCGCCGCCCCCTTGAAGGTGCTGACAATGATGCCAAATCGGGAAGCTTACATAAGAGCCAGGGTGACGCTTAGGTAAGCGCTGGGTTGCGGAGATGAAACCTGCTTTGAATAAACATCCCTCATCAGCACCACCTACACAATGGCTTCGTCACACCACGACGACATTATACAATTTGACGATCCCAGTGCGCTGGCGGACACGTTGACTTTGCCTAGTGCTACGGAGAGCACAGCCGGCGAGACTTCTTTCACGAGTGCTTCTGTCCATGAGCAGCAGGACCCTGTGCAGGCGAATGGGTCATTGAACGGGCGGGCGGTTCATCAGGAGGCTGAGCCTGCCTTGCCACCGCCACCGCCGCCACTTGAAGAGTCCCGGCATGTCGAGAGAGTTCCAGCTTCATCGGCAACTCCACAGCAACCGCGGGAAGAGACACCAATACGTGATGAGGTTCGTCACGCGACGCCAGCCATTAAAACACCTGAACGATCGGTAGACCCTGAAGACCGAATTGTCACTGACAAGGAGGGACACACTCATCTTCACCATGAGACGCGATGCCCAGAGACGAAGCCAGTGGGGACGCCGGCAATTGACATCAAGTGCGGTCCGCTGCTGCGATATGCGGGCATGAGGGACACTAGTGCACATGTTTGGCGAGGAACAATGCTGATTGTCACCAGCGACGCGACCTCTGACTACAGTGCTGCCCCTACCGCCAATATTTTGATTACGAGCATTCCCGATCTGAAGCCGATCCAGCGGTCCGTGGAGGCGAAAGAGATTTTTGCGGAGAAGGGCTTGAGTTTTTGGCGATTTGATCTCAACATTGAAATGATTGAGTACGAGCAAAGCGTGCAGTATGCCATCAACAATGCAGAGTCTGGCTACAGCTTCTATGTGCCTGCTCTGGAGCAGACCATGAACACTGTATTCCACTCGTGCAACGGTTTCAGTGCCGGTGTGGACCCTGACGAGTTCAAGGGACAGCTGTGGAAGGACGTGCTGCGGTCCCACAAGAACGTACATTATCACGTTATGCTGGGCGGTGGTGATCAGATCTACTGCGACATGATCAAGGAGGACTGCCCGCCAGTGAAGGAATGGAGTCTGGAGAGAAACATTCTAAAGAAGAAATCGTTCAAGGTGACCGAGGAGGTGATTGACGAGATTGAGACATTTTACCTGTGGCACTACATCAAGTGGTTTGGTTTCGGATACTGGAAGGGCCCCAATGGCAGCACTCTGCAGACCGAGCTGCCCAGGGCTTTTGCTCAGATTCCAATGGTCAATGTTTTTGACGACCACGATATTATCGATGGTTTCGGTTCCTACTCGGACTTTACTATGAAGATTCCAATGTTCAACACCATCGGCAACGTCTCGTACAAGTACTACATGCTGTTCCAGCATCAGACCAGTTTAGAGGAAAGCGCAGGCAAGGAACCATCCTGGGTCCTTGGTCACGCTCCCGGGCCATACATTAGACAGCAGGCTCACTCTGTATACGCTAGACTGGGCAAGTCCATGGCATTCTACGGCCTGGACTGCCGAACAGAGCGAACCAAGCACCTGGTCTGCACGCCAGAATCCTACGCGGCCATGGCCGAGCGAATCGAGAAGGAGGTCACTGGCTCCAACGGCGAGATCCAGCACCTTCTAATCATGCTGGGTGTCCCAATTGCCTACCCGCGACTGGTTTGGCTGGAGAACCTGCTCACCAGTCGGCTGATGGAGCCCGTCAAGACGCTGTCGAAGCACGGCCTGTTTAAGAACTTGCTCAACAGTTTTGACGGATCCATTGAGATTCTGGACGACTTGGATGACCATTGGTGCGCCAAACACCACAAGCACGAGCGAAACAAGCTTGTGGGACAGTTACTCGATCTGAGTAGGAAACTCAACCTGCGAATTACCATTCTCTCTGGAGATGTGCACCTGACCGGTATCGGACGATTCTACAGCAAAAAGATCCAGAGCCAGGACATGGCCACGGACCCCAATCTGATGCTGAACGTGATCTCGTCTGCTATTGTCAACACCCCGCCGGGCTCCAAGCTCGCAGACTTTTTGAACAAGCGAAGCAAAGTCCACCACTACTCGCACCAAGTCGACGAAGACATGGTTAAGATCTTCACTAAGGACGTGGACGGCACCCCGCGAAACAACCAACGACTGCTGCCGCGACGAAACTGGTGCTCCATCGTCAAGCAGGGCGACAACAGCATGGGCGACGGCAAGCTGCGCGCCGCTGGTCCCGTCAACCTGAGCTACAACGAACAGAACCAGCTCGTCTACAACACTGAGTCCAATCCCAACGAGACCGAGTATCTCAACTCGCCGGCTGCGCTGTCTGTGGTAATTCACGTCGAGAAGGACCAAATGAACGAAAATTCCGAGACGGCGGCCTACGAGGTTATTGTGCCCGTGTACGGGAAGGCCTCCTCCAGCTGGGACTTCAACTACGCTCAGCTGTTGTCGTCCCCAAGCAACCCTGTGCTCAATCGCCGCGAACAGGATCGACACACGATTATGAGTCTGCCGGCCGACCGAGATAGCCGAATTGCCGAGTAGCCGGTGACTTTATTTAACTGTTAACTGTATTGTCTTCTAGTAGTTCTGTAAGTAATGTGCGGGTCTAGCGTCTAGCCCGCTAGTCACTCGGTGTGCTGCACTCCGAAGATTGAGCGCTGATCAGTAACGCTGACGCGCACTGCATGCAGGTTACATCGCCGTGATTTTTGCTTAGTAAGGTGTGCTAGAGTCATATTTTTCACATCAAAACTTTTACTCTGCACTATGACTCTGTGACCCTAAGGAATATATATACACAAGGGAATACGACTACCATAATAGAAAATACTAACTGGACAACTCAGGGGTACTGATCTGACTGCGCTAGTGATCTGAAGCACTTGGCTGATCTAGGCGACTTACTTCAATGCAATACGACTGACTGCTGATACGGAACTATACTGAACTTTGTACTGGTGATATTGAATACGAACACGAATAATCCAACCCGATACTGAACTGAATAGCCTGATCTGGCTTTCACAATGAAGTACACAGTACGAGAACAGTTCCGAGGACTGCCGTGGCCACAGCTGCTGGTCATATCCATGATGCGGTTTGGCGAGCCCATCTCCTTCACTTCCATCTTCCCCTATATTAATTACCTGGTCGAGTCGTTCAACGTCTGCGAGGAACACGAGATCGCACGGTACGCTGGCTACCTGACCGGTGTCTTTGCCATAGCCCAGACGTGCACCGGAATAATGTGGGGAAGGCTGTCTGACAAGTACGGCCGAAAGCCCGTCATCCTGGGCTGTTACACGGGCGGAATCATTTGCATGTTGCTCTTTGGCCTCTCTCGAAACTTTTACTTGTCATTGGGTATCCGGTTCACGGCCGGTCTATTATATGGCAACACGGGGGTCATCAGGACACTTCTTGGCGAGCTGGTCACAGAGCGCCGTCATCAGGCCTTTGCCTTTTCCATCATGCCGCTTCTGTGGCAGTGCGGAGTGTTTATCGGTCCGCTTATCGGCGGCTATCTCGCTCGGCCGGTGATCCTCCACCCAGGCTGGTTCCAGCCTGTATTGGGTAACGTTGGCGGCAGCTCCGATGCGTTCTTTGGCGAGCGACTCACAAGGCTTTTTACCGAGTTCCCATTCTTTCTGCCTAACCTCATCATTGCTTCTCTGCTATTCTGGGGTCTGATTGTCTGTTTCTTTCTGCTAGACGAGACCCACGAGCTGAGGAAGCACGACAGAGACGTTGGACGTGAAATCACCAAGAGCGTTGTGCGATTCTTCACCGGTTCAGAAAAAGAGCCAGAGAAGGACAACGGGCCAACCGACACCTGCGAAACATCACCTCTGCTCACGGACCAGCCTTCCGCCCCTGTCGTTGAAGATGAGGTCGACATGAGCTGGAAGGCTGTTCTTACGCCCAACGTCATCCGAATGTTGATTGCAATGTTCATCGTCACAGTCCACGGAATCGTCTACGACGAATTGCTCCCCGTTTTCTTGCTGACTCGAGCTGAAACTGGAAAGGGCGGAGCCAACGATAGAGGCCCCAGCAGATTCCCGTTCTACATGGTTGGTGGTCTCGGTATGAATTCAGAACAGGTCGGCAGCATTCTTTCCACGAACGGTATCACGGGCATTATCATGATATCCTGTATCTACCCGTGGGTCGACGCGACATACGGAAGCATAAGGCCTTATAAGTGGGCTGTCACGGCCATACCGTTTCTCTACTTTACGGTCCCTTACTTTTTGCTGCTGCTCAGCCACGTTTCTGAGCACACGACTTACCTCTGCGTCATGGCTTCGGTCTGGCTGCGAACAATGATCATCAACATTGCATACCCGTCCATCATGCTGATTGCCAACCGATCGCCGTCGAATTTGCGCCATCTTGGTACCGTCAACGGCTGTGTCCAGGTTGTCTCCGCGTTTGGCAGAGCATTCGGGCCCATCACGTGGGGACTGTTCATGTCTATCGGCCAGGAGTACCGTGTCGCCTGGCTGCCCTGGTACCTCTTGGTGGTCATGAGCTTCATTGGAGTTATCCAGGTTCGATCTCTCCGTGACAATCAGGAAGAGGAGGAGCTCGCCAGTGCATAGAACTACGGTTCACCGATCACGAAAATGATTACGATTAACGAATATATAATAAAACTAATCAATGAACACACAATTGAAATGAGGGATAACATTAAAGGCTGCGATTTCTGGCGCCGCGCTCAACAATATTAATTAGCGTGCGAGCAGCTATGGATCCAATTTCAGCCTTTTGATCGCGAGGCAGACTCTGATCACCTCTCTTCTATCTTGAAGATTGCTGAAGTCCAATGGTCGCTGATACGGGAATACTGCCGCAAATTTTCTGACGTTAGTGTCTCGATCCGTGTCGATATCGATACCAAAGGTCAAAATCTACATCCACCCTGTAGAAGGTCCAGTATAAGCCAACTACCCGTATCAAGTAAAAGCTGGTAGCAGGCAGACCATTAAAGTCCTCTTCCTCGATATCCATGGAGAGAAAATAGGTCTGTCCCCCCATCTGTGGCTCAGCAACAAAGTCACCGGGCTCGCTACCAAGGGTTCCTCTAGCTTTCTTGTTTTCAACACCTATGATAATCGCCCCCGATTTTCGAGGTACAATCACGTGGTCGGGAGTGCATTTCCTCTTAACACCATCACGGGATATTACGTGAAAAGCTCTTTGGGAATGGTGTTCTAATTGCTCATCAGAAAGAATATATCTGAGAGCATCTATGCCGTATTTGTCGACACTGACCTCGCTCAGATCGTCTCCATATGTTTTCATCGCCAGCACACTTCGATGTATAGTCATCACCTTTTCAGAAATCAGACCTTCCAGTTGCTGAAATGGATCTCGAGATTCAGGCTGCTCATTCGTGGTATAAACATTGACGCCAGCTGTCGGTAGCAGCAGATCCCCATACGTTTCAACATCCTCTCTGTCTTCGTAATCTCCGATATAATAGTGTCAATACTCCAAACAGCTGGAATCTCCCTAACAACGCTGTAGATCGTGTGGTGTTTCACCGGCCAATTTTGAGACCTTATCGTTGGTCAGCGATCTTCGTAACGACACTTGGAGTATTTCTCGACTCAGCGCATTTGAGACGGGAGGAGCCAGGTAGTTCCGATCATGTCGAGGTGTACCTGGTGTCATTCCCTCCAGCTGTAGCTCTCTCTTTCTCCAATTACTCGAAACGTCGTGATTGACAGGTGGTCTGCAACGTACGGTGGCATCTCTTCTCATGCTTCTCCGTCCTACGCACAGCTGCGCATGTTCATATCGCAAGTCCAGTTGGTCGCGACCACCTTCTACTTGTCTAGACGTGCGCCGCCTAGGTCGCGCACGTCGATGTCGTTTCGGTCGATTGTTTTCTTCTAACGGAGGCGAGCTGGGGCCGCGTTCTATTCTTGGCGGTTCGTGAAGTTATTGAGTTTCCGAGAACATTAATTGCCCAAATTCGTCTGCGTGAAAAAAGCTTTGCCTCACTTCGCATGCAGTAGCTTGCATGTTTACGCTTAGTGCGCTAATGCACCCCAAGTGAGCCGGACAGGGGTGAACATCGATCAATATTTTAAGCCTCACGTACTCAAAAGATAAAGAATTCCATTATAAGTATATATACTCGATAACAAGCTAGGCATTGATATGAACACTGGCTTTCTCTGAAACGTATACGGACTTGGACGTACGTACTAGCTAGGCAGACGCGGTAGTGCCTTGAGTACGTATATTAATTGTCATATATGGATCGACGTACATCGATCAAAAGTGCGAAGAAACTAGCTAGCTAGGGTTACGTTTGAGGCAAGACGGCTTGCATGCACCGTGCGGCAGCGGATCCAACAAGGTCCGTTCCTCAGAAACTGCTTGTCACCTAACCTGCCCCTGGCACAGCCCTCTGACGAATTGCGCCTATTTACGATTTGGTATCTTCCATTTAGGTCTTGCATTGGCGCGGTATCGCCGAGTTTCCGGAAATATCGTTTATCGTCCATTCCATTTGAACATCCTTGACGTTTCGGTGAGGCTGACGCGCTTTAAAATTAAATGCCGGCATAAGCCAGCCGAGGGGCTAGGGGTCATGTCTGAACGCCTTTAGCGCTGATGGCGGCACTATATGCAAGCGAAACACACGCCTACGTTCGAATCGAAACATCCTAGAAGTAGACCTTGGCTACGTGGTTTCCTGCTGTTGAATAGACCAGTATCATAATAATCTTACATGCAATTACATTAATTGGTGGATGAGGTGCTTTTGCTTTTGTTACATATGCATGCATGTCCCACGTACTGCGCCCCATGATGCTCATTTAAGTTAACACTGACCGCCACTTACCCTCATCTATTTATCTCAGCTGTGTTGTTAACGATGGCCGATTTGTCGGACTTATCAGATGCGGAGCTGTGGGAGTCCGAGCTTTCAGAATCTGAAATATCAGAATCAAAGGTAATACCAGTGAACCTGCAATCACTTGGCGTTGAGATGATCCCAGGAGATGACGTGGAAGAGCCCGAGCTCTGTGAACGCAAATTTGGTAATGCAATAGGCCAGCTATCGCGAAGTCTTGATCAGCACATTGACTATGGGGAACGAACTGAAGCCACCGACTTTACAAGTTTTGGCGACTTTTCTAAAGCATTGTCTCTTCTGCAAGAGGCTCAGAGTACTCCCTGGACCTCAGTTCTCAAAAACAGTTTGACGTTAGTGAAAAGTTCATCCTGTTCCACGAAGCCGTTGTCTTTGCGCTGAAACTTGACGACTATGAAGAATTTGACCCGTTCATCTTTCTGTCAGCCAACATAGGAGGAAGAGACCTTAACCAACTGATTGACTTTGCTCTCGGGCTCAGAACAGGTGAAAAGCCCCTCGTTTTCATCTTCACGGACATGGTCAGGCCCATCGCAGCTCATAACGTCATGGAAAAAAAGGTTCTATACCGTCTGTTTTTGGCTTGCCATGACGCCGCATCTCGTAAACAAAACTTCTCAGCCAAGTCGCGGGACATTGTTGTCCGTGGTGTGTGGGCATTTGGGCCATTTTTCTCGTTCTACGAGGCTACGGCACCCGCACCATACATCGTCAAAACTAAAAGAAAAGGTAAACCTGGAGGCCTGAAGATGACGGTGAAAAAGTGGACCAGGGGGGCTTTTGGCTTCTCTTATACATTCGCATACGACAGAGCGCAGATATTGATGTTTATCATTTCATGGAGAAATCAGGTTTGGCCGGAGTGGGAGCCGTTAGACATGCGCGCTCCGCCTGGTCCCTGCCAACTATTCCCACCCTTGAGTAGAGATTTCTTTAGTGATCTCAGAGTTTCCCAACAGTCAGGAAACGATGAAGACCTGCGTTGCTCTTTGATTGATCCTGAGGATTGTGAAGTCTTCGACGCGCTGTGCTCTTCAGCACAGGATAGTCGACTGGATCGGGATTGTTATGGGCCGCAGCACGTCCACGATTTTCTCGAGGTTGGACGGTTTTCTGAGGCATTAGTACACTTCCAGCAAGCCCAAGGTTTTTCCTTGTCGTACGATCCCGCGGATAAACAGTTGACTATCGATCTATGCCATAGGTTTTATGATTCTCTGCTCGAAGCACTTGGAATCTGCGAGGCTCCTGGATTTGAAAAATCTTATGAGATACGATTTGCTTGTACAGAGATCAGTTTCACGCTGACTCTTCCTTACGCCGTGGGGTTCGAGGAGCAAGGGGCTCCGGTTGTATTTTGGTTCAATGATCACGATGAATGCAACGACTGCCACGACTGCGACGAGTGCGACTCGGAAAACTCGGTAGAGGAGGAGATGAAGTTCATCATGGTTGCAGCATGCCACCATCTCTTTCGCATTAGGAAAGATCTGAAGACACAGCAAGACGAAGTTGTCGTCCATGGCATCTTGGCACACGATACTATTTTCTCCTTTTACCGAGCGACAGCGCCTGCTCTGTATTTTGAAAAGGCAGCCGAGACACAAATGCTAGTAGAGCAATTTTGTCGGTACGATTTTTCGCAGGCTCACGACAGAGAATCCATACTGACATTCATCACAACTATGAAAGACAGGGTGTCATCCAATGAGGTCTCTCCACCATTCGATCTTGACGACGAAGACATAATAGAAGGCGACATTGAGCCTGTCGTTATAGACGAACAGATTCTGATTACCTAGCCCTATTCCTGCGATGACCTATATGGGGTTTGCGCGTTCGGAAATTAAATCCCGACAGAGCCAATATCTCATTACACCAAAATCAACATGCTTGTCCGCTTTAAGCTTTGTAATGGTGTACTCTTAGTACATTCGTCAACAGCTAGCCGACGTTTGTGAGCTAGGCCGCGAATACACCCACCAAATATAAATCCGCCACAGCAAGCAAATATTCAAACCAGTACCATGCCGATTTCTCTGAACAACCATGGGCCTTGAATTAGACGAGTACGAGGAGTTTAGTCAGTGGCAGAGTTCCAATCATTGGCGATCAATACTTCATAATTGCGAGGACTGCGAGGCTGCAAGCGCGCTGATGACGAGATGCTTTTCGTTACGCTCGCCGCCTGCCATCATCTCCTCCGGACTGTGCATGAGTGCCCGGGGACATTGTCCACACAGTATCTGCCTATGACTCCCGTTTTGCGTTCTAACTTGCAACGAGGCTGGGGACTGGGCGTTCATACTGACTTTTTTGAGCCAAGAAGCACAAGGTCAGTCCGAGCGGCTGCCCACCCTTTGAAACGGCATGGACCGCCTAGTAAATGAGCATGCTGAACCCTGAACCATCCTGGAAACAAAATCGGCAACGAAACTTCAAAGGGTCACGTTTCTCAACCCTTGCCGGTCTAACCTATTCGGGAAGCCTAGTATAAAACGCACACAGTAGAATTTTTTCATCGTATGACATCCTCTAGTCACTCTGTGTCCTTCAAGGGCGAGCCACCAACGAAAATTCAATGTCCTAGTTGCAAGGAGTGGACGTTTGCTGAACGAAAGCGGTGCTTTTATTGTCCCGCGAGGTTGAACTGATTGAGCAGCCAATACATGTTGCTACACTGGTTAAGTAGAACAAATCATTCATCTCACAGACAAGCAATATCATATGAGGAGCCTAGAATAGCGAACCTTGCTGCTGTAAAACCATATTGACGCGGAAGTAGATACAAACCATTGACCTAAAGGCACTGGTCGCTTCGCTCCAAGTGTTTCTCCAAGTGCAAGCGATCAGATAAGCTGACATCACGCGTGTGCGGATTGGTTGGGACTGCGGCGTCACTTCACGAATTTTCTTTTACCACACCATTCACCACTAAGCTCCAGGGTATGACCTCGAAAGCAAGCCCGAACGCTGTCTCGCCGCCTGCGATCGCGCCTGCCGGCCCACTGCGGCCGAAGCCGCTCTCGGAGACGGGGCTGACGGTGTCGAAAGAGTGGACGTTGCCGCCCAGGCTCAAGCCCGGGAGGAAACCGTCAGTCGTCAAGAAGCCCACCGGGCGGGTGGAGAAGGAGCAGATCAAAGGAAGGACCACTGAGGAACTCTTGCGGAGGGACTTGGAGATGGTACGGATGGATAACATGAAGCTGAGGGCTATGGTGGAGGATCTAAGGACTGAACTGCGTACACGAAACAACAGCAGTCCTCATTCTCACCATAGTCCACACTACCCGGAGTCGCATCACAGTCCTCACGATATTCAGAATACATACTCACACCAACCCTCTCAGCATCACTCGCATAGCCATCACCCGCATACTCACGCGCACTCGCCCACGCCGCCTCAGGAGACGTTACCGGGGCTCCAGCTGCTGCCCGGCTCCCAGCCCGAGTTCCAAGTCCCTGTGGCGGACGATTGCGGGCTCTGCGACGCCGGCGGAAGCTGCGTATGCTCCGAACTGGGGCTGAAAGAGCCGCCCCAGCCGATAAACGAGCAGGTACTCACCCAGTTGCAGAAGGAGTTTGCGGACTTTGTCCCTTTGAAGGCCGTCCCGCTGAAGAAACGGGGCACGAACGGCGCGAAGCTAGAAAACAGGTTTAAGCGCGGAGAGGACCTTTACCAGGACTTTACCATGTACGGGACTGGCGGGGCGATGCCGGAGCCGCCGAATAACCGGTGCGGGCTGTGCGCCAACGAGCCCTCGCTGTGTCTATGCGGGGAGAAGGTTCCGTATTCCACGCCGTCGCCGGCCCAGCCCGGGTTCCGGCCGGGAACATGCTCCAAGTGCCAGGGGGATCCGATGGCGACGTTATTTTGCACGTCACTGGCAACGTCAGGCAAGCGAGGGGTGCCTGGCTCGGCCCCGAAAGTGTCGGTGTCGTGCTACGAGGCATACGACGCTCTGTCGCGGCACAAGAAGTTCGGCCTGATGGACCTGGCGTACATTGTGTCCAACCTAGAAGTCGATGGCGCCAGCGTGAGCGTGCAGAGCGTGTCGCAGGCGATCATCGCGATGAACTAACTACATATTTATTTATTAAAACTTGGCGAGGTTGATGTTGACGCCCCTGACGGCGTCGTGGTTGACGAACCAGGCCACGGGCACGTGCAGCCCGTTCACCGTAGAACAGGGCAGCGCCTTCTCCGGGTGCTCGAAAATGTCCCTGATGACGGCGGCCTTGCCGGCGCCCTCGGCGACGAAGGTGATCTCGTTGGCCTCCCGCAGCGTCTTGAAGGTGAGCGTGATTCGCTTTGGCGGGGGCTTGGGCGAGTCCTCGATGGGAGCGACCCAGCTGGACTCTTCCTTCAGCAAAGCGTGGCCGGGGAACAGCGAGCAGGTGTGGCCGTCGGGGCCGCAGCCGAGGAGAATCAAGTCGATTACTGGCGTCTCGCCAATCACTTTTAGCAATGTCTGTTCGTACTGCTTCGCAACCTCAGCGCTGGGCAAAGTGTGGTCAATGGTATACACAGTAGGCTTGACGGTCAGGTGATCAAGCAACTCAATCTTGAGCAGTCCGTAGTTGGAGTCCTCGTGGTCCAGTGGGACAATTCGCTCGTCGGCAAAGAAAATGTTCCATTTGGTCCATTGTACGTCGGTGCGGTCGATGAGAGCGTTTCGCAGTGTCTTGACAAGCGAACCGCCGGACACAGCGACATTGAACTGCGATGAGTTGGCCAACACCGAGTTCTGGATCTTGACAATGTGTTCGCCCAGGGCGTGGGCGACCTCAGAGGATTGTTCGTAGGAGTAGACGCTGGGGATCATGTCGAGAGCGTGGGCGCGATGAGACTGTTGGTGGGAGTTTATCCGAACCAACACAGCAGAACTCAAATTGTTTCGTACTGAGGTTGTCAGCAAAATCACTGAGGGCCAATTGATCATACTGCATCGCCGTTGGGCCATCGAACCAACACAGCTATTAGGTCATCACAATAAATTAGTATAACAATCTACTACATCTAGCATCTACATTTTCTGTTAGCTTTTGCGGGCTAGGCCTTCTCACCGGTATATTTCTCCATGAGCTGGATCTCGTGCGAGAGGGTCTCGTGTCGGAACGAAACTCTGACGTCAGGCACGTTGGTCTTGTTAATGTCATTGCCCTCTGGTCCGGCCACAAAGTACTTTCCGCCCAGCCAGTGCTTCTTGATGCTGGACTCGAAGCCAGACTGGACCACAGAGTTCCGGGCCAGCTCACACATGTCCACGTTGGACAGCTTGTAGATCTGGGCGGCCACAGAGTACTCCTCGATCAATGGCTCCTTGGTGTAGGCAAACTGCAGCGGATCATCAGTGGACAGAGAGACGTTGAGTCCCCGCTTGAAGTAGCTGTAGAACGGGTTCTTGTCATAGGTCAGGAACAGCGCGTTGTTACTGAGCGGCGACATGGCGATAGGGATTTGGTCCAGGTAGTATAGGTACTGGATGAAGGGTACCTTTCGCAGCGTGATGCCGTGGTTGATGCCCTGGGACACCAGGAAGGCGGCCACCAGGTGCTCGGGGTCGCCGGCCTCACCGCTGTGTGGTCGCAGCACAAACGTGTTGAAGCCCCGCTGCTTTCTCCAGGCGTTCAGCGAGGTCATGTTGGCGTATAGGTAGTACAGGTAGTACGAGTAGGGCGGGTTGGTCTGGCCGTCCCAGTACTTTGGCGTGGGGAACTTTCTGTGGAACTGTCGGTCAATCTTGGACTCGTCGTCCACGGAGTCGAAGCCAATGACCCGCTGCAGGAACACGTGAAGCTTGGGGTGCGCCGCCGGGTTCTTGGTTACTTCAAAGAGCGGCTCAAAGATGTTCTTAACGACTTGCTCAAAGTTATCCACAGTGTTGGATTGTTTGTAGATGTCGTACAGACGCGGCACCTGGATGAGCCACCGCACGTTGGATGAGAACAGTTTGTTGTCAACGATCCAGGAGGCGAGCTTGTCCCACTCGTTGATGCTTCGGCCGTAGATGGAGATTCGGTACTCGGCCATCTGGTACTTGGACTGCTCCAGGTCCTGGAAGACCTCCTTGGTGATCTCGGCCAGGTATCGGCCCTTGATGTAGTTGTCGGTCTTGAGGAAGATCTCTCGCAGTCGCGACTCGCCAATGGGGTTGTACTTCAGGTTGAACTTGTCGAACCGGTGGAAGCTGTCCTTGTGAGCGTGCATGTCCAGGGTGTCGATGCTGAGGTCGTAGGCGGAGAGCTGCAGCGACTCAAACACCTCGCTCAGGGTCAGCAGCTGCTTGTCTCGGTAAATCACCACCTCCTTGGGGTACTTCTTCATCTTATACTTGATGAACCGCAGCAAGTGCTTCTGGTTCATGCACGCCGAGTGGTGGACGTGGGTGTCGACCTTTCGCACGTTGTAAAAGTCTCGGTGGGGCGTCTTCTTGGACTCTGCGGTCTCCTGGTACTCGTTCAGCAAAGAGTACAGGTTCCACTTGGCCTCCAGGTACTGCAGCCGCCGGAAAGCAAAGCTCTTGCTGGGGCCCTCAGAGCTGATGGCGCAAATCTCGTTCAGATCCATGTAGTAGTCTCGGATGGTGGGCACCTGCACAATTGGTGAGCAATGCTTGACGGCGTCCTCGCTCTCGTAGACCTGGAACACACTGGACTCGTCCAGTCTGTATTCCATCTCGCTCTCACCGGGAATGTCGCAGTCGGTGAGGTTAAAGTCCTGGCCAATGGACTGGGCGTTGGTCCGGCCACGGTCCTCGGGCTCAAACTCCCTGGTCTCCTTCCACGCAGGCTTGGGCGGCGTGGGGTAGATCTTCCAATTGGCCTCGTTCTTGGGGTTGTCGGTGTCCCGCTGGAGCGACAGTCGCTGGTACTTGTGTCGCTTGTCGATGCACGCAAAAACCTTGTGGTACATGGTGCTCAGCTCCTTGGCGATGACTGGGTCCTCAGGCTGGCCGGGCTCGTTGAAGGTTCCGGCCACGCTCTGGATGTTGAACTTCTGCCCAGCCTGCTTCGCAGGCTGGGCGGGAGCGACACCGTTGGAGACGGAGGTCCTTCGCGATCTCATGTCGCTGTCGAGGTTCAATGGCGGCGGCGGTGGCCGGTGCATCTCCGCCCGCGAGTAGGGGCTGGTAGACGCCGTGGAGAGGTTGCTCTGGAGAGCCCGGAACTTGGCGTCCATGTCTAACAGCTGCTTCTCATCGGCGTAGGAGTGGGTGGACGTTCCGTAGGAGATGCCGTCTTCGAAATCGTCCTCCTCCATTCGATACTCTTCCTCGTCGTCTTCGTAGTACTGGTCTCTGGCAGAGGGCCGCATCACGTGGGTGTAGATTTCCCGCGGATCCGATCTGTTGATCCCGTCGCTGCACATCGTGTCTGAAGTAGCGAGGTATCTGAGTTTTGGAAACTTTGTGAAGCTGATTGAAGAGGAAACCGCGATCTTTTATGTTATCGGTGAAAAATATGTACGCGCTCCGGGATGACCGTTGGAGCGGCTATCCGTCGGCACACGCGTTGCAGCGGGAGGTCTACCGGATTAATCCGTAGTGGCCGAGCGAGCGAGCGTTTACAGACTTGCTAAAAAGTGAGCTACCTTTCATCTCTGTGTACGCCATCAGCTCAAGTCCAGTTCGGACTTGCCCGAAGCAGGGGTAAGCAGGGAATAAAATTTAGCGCCTATATTAACTGTGAGCACAAAGAGCTGTGACGTAATGGCTTGCATGACTATACAGCTACCCCGCGCTGAAAATTTCGCCAACTTTCTGGTTAGTCATTGTATTACTAGGGTTATGGTACTCAGCAGCTACTCATTGTTGGATCACGATCGATTCGCTGTATAGCGAGTGTTGGTGCCGCCAATTGAGTCTGGTGCCAGTAGCCCAAGGCACAAAGCGAAAGCAGGAACTGTGAGGGCGGGCTGTGATTGGAAAATACGTTGTATGGTGAATTTTGTGGCCCTGCTCTGTAGAAGCACAGCCCTCGATGAGGTAACTCACCAGGAATGATTTCTCTGGTGCAGATCAAATTGTGACTCCCACGGCTGCCCACCAAGGTTCGAAGTTGGTCAGAACCGGTCACTGGAACGTACAGGGCAAAATCGCTGTGTTTGGATGAGCTTTTGTGAGGACATGACGATTGGCGTGAGACCGTTCGTTATCAGCATGCCCGTTTGTCTGTGAATGTTCCATGTCGAATGTTCATTTAGGTTTAGGCGGCGCATCAGGCATGTCAATCCAAAACTTATTGGAGGACTGACTTCGACCTCCTATTTCACAATTAGTATGCTTGAATTGTGACCCTGCCGCAATTCGTCAGAGTACTTGAATGACTATGTTATCAGAAAGTAACCCTAGCCCTGTCACGTGACTAAAATTAACGATTTCATAGTCTCCACAGAAGAGATGAACTCGGTATACCAAACGAACACTGAGCAATTGGCTCTATAGACGACTTCGGTTCGTTTGAAATCCCTGCCTGCCTCCGTTTTTACTAGCAATGACAGACTGGAGCAACATACCTACCGAGCTATGGAATGTGACCATACGCTACCTGGGATTGGAAGACCTTGTTAACCTGAGCGAGACCTGTCAATTCTTCTCTAGTCTAATTGACCCGTGGTTTTTCTTCATTGTTGATGAGTGGAGTGCTGATTGGAAAGACGAGGAGGAGTCAGAGGAATCAGATGAGGGAGAGATAGACTACGACAGCCGACCCATACGGCAGCCATTTATTGACCGATATAAATACATATTCGGTAACGACTATGGAATTGATCTTAGTGTCCCTGCACGGGTGTCTAGAACATATGATAACTACAGTTATGGGTGGGATGACTTTGTTTCGGAGGTTAGACTTGGAGCGCTGGACTGGTTGCTAAGGAAAGTCAGAATAGTAAACATTATCTTGGAGGATCAAAAGCCGGACTGCCTGATTGATCTCTTGCTCGATGTGGATGACAAGTTAGACAGTCTGGCCGAAATCTCAGTGTGCATATATGGAGAGATGTCAGATGCGATCAACGAGTCGCTCGAGAGGTTGAAAAGTGTTTCTGCGACGATTTGGCTTTTACATAAAGCTGAAGGAGATGGCCCAAATGTGGAGGTTGGTAGCCAAGTGAGGTTTCTTGACTCTGACGATTTAAGTTACATCAACGTCTGCGCTGACAACAACATCAAAATCCTGAAAACAAATCAATTTGATAGCGAACTTCTTCGAATTGTTCGACAGTCCAAAAATCTACAGTTTGTCATCTCTGAAAGGCACTGCGACAGAGTGCGGGCATTTTTGGAGCCGGACTTCCCGCATCTACAGTTCAGGGATAAGCATTCACAGGAGTGGGGGGATGACAGCGAGTCGGTTTTGCGTAAGCTTAAGGCCACAGCAAAGTAGGCCAAGAGGTGGCACAGAACAAGCGAGAGGCGTCAAACTTGCATCGTCGATACCGGATATTTCGTGATGGTTGCGGTTTCATCAGGCGGCCTGGACAATCCTCCGCAATATGGTCAGGTATGCTTAACTTACCACCAATGGTTCCCTATTCGACACCTTGCAAAAGCAGAGACAGGACTAACCACCCATCTCTTGCAGAACCGCCATCGCCAGGAACGTGATCGGTTGTTGGGGCGAGGGGGGCCGTGAAATGATGATACCTTGCGCTACACCACTCAACGGTATCATTCCTCGCCCTTCGTCTTGAAATACAAGCTAAAACTATATGACATCAACGCAGAGAGAGACGAATGAAATCGATTCAAAATGTTCACACCTTCAGTCTATTGCGCTGATCAGACTTTATTGACGGCAGTCTTCTCACCTGACGTGAACATTCGTAAAGTTGAGTATTCTCACACAAGATTAATTCAATAGCAGCCCGTGGCCCTCAGCACTACGCGCGACCGTTTATTATTTGTCCCAGACGCTTGACCTGTCAATATTTGGGGCCGCGCGCAACCACGTGACTACTCCCAGGGGTTACCGTGGCAACCCATAAATTGTTGTTTACAGGCGAGGCACCCATCTCTTTCTCTCAACACCTTATCAATCGCCAAATGGACGACACGGAATACCTGCAGGAGGGTGAGTAAAAAGTAACGGTGGACTGAATCACTAACTTAGGTTTCGACCCCAACTCGATCACGATACCGAGGTTGCGAAACATTCTGAACAAACACGACGTCACGTTTAGCTCGTCTGCAAAGAAGGCAGACCTAGTCAAGATTTTCAAGGAATCAATAACGCCCCAGGCCAAAGAATTGCTAGAGGAAGTCACTGGAGTCGTTCCTCATGGTGCCAGGATAGTAGATGCGCCAAAGAGGGTGAGTAAGAGCGACCAGCGCGAGCCAACGCGTTGACGACATTATCTGTCGCGTTCTCGGGATTAATTCGGCTCAAATTAGATCTGACCTGTCCAACGGTCGCTATCAGTGACCGGCACCAGTGATGATTATAATTTTGTTTCCATCACGCCAGCACCAGGGTTGCTGATGTGGGCGCCTTGTCTCAACTAACATAGCGAATGGAAGAAATTAAAGAGCTGAAGCCACCGGCGTCGCCGCGAAAGGCCAGATCAGTGTCGCCGAGGAAAACTACGCGACGAAAGAAGGAGGAAGACGAAGAGAAGCCAGAACTGAGAGAGCCCGTCCTGCAAATGCCCGCTGAGCCTCTGGTCCCGTCACCGCGTAAGACTTCGCGAAGGAAGAAGGAGAAGGATGAAGAGGAAGATGAGAAGCCAGAATTCAAAGAACTGGAACTGCCGTCCGAGCCATTGGCGCCCGTCTCGCCCCGAAAGAAAGGCAAGCGAACCCTGAGCAAGCCATTTGTTCAGCCTACTGCCAGCGACGACGAGGGCCTGAGAAAGAAGCCAGTTGAGGTCATGAAGATTGCCGGCTCGGCCAGCCGACCAAAGCGGGAAGTCGAGGAGCCTAAATTCGAAGTTGACGGTTCTAGTCCCTTCTCAGATAAAAACGTGTTCCAGCAGGGATCTCCACATGCATCTCCGAAGCCACGACAGTCTGTGGCTCGAGGCAAGAAGAGAGGCCACTCAGAAGACGTGGAAAAGACGCCCAAGAAGCTAAAGAAGAGCCCGAAACTGCCGCCGCCAGAGCCGGAAGAAGAGGATATCGAGCTGCAGGACGCGTCCGAGTCTGAGATTCAGCAGATTATGGATGAGGTGCTCGAGCAGCCTGCTGAGCCAGAGCCAGTCACACCCATGCGACACTTCACATCCTTCCCCGACTCTCCACCGGAGGAGCCTGTCGTGCCACAGACTGCCCCAGTCACGCGACAATACAACGATTTTACTTACCAGAACACCGCCACAGAAAAGAAACCAAACAAGCGACTCAGCTTCATGCCTAATATCAACAACCTCAAAATGTCTGCCGAGTTTTCAAGGCAGCTCAGCAGAAATTTCATGCCGGCCACCTCTTCGCCGCTAGTCTTTGCGAAGGAGACTCCCCGGTCCTCTGTCTATACCCCGCTGAGATACGAAGATGGTGATGAGACTTTTGTCACCACAAACGGCGACGACACGTTTGTTACCACCAAGGGCGACGAGACCTTCCGAGGTGACGAGACCTTCATCACCACTCGTGGTACTGACGACGAGAGCAGCGATGTGGATGAAGAGATTGCCAAGTTGGAGCATGAGATCAGAGACGAGGCCAACCCCACCAGCAAGAGCCCCAGCAAGACCGGAAGCACAATTCTCAAGGTTCTGAGCTATATTACTATAATTTCCCTGCTGGCAGGTTACTTCACCTACTGGCGAGAGCGAAGGATTGAAGTGGGGTACTGTAATGTGGGCTTCGAATCGCAGCAGTACGACTACGAGACTGAGCGATGGAACCGAGAGCACCCAATTCTAAGCCAGGTTCGAGACGCGCTTGAGCCAGAGTGTGTGCCGTGCCCACAGCACGCCACTTGCTATCCGCATTTCAAACTCGTGTGCGACGAGGATTTTGTGTACAGGCCCAACGTTCTCGGCATGGGCGGTCTGATCCCTGTCGTTCCCTCGTGTATTCCTGACACTGAGAAGCAGCGACGGCGAATGCTGCTTGCCAACGGAGCGCTGCAGGAGCTGCGACGAAGAAATGCTCTGGCTGTGTGCGGAGAGTCGTCTGAGCCAGCCGGCATTGATGTGGACGAGCTGAAGGCCATGTTTTACAAGCTGAAAGCGGACAACCTGAGTGACGAGGAGTTTAACGATCTATGGCGACACGCCATTAGGGACTTGGAGAACGAGGAGGACATAATTGTAAGGCAAGACGCAAAGTCTGGAATTGAGCTAACGCAGGTCCAACGAATTCATAAGTCTGTCCAGGGCTACTCCATCGCTGGAGAGACAGCCCCGCAGCTTCAGAAAACAGTCAAAATTATACAGTCGGTATCAATGGCCAGCCTCCCGCTCCTCTGCCACATTAGACTCACAGTCCGAGGCTCTCTGGCGCGACATCGAGGCTCGATTTTCGGCACTATAATTGGCCTCGTTGCCGCTTTCTTTGGTCGGTGGTACCTGAACCGCCAGCGACAGCTCCAGGCTGAAGTGGTTTCCTACGTGACCGAGTGCCTGCGACAGCTGATCAACCAGCAGCGAGCTAGCGACAGTGATATCAAGGGCCTCACGGCACGACACCTGGTAGCTGTGCAGCTTCGAGACTCACTCCTTGGTGGGTTCGACGCCGGACGAGATGTCACCTGGAAGAAGATCCAGAAGGGCGTAGAGGCAAACACTAATGTCCGTGTGCGGCAGATGGAGGTGCACGGAGAGATTGTTAAGGTTTGGGAATGGGTAGGCGGCGAGCTGCCTGAATTTGCCTCGCCAGTCAAGACAGACGTCAAGGCGGAGGAGTAATGATCATAGAACATGTCACGATAATACTAATTGACTATTTACTATTTGTTGATTTTCTTTTCCAGAGCAGCGATGTGCGACTCCAGGTTGGTGATGGACTGTTGCAGGTTCATCACATCAGTCACAACCACGGAGTTGGAGGCCTTGTATTCGTCGACCAGATAGTAGTATGCGCCATAACCGGTGATGGTGGTTCCTAGTAGGAAGCCGAGGAAGCTGCGTTAGTGAATTCGATAAACTCGACTTGGACAGAGTTATGCAGCCAAAGCCGACAGCGCCAGACCAGAGCAAGTCAGCTTAAACAATTGTCAATTGGATGTGCTTACTGCCTCGGTGTTGTGTTGCTTCACTCATCTAATGACAGTGCATCCGGCTCAATATTCAAGCCGAGTTCGGTTCGCTACTCACCCCCCTCGGAAAGCGCCGATCTTTCGCGCCTTTGGAGCAGAGACAACTGGCGCCTGCTGAGCTCGCACGGCCGAAGAAGACAGCAGCCGGCGGGCAATGGTCTGGACGGGCCTGGCTCGGTTAAGCATATTGTGTGTGGTAGATTTTCGAGTGTTTGGGAGCGCGGAATGGACTCCTATGAGTGGTTGACCATCACACGACCCTGTCTTAAAAGAGGTTGCTAGTTCTGTTGTCATCGGTAGTGCGAACAGTAGTACGACCGAAGTGAGTGCTGTGACATGTGAATTGATTTGAATCCAAGGATATTTTGGTGCTTTGACGCCATTTTACGCGACGCCACTGCAATACTGTGTCTTGCCGCTGGGGAAACGCTTGGCGCGGTCAAGACACGCTTAGAGACACTGAATCAGCCTGACTTATAATGGCGATGACCCCAGTGCTGAAACCATGAAATGAGGACAATCGCCGAGGTGGTACTTGAAAATGTTTCCTTACTATTTATTTTGTGGGATGTCAAATTAGATCTGGCTTTCGGCTAACATGCGGTATTGAATAGAACGCGCTCTACGGAATTCTGATGCTACTGGTAAAACGCTCGCTCGAGCGATGAATTACTCAGTACCAGCGTCCACTTGATTGCAGTCATAGTACTTGGTCATCTGGGTCTCAAAGCTGCCCTGGTCAGAGTTCACCTGGTTACCAAGCGCGTCCCGCTTCTTCTTGTCATATCCGCCAGAATTGTCGGCGTTCGCCAGAACAGAGTGCATGGCGTCGTCGACCGACCGCTGGGTCCTGATGGCGTCGAGCAGAATATCGGAGATTCCGTTCTGTTTGAGGTCCTCACAGTTGGTGGCCAAGTCAGTCCACAATGTGACGGCGGTTGGCGCAAAGCTGTGCAGGCCAGAGGCCGTTAGTGTTCTTGTTGGCATCCGAGAGCTGTCCATCAATGCCGTACTGGCTTTTGAGTAGGGCATTCACAGCGGTTTGGAAGGCCAGAGCGTCGGTCTTGATCGTGCCTAGGTCCAGAGAGTCAGCGCCTGTGTGCAGGTCATTGTCAAGAGTTTGGGCAGCGGCAGCCGCATCAGCGTAGGCCTTGGAGATAGCAGCCGAGCCAGCGTTGTTATCCTTTGGATGTCCTGGAGAGGCCAGGGCCACAGTGGCCAGCGTGAACAGGATGGTGGAGTACTTCATCGTGATAGGTGGAATTGGCACGGAATGGCTCCTTATATACCCAATTTCATTCCCCTAAGGTATCGCAGATGGCATGCATGATCGGTGATCTTTGTGTTCTGGACCCAATTGCGTTGAGAGCAACCAGTCATTTGAATTGAGATGACCTCGTCCCAATCTACGACGGCCATCATATCGACACCAGTCATTGAGCTATCCGTTCAAACTGACGAGACTGTTGCTATCGAATCGCGATCGATCATAGTAAGAATGTCGGTGTCGCGGAACATTGCTAGCATTGTTATTGATATTGTGTTGGTTGGTCTATAGTCGGTGTAATTTTAGTCGCGCTAACAGGGCGGCAAGAAATACTATCGATCGCATAACGCCGAAACAGTTCACAAACGGCTGCATAGTTGATAATGATTCAAACAAAAACAGCCAAAACAGGCCAGGACTTGAGCGTATAGGTATGGTCTCGCCAGGCCGCATTCTCCCACGCGTGTTTTGTCGGACAAAGGCCATGTATAACTGTATGAACGGCACCCTAAGCCTTTATTTGGACAACTGAGCCTTATAACCCCGCAGAGAGAAGCATTCCCCTTCTGTCGATTGCCGAATAGGGCGTGTCGGCGTCGGTTTCCCTGTCTCTCGCAGCCGCGCCATCATGTAGGGCAGGACACAGCAGAATCATCGCCTTAATCGGTTATTCATAACCTGCAGCTGCAAATAATTCAGGCACGCCTTCCCTCCGCGGCGATGAGCTGAGATGATGTCATGCAAGAGGCATTTAAGGTTTTGGCGTATGCGGCTAGGCTCCCGGAGTGCTTAAACGATAAAATAAATTAATTACCTACATGCTCTTTATGTACAGATGCAATGCCGCCAATGGCGAGTTAGTGGTTAGTACTTCATTTTGAAGAGGCCCTTGAGTTTGATGAAGGTGGACCTTTTTGACTTGAGCGCTGGCGCTTGCGATGCAGACGAGTTAGAGGACGACGTGGATCTCATAATACTGGACGTGACTGACTCAACTGTGGTTGTCCGCACTGTGGGGATAGTATTATCATTGAGCTCGGTGCTGCTCACGGTAGCGGGCCGAGACGACCGACGCGACACTGGCGTGCCCGAACCCTCCTGCGCCTCTGAGTCCGGGATACCCTGAATCAGAGCAGAGAAGTACGGGTTATTGGACGGCGCCTGAAGCATCTGCGCCTTGAACTCGTTGCCCAGGTAACTGCAGTCGTAAGACTTTCGTCGTAGGTTCATGTAGCTGGAACCCGTCGGGCTGGTGGGAGAGGCAGGCTGCGACTCATCCTTCTGGCGAATCATGATGACCGGGACCGGGCTCTTTGCAATGAGATAGCTCGACAAAGACTTGCTGTACCTGATCCGATTGAAGTTGGCGGCCAGGGACTTGTCCCGGCAGCCAACGACCACCAGCGAAGGGTTGTACAGCCACAGGGTCTTGTAGACAACGGTCTTGATTTTGCCGACTCCGAGCTCCACGTTGACGGCAACCTTCATGTCGCCAATGGTCTCGCACACCATCTCCAGCACATTCTCCGCCACCTTCTGGTAGTTCTGCGCCTCCGGGTTGAGATGCAGAATGAGACAGACGAGCTCGTCGCCGTCCTTGAGCATATTCTGCTTGAGCCATCGCACGGCATACTTGAACTCATCCGGGTGCCGCGAGTTCATGGAGCACATGAAGGTCCGGCTCTCGTGCGTCTGCCGGTGCTCGTGGTGGCGAGAAGACACAAAGTAGGAGGAAAACAACTCCTTCTCAATGTCCTGGCTGGACGACGAGGCGTACGACGAGGCCTTGAACAGACTGGTGCCGAACTGGCTGGGTGTCGTACCCACCGACCCGCTGGTGGACGTGATGGTGTCGAAGGAGACCCTCCTCATGAAGGGCCCGCCATTTCGTCTAACATCGCGGGGCTCATCCGGAAGCTCCCGGGGGTCGCAGGCCTTGTCGTTCGCCTTATGTAGTGGATATTTGCTGAAGTCTGGATCCACAAAAGAGACTGTGGTCATTCCTTGGCTTTCGATTGTCTGGTAGTCTTGGTTGGCTGGTTAAAAGTGTTGTCGCGTATGTTGTTCGCTGTGAGGGTATTTGTACTATGCCTTGTCAGATGGCCTTCTTGTTCTGATGTGTTGTGGAAATGCTGCGCCTATATACTGAGTCACAGGCGTCTATTTTTTTTTTTGTGGTGTCAACTCAGGGTCTGAGAAAAACTGGGGAGACGCGGGGTGTCTTAGTGCCCTAGCCCTGCGCGTTCAGCCGAGCGTCTAGCCTAATGGGGTCGTTTGCAATCAGCGAGTAGGAACGCGTTCTCAGCACACACGCTGGGTCAAAACTACTATTAGTAAACAGCGGGAGTTTGCCCCGTCACCGCCCTCGCTTCTCTGCTCGTCCTGACCCCACGTGACAAATCCGATGGCCGGCAACCCTTGTGCTGAGTCAGACTTAGGTGTCTGTGCAAGTCTGTGCGCAGGAGACGCCGGGTAACTTCCTAATTCGGGGTTCTTTGTCAAAGAGGGGTCGGTGGGGGTATGCGGCGGTGGCAACTGTGGAATTGTGACAGGAACAGGCAGTTGGTCCAGTGCAGACAAGGAAAGTACTCACCTATCTTTGGTGATCACGTGAATGGCGTCACGTGAACGCCAGAGTTCAATTAGCCGAGGGTTGAGCGGAAGTCAAGCGGAAGTCGGCGCTTAGCTTGAGCGAGATTCGATGGCGATAGTAGCGCTGTTGTTAGCTGTTGTCAGTGGTTAATCGTGAGCAGGTAGCAGTTAGCGATTAGTCCTGGTGTAGCGGCAGATCAATGGGCTTAAGTGAGGCAATTAGAAATTGGATATGCGAGATGATGTGATATCCTAATGGGGCAGCAAGTACGATCGCAATTTCACCGCAAGCTGTCCAGAAATTAGCGAAGACAAACTGAAAACTCTATCTGAGGCGCACAGCGCTTATATACAACGGCGATGAACGCCCAGAGTGCCCAGCCAAGCTCAGGCACTGGGTCCTTGACTCTTGAAGAGCACAGACGGAGTGTGCGTGTGGCGTACATTCTGGGCTGGGACTTGGCGCGCCAAAAGAAAACCAAAAACATTTGGAAACATCACAATCGACGGGCGCAACAGGCAACATAGACGGCGTTTTATTCTCTGGCTACACGGCTGTATTTATTAGTTCACTTCTTGGCTGTTTGTTTGATCGGCTTCTACGTTTTTCCTTCGCGCTGCTAGGCTGGGCCGTCGCCCGCAATGAGTCCATGGACGTTGTTTCGAAAGTTTTACGACTACCTCTTGTCGCTATTTTGGTGAGCATTGTACGATAAGGATACGCTAACCCAGGTCCTCTGAGCTAGACATAACGCTACTGGGGCTACAGAATGCCGGAAAGACTTCGCTGTTGAAGGTGTTGGTGGTAAGTACGCGAGGTCTCGACGAGTCGCGGGCACGCGATAAGGCGAGATATATTTCTCGTTTCAGAGATTTTCGATGCTTGATAGCCGATTGCCCATGTCCGATTGCTCATGGAGATTGCTCGACCCCGTGGACAACTTATCGTCATCCCATGCCGGTCATCAGATACAAACACACGCGGCGATAACGATAAGAAAATGTGGTGTGAGTGAAAATACCTCAAACGATTCCTGGCCTGTGACCAAAATCACTAATTTGTCTTATCACACCGCCCCCAGTGGGCTCGACTGCGCCAATCGACATGCCCGATATAATACCGACCCTCGCCGACATTAATCCTAGCGGCAGCCAAACGGAAATGTCTAGCGCGTTTTGCTGCTCACGAGCAAGGATTCCACTGTCGTGGTGGGCACGTCGTGATGGTTCGCACGGCATACGGACTCTTGGCTGGCGACGCCTCGCGTCCACCTCGAGACTCATGGCACCGCTCAGCCTCACGAAAGTCCCTCAGAGGTGACGCGTAACTTGGCGTTACGTCAGCGGAGATCGTCGAGCTAAATTACGATGGTGGGCCTGCAGTTTGAATAAGTCCTGAGCTATATCTGTGACAGCAATCTTGAAACGCATTACAGCCCGCACAAGACTAACATAGGGTGATGGATTCACGCCCGATTCTATACCGACTGTTGGCTTCGCCATGAAGCGCGTAAAAGTCGGCAGCGTTACCTTGAAGTGGTGAGTACCGAGCGAAGCGAGGGTCGTACGGGCACTTGAGAACCTCAAATGTCCACAGAAACCGCGCCGTCAGAATTTGCCATATCGTTACAAGACTAACTTAGCTGGGACCTGGGTGGACAACAGCGGTTCCGGTCCATGTGGGAACGATACTGCAAGGGCGTCAACGCCATGGTGTAAGTAACCAACGCGCAGTGGCCTACCGTTACCGCAGACTTGTCAGTGGGTTTCATGACGGCGATCTTTTTAGCGGTCAGGTATAGCGCGACGATCAAGAAGATCGAAACGGGCTGTGATCCCGGCCGCTCTTGGCTGAGGATCAGCTTCCCGGCCACATCCGTCAACCCCGGCCATGAGTAATCCGACCAGGGTCCACACGCTTTAGCCTAGTCAGGCCTACTAAACCCTGAAACCCTGGGCACTGCGAGTGATGTGCATTGTGCATGCTGCGATAGTCACTGCTAGACACGCAGTAAATGCCTTACAGAACGCCACTAACATAGCTTCGTCCTAGACGCCGCAGACCAGTCCACTATCGCCAACGCAAAGTCAGAGTTACACGGCCTGGTAGACAAAGAGTCGCTAGAGGGCATTCCTTTACTAGTTCTGGCCAACAAAAATGATCTCGAAGGCTGTCTGTCAGTAGACGAGGTCATTGAACAGCTCGACCTCAAGTCAATCACGGAACGGCAAGTCTCGTGCTATTCAATTTCAGTCAAGGAGGCAAACAACCTCAACTCGGTGCTCAGTTGGTTGATTGCAAAGTCCTAAATTTCTCAATGCTTACACACTACTCGATGGGCACTGCGCGCCAAAACAAACGTGCATATGTTTTATTTTTCCGTTAAAGCGCGAGCCGCACGATGGCCATATACATATAATCTGCATATATGACTACACTTTAATATTTAATGATTATTATTAGCAAATTCATTAGAGCTACATGAGAGCAGACGATGTTAGGTATTGTGGTGGGGGTTAGTCGATGTTAATTTGTGTTGGTCGTCTCGTGGCTCGTCGTACTCTCATTTTGATGCTGATCAAGGCGCCCTTGAAATGCTGTCGGAATCGCCGTGTCAATCGTCTCCGACCCCGATCCCGGCGAATGTCCTCGTCCGTGTAGAGTCGTGCTCGTCGATCGGGCCTTGGTTGACCAGGGGGGCCCTCCCGGAGCACGTGTAGGATGTCGTCGTGGACGGGCCCGTTAGTCTGAGACTCGCGTTGACGTGCCTGAATGGCTGCAGATGATTGCGTGGCTTCGTTTCCAATGACAATTGGTTGAGCATGTTGAGCAGGGGAGCCTTTGGTAGCAGCTAGTTCGGCAGCTAATCGAGCTCTTTCGGCCCGTCTGGCCTCTTTCATCTTGGTGATCTGCTCGTCCTTAGCAGAGAGTGCCATTTCCGGCGAATCTTTCGGCGTGTCAACCGTAAGGTCCTCGAACGGCCTAAAAAGCTCTTCCGATGAGGGGCTCGACGACTCCTGAGTATCAGGGTCCGCGCTGATCTCTGTGTCGTCCGCAGTGTTGGTGATCTGTCTGATCTCTTCAATAGCGCTCTTGAAGCTGTGCTCTGACTTGCTCGGCCTGTGTGCAGCCCCTGACTGAGCGGTCTTACTAGCCATTGCAGATTCGCCAGCGGCTGCTAATGACTCTTCCGGGATGGTTTCGCCCGAGTCGTTCGTGCTCGCTGTTAACAGCTTAGACGATGATACTGATGCTTTCCGGTTATCTGTGTTAGTTCATACTCATCAGTAGTGACGCCCATTGAGATCTGTATAGATCTGTAGAGTGTATTCGAACTAGCGCCCGAGGACCCACTTTGTTTGGCTTCCTTCTCCTCGGCGGTATCCAGCGCCCTGACGTGGGCCATCATGACCAGCGTCATGTCCAGCTGCGATTCGTAGGAACTGTGTGGATAACTGTTGTACAGATCATTGTGCATATTGAGCTTTTGATGAACCGCCGCCATTTCGATAAATGAAAGTGAGAAGGAGAGATTGCGCTTGCTGTCAGAAGGTGAGCGCCGATCTGCACCCTGACTGCAGGTCACATCATCATGTCCCTTATCGGCGCCATTTCCTTGTTGGATCTCTTTATCTCTGAGATCCTTTGTCATGGCGCTTAGAAGTGCGTATTGGCGTGCCAGGTAGGTAATAGGCGAGAAATGCGATTAGATGAAGTTACGCACCAGGCCGGATGAAGCCTAATTAGGGTTGGCTTAAGCTTATATTACGCTAAGGGCTGTCTCACCGGTATTAATCTTGCAAATATATAGTTTTATAGCAGGGGCGGTTACTCGGTCTTCTTTCCCTGTTCGGCAATTCTCTCTTCGAGGGCCTTGAGTCTCTCCGGCAGAATTGGGTGCGAGTGATGGTAAGCGGAGTAGAGCCAATCGGCGTCCACAGTTCCCAGGTTCTCGACGTGGATCTTGATAAGGGACTTGGAAAGGTCGTCGCCGTAATTGAGCTTGACGGCGTACTCGTCAGCCTGGTACTCAAAGGTTCGGCTGAGCAGGTTCATGGCGAAGTTGAGCACGGAGTCGAGTGGCTGCAGAACGTCGTTGAAGAGAATGAATCCAACCAGGATGGGGTACTGGCTGTGGAAGCCGAACGAGTTGTAGAGCGAGTGGTTCTTGATGAAGGAAGAGAACAGGAGAAATATAGAGAGCAGATGGGCCTGGCCGATGGTCAGCATCTTGGTGGTGTGGGACAGCGACCAGTGACCGATTTCGTGGGCAAGCACAGCGGTGACCTCCTCCACAGTGGACTTCTCAATCAGAGTGTCGTAAATCACAATCTGTTTGCTCCATGGAAGACCGTAGAAGTAGGCGTTGGAGTGTGAGGATCGCTTGGAGCCGTCAATGACGTACAGCTTCTTCAAGGGGAACTGGACTCGTGTGGCAAGGTTCTCGACGCTGGTTCGCAGCTCGCCCTCTGGCAGTGGAGTCAACTTGTTGAACAATGGCTGGATCAGGGTAGGGAACACGGCAATGGCGACAATCTGGAAACCGACAGTGAAGACCCACAGGTAGAAAAAGAACTTGTCACCAAAATAATCGATAATCTTGAGCATGATAGCAATGAGCGGAGTGCCAATGACCCAGCCGAGGACCTGGCTCTTGATCATGTCGGTAAAGAACAGGCTGTAAGTCTGCTTGTTGAACCCAAACTTCTCCTCGAGAACAAAGTTATTATACAGCGAGAATGGCAATTCCAAGATGGTGGAGACAAACTGAAGGGAAAACATCATGACAATACTCTGGGCGGCGATACCAGCAGGCACCCAGGCTGGGGCAAATTTGGTCAGGAGAGTACCAGCGAAGTTGAATAGTTTAGGCAGGGCATCGTACTTGATGATGGCGAGGTTCTGGATAAGTCCGTAAAAGCTGGAGGCGAAATCAAACTTGGCCTTAGCTCGGCCGTACTCCTGGGTCTTTCTGAAGGTGTCTTCAGCGACAATGCCCTTCATTTCCTTTGGTGGCTCTGGCTTGCATAGCACACGGTACTGTCGATAGGAAAGGTAGGTCTTGAAGAGGTACTGGCCAGCGGTAAAGCCTATGATGAGGCCTTTCCAATTGAAGCCCGGTCTGTCTGCAGCAGCAGCGAGGCGCTATGTCAGCATGAACAAATCGATTGCCGGTGGATATGACGTCTATAGTACCATCAATTAGACCAATTCCTTCTCTACTTACGACGATGTAATCCATGGTGTGATGTGGTCAGTTGGGAGCGGCTCTTTGTGCCTCACGTAGGGTCTACACTGTAGACAGCGCGTTGTGCCTCAAGTGCCTAAGTAGGTTAGTATTTCTCGACAAGTTTTAATTAGAGAAGTCAGGAGTAATATCAGCGGGGTAAAATTCAGTGATGGTGCTCAATCGGTCAGGTCGCGCCACACGGAGTAATGTGCTAAATATGGCAGCTTCTACGCGAAATAAGTGGAGAGAAGAGAGGTTCTTGAGAATTAATCTAATTATGTATTGATATATCGCCATCATAGAAGTGGAAATCAGGCATAGAATATCCAAAGGAAGCCTGTTGCCCAGTTCGTTCTACGTCGCATCTCGTGCCCTCAAGAAGTTGATATAGGCATCCTTTGTCCACCGTCGACACCGCTTGCCGTAGTAAATCATTGGCAGCGTGCACATGATGAAAAAGAAGCTCAGCGAGCCCAGAACCAAAAAGGTGTTCTTGGGGCCCATGGCGTACAGCCACGTCTCGCAAGTAAACGTGAAGATACAGCCAATGGTGTTATTGATGACGGCAACTCCCACCATGCCCTCCAGAACCATCTGCGGGTATGCGTCCATGAGGTAGGACATGGACAAGTCACCAGCGCAGCCAAAGCCAAAGCCAATGAATCCAAGACCCACGTATGGAACAGGCCAGCCCCAGTTGTCGCCGGTTCCCACGCCAAAGAGGAACATTCCCAGTGGACTGAGGATTCCAGTGACCAGCAGCATCCACAGTCGATGCTCTGGCTCTCGGATACCGTTGTTTCGTTTGGCCATGTAGAGGGCAAACTTATCCGACAAGGTACCACCGTAGAAGCAGCCAAAAATGGCACCAATGACACAGGGAACGTTCATGAGCGCGGTGGCGGTGTCGCCATAATTTCGCGGCGCTTCGGTCCAGAAATCGGTCTCCACCGTGATGTAGAAGGTCAGCCACGCGTTCTGGGCTCCCCACTGTAGGCCGGAGTAGATGACGGCGGGGAAGTAAAAGACCCGCAGCGTGAGCCATAGCCGATTGAAGTACTGCTTGAAACTGGTGCCAACCACGTTTTTGGCAGGGGTAATGATGGCCATTCGCTGGCGGTAGGGTATAGGCTGTTCCGTGACCGGGAAAACATTGTTGTTGGTCTCGTTCAAAGCTACCGGTCCCAGGTCCTGGCTGTCTTCCGGGGCCAGCTTATTGGTTTTCTCGTCTTCCATGGTGCCTGCTTCGTGAGAACGCGTTGGAGCAGCATCGAGCTCGACCCAGTACGGGGGTCGCTCGTAGTTAGATTCTTCCAGCGCAAACACCATCACCACCAGCAGAACTGCCGAGATGATAACTGACAGCCAGCCAATCCACTTCCAGCCAATGCTGTCAGCCATGAAACCAGAGATCAGCGGGCCCATGTAGGTGCCGACGGAGGTGGCCAGGATATAGAGGCCGATAGTGGAGCCGAGCTGGTGCTGGAAGAAAATGTCAGAAATCGACAGCTGGACTTGAGCCTCAGCGCAGGACTCCGAGGCGCCCACAAAGAACTGAGAGGCAATGTTCATCTCATTCGTCTTGGTTAAGGCGAACATGATGGCGCCAATGAGCCCCAGAAAAATACAAATCAGGTAGGTGATCTTCCTACCATAGAGAAACGCCGTGGGGGAGAGCAATAGCGTCATGTAGCCAATGGCCACGAAGAGGACTCCTGCCGCCTTGTTGGTGGTGGACTCCTGAATGACGGGGTACTCGTCCATCATGCCGGCCTGGGCAGCCGAGGCAGAGTTTGAGGTGGCTGCAGTGAAGGCGGTGATGAATAGAACGAGAGTCAGGTGAAGGATCTTGCGGGAGTAGGACCAATTGAGGGGATCGTTTGGCGAGTCAGAGGGCTGCGGGATCAAAATGACGTTCCCGACACGCTTGACGGACTTTTGGCTGTTGGAGCAGGACCGCGTAATGCGCTCCTCATCCGCAAACATGTGCTCGGTGCCGGGCACATAGTCATCGTCCAGCTGGTCGAGATAAAACGAGCCGTCGCTCATTTATGGGGGCTGTCAGGTGAATGCTTCTTTCCAGGGGGCGAGTTCTCAGGGTGGCAGGAAGATCTGAATAGTGTATGCTGTGAGCATGGAGTGGTGAGGGATGCTGTGGTACACGGCCAGCTTTAACTAGCAAAGGTACCAGTGGTGGGGGAGCCGAGGTGGTTAGTCTCGAGGCTTGGTCGACTGAATATAGTCGAACTGTTCAGATATTAATAGGCGGGGGTCGGCAAGTCGCTGGTGGGGGCTATCTAGGATGGACTTTCCTAATCGACGTAGTGTCCGTGATGAGGTGAATGTGACCGCTGATAAGGTGGTTGGGAATTTTTTCGGCGGTTAAAACGGCTCTATTCGTGCGCACCGAACACCAGCTCTTGAACACGCTGGAAATCAATCTTTACCTGAGAAATATTCAACGGTAAGGCTACCGGTGGATATGGTATATATAACTACCGCAATACACCTGGAACGGCGATCAGCGCAGTCCCCCCGTTCCAACCTTCCGCATTGGGCGCCCCCGCCCACGGTTTACACCGGGCTTTGCGCGCCTCGGATTCTCAGCCTCTCCACCGTGCATGCGAGCTTACGCTAACATTTGCTGCATTGCATGAATGTCCGCTGGTCGCGTGCGACAGCAGCCGCCAATCAGGCGAGCGCCGTTAGCGAGCCACGACTTGATGTGGTCTTGTATCGGCGGGGTATCGGTGGGGGACCATGTCTTGGATACGGGGTCATAACTTTCGCCAGAGTTTGGGTAGCAGACCAGGGGGAGCTTCGTTATAGTATGAAGATGCTTCAGAGCGCGCACTGCCATATCGAGTGGACAGCAGTTTATACCAATGGCGTGAACGCTGGTACCCTCCACTAGACGTGCGACATCCAGTAGCGGAGTCCCGTCCGCCAGCGTCAGCTCGTCCCGTATGCTCAAGGCCAGCCACGCATCGTACGGCTGCTGCCGTAAGAGATCCACCAGCACCTCAATCTCCACTTTGCTAGGAATGGTCTCTATGGCGAAGAAGTCCGGTCCCGCTCGGCCCAGTGCTTCAAACCGCCTCGAATGGAAATCAATCAACTCCTGGCGCGTGCATTCATAGTTCCCCGTGTACTCCGCTCCGTTGGCTAGATAAGCTCCGTACGGGCCGATAGACGCCCCCACGTATAACTTTCGTTTAGGGTCCTTATCTAGCGCCCGCTGTCTCGCGCGTTTCGCAGCCGATACAGATTCCCCTATCAGCTGCATAGCTTCCTCAACGTTATAGCCTTTGCTAACGAACCCCGGCACGCTCGCTTGGTAGCTGGAGGTTATGACGACATTAGCGCCGGCCGCATAATAATCGTAGTGAACGTCCTCTATCACCTTGGGGTCCTTGGCCAGGTATACCGCTGACCACATCGGGTCGTTCACATCCACACCGCGGGACTCAAGCTCCGTGCCTAGGGCTCCGTCGATAATGATAATCTCAGACTCCGCCAACAGTTCTGTAAGTTTCATCTTGGCAATATTAACACAAGAAGTTAGAGCTCACTATCAGAGCAATAGTAAGTTGTGTCGCTGTATGCTCTCTTTGCTCGCCGCTGGTCACTCCCACCGAATTTCCTCTGCCTTGTCTGCACGGTGATGTGATGCTTAACCGTTAAGCCCCGCAGGTCACGTGAGCGGACAAAATATTGAGCATCCCCAAACCTCCAACTTTAGGAGCACGCAAGTATACTGTTTGACGGACTAACTTAGGATGCTCTCTATGACCGATCATAGAGTCTATGTGTATAGGCTACTCTAAAGGCCATGCATTCGCTCGCTGGTTTTCTTGAGCTGAACCATTCTCGTTAAGAATGATCACGGTTGAGCATTCTATCTCGGCGCCCACGTCCATTGATTTATCGACTGTTGAACGATCGCTCTTTGCAGGTTGTATTCTTGGCATGATTAGCCCGACTACTGATACCGGTCGCCGGTCGATTTTGGGATTGATTCAGTCGGTTTTGTCAAGGTTTCTGCTGTTGTCGTCAACAGCGTCGTGGCTTCAATACCTATTGAGTGTCGCCAATTGTGCTACAGAAATAAGTCGATCTCGATTCTGGCCAACTTTGCTGGTGTTAAGATTTACAACTCTCTGACAATCGTGATTGCGTTGTGCCTTTTCAAGAGCCTTGGTGCAGTTGATATTCTCTATTTTGTCTTCACCATACCAATTCGATTTCAATGTTATACCTATTTAAAGCTTGGAACTCAGCTGAAATTTAGTCAGTTCAGATCGCGATCTCGCCCCCAGCCAAGCGTTCGTCGTGGCGAAAAGGAGTTTCCTGCTACCCTTATTGATCTGAACTCTTCCTCCTCTGGGGGGGAAGAGTAAGGCCGCCGGACAAGGACCCCCCGACGGCTACCGCTGCTAAATCAACTTGGTATTTCTGTAGACTTATCAAGTTGCGTTTTGGTCCAACTCTCACATCTGAGATTCCGTCTCTTTGAGACACGGGCGCTGACGTTTCCACTATACGGCTCTGCTCACGATGGTTTTTCTATGAGGAAGAGTAATCTTACATCTTACATTGTTTGGTCACGTGTTCAGAACAAGGCGTTGCCACGACGCTGCTGCCGGGGAATTGAGGCTACGAAATATTCTCCGAACAACGCTGATCAGAAAGAATATTCATGAACAACAGGATAGCTGACGTATGCCTGGAGCGGTCGAAACGCGGGCAAAAGAAGGCGGATTCAGAGGATAGCTTCAATGAAAAACCGGCTGAAGTAAAGGCATCACCAGAAGTATGGTTACAAATAGTCGACTTCTTGAATTTTGAACAGCGCCTGAAAATGCGACAGGTCGGACGATTTTTTGGTGCGCTAATGCCAATGAAACTGTACGTGGAAACGAGAACAGAGAACGGACTTCATATTGAAGTTAATGGTCTCAGGAAATCGATTCAGATTCTTCATGTGCTATACTCGGCAAAGAAGCCTATGGAGACGCTGGTACCTCTAACGTTTTCCCACATTATTCTTGATCAGACTGACGAGCTCAAACCCTTCAACGAAGATTTTTTGGACAAAGCATTAGAAAATGGGTGCCGCTTCAAGGAAATTTATGTTGTTGGAGATACAACACACATTCTCTACCGCCTCAATGCTATAGACAGCGCTCCTGAGGCGCTGATAAGCTTGAAAATGTCCCACAGGGAGCTATCTTGTTCAGACCACCATCCTAAAGGTCCGTATCAACGTTGCTATGACAAGCTTCCGATATTTAGAAAAGTGAAATCGTTGGCGATAGAAGTGTTGGGTCCCGACTCGTACTCGGAGGAGTGTTGTCAAAGTCCAGAAAGCTTGTTTTCGATCGACCAGTACTTTGATGTTCAGCCAGACAATAACCTCGAAATCGTCCAATTGTTTGAGTATTCAAAGCAACAGAGGGAACGATATCTGACATTTGACGGGTTGAGGGCGCTTTTGCAAAGGTTCCCAAGTCTGCGTTATTTTGCCCTACAAGACCCTGCCATTGTCGTTGAGGGTGATCTAGACGAGTGCATCGCGGGACCTTTCACCGTTCTGATTGGTTTTAAAGCTGAGAGCACGAGATATTTGCAGCAGATGGATGAGATCAGAGGCTTCATCAGTCGCAATCCTGATAAAGTTAGGCGACCACAACTTTCGCGAATTCGAGAAGGACAGTAGCATGTTTATAAAGGCTGTGGTGAACATATATACAGGCGTTGATATTGAGCTCACCCCTTGTGAGTGCAGCCGTGCCAGCGCTAGTACCTTCGTACTGTTCTTGTCTGAGAAGCCAGTCGCTCTTACAAGCTGTCAATTAACGAATCATGATGTCGGGCATTTGGCGAAGTATTCGATAGGAACCTCCAGCTGCTGATATTATAGGGTGGTGAAATTGCAGCAGTTCGGTCTATTGATGTCATTGCCTCTCCAGACAATCATTTTATGCGCGATGGCTTCAATGTCACGAAAGCCGTAGCTGCTGTCCAACGACATTTCACCTCGCTGTCTTTGCTCAGCAGTGGCCGTGAAGAAGTTCCAAGTGTCATTAGAAGCGAGAATTCCTCTGTCACACTGGTGCTGACGCAGCTCCTCGGCGAGGCCCCGCTTGGCTTCCGCCATGATCGCTGGCTGTTCGATGCCACACGTGGTGTACTTGACGCAGTAAACCTTTCCGTCGAAAGGATCGTAGGTATAGTCAACGAGTCGAGGCATCTTGGTGAACCTGGGGCTCCTCGGGCTATATACCGGGGAATCATGATGGAGGTAACCCAATTGAGTTAGCTCGCGCACGCGACCCAGTCAGCTGGCCTGGCGCCAGAATCGAGAAATCGAGACATTAAGAACAAGTGGTTTCAATGATTGGACTAGAAGCTCACTAGACTCTCTAGTTGTTTGGATTCTGTGACTTGCTGGTCCATAGATCGACTATTTATGGACTAACCACTTACTTTGAGACAAGGCGCGCATGCAATATCGAAACACCAAGAGATAACGTTCAGTCACAAGTTGAAGCTCTGATCACTAATAACACTGAGTGCAGTGAGATAGCGGCCCTATCGAGTCCTCAGAAACCATGAAACACGTGAAACTCATTATAGGACATCAATTATTCTAACATGCAATACAAACATTAGTCGTGAAAAGGGGGTGGTTGGATTGCCTGGTCGTTAGTCGTACTTTTTGTAGACCACGTCTCGGACCCAGCCGTTTTCGTCGGTTCGCTGTTCCAGCTCCAGGGTGTATCCCTTGATCCTGGGAATAAGGTAAGCCCAGAAGAACCAGTAGACGGCACCGGCAACAAACAGGCCAATGCCTACAACACAGTGCAGGTAATATGGCAGGGACTCGTAGACGTTCTCGGATGGGTTGGATGGTGGCACGAATGGGGCCACGATGAGGAACACCGAGGTGAGGAAAAAGAAGATGGTGACTGGCAGAGTAGCTCGGATTGGGGGCTTAAAGTCTGGGTAGTCGTCCTTCTTGATGTAGATGATGATGAGAGCTAGGGCAACAAAGGTGTTGACAATGCTGAGTGGGTAGGCAATCAAGTTAAGGATAAAGTTGTAAGCATCGCCTGGTGGTGGAGCCAGGATGATGATGACGGACACCAGCCAGTGCTCAAACAGACCAGTGAGAGGAGACCCAAATGGCTTGTTGGAAGCAAGGAACTTTGAGAATGGCAATACGCCCTCGATGGCCAGCTCCTGGACGATTCGGCCCTGGGAGAAGATGACGGACATGACATTGCCCAGAGCAGACAGAGCCACAAAGACAGAGAGGGCCTTTTCACCGTTCTTGCCAAAGACGATACCGAAGAACTCAGCAGCCAGAATTCGACCAGAGCCAACAATCTTCTCCTTGGGCACAACGGCGAAGTAGGCAATGTTGACAAACATGTAGAGGATAGTCACAATACCCAGAGCGGCTGGCGCGGCAACCTTCAGAATTTGGTTGGCATTCTTGGTCTCGGACAGCGCGTAGTTGGCGTTGGAGTAGCCAATGAAGGACCAGATAACGTTGTAGATGGCGTTGACAATGCCGTAGGCCTCCACGTTGGTGGCGCCATCAAAGGCGTGATTGAAAGCGTGAGTGGGCTCAATGTTGAGGCCGCCGCCAAGAGCGACCCAGCCAATAACGATGATTATGCAAATGACAATAATCTTGAAGGCACCGAGCAAGTTCTGCAGTCGCAGGCCCCACTTGAGAGCCACAGAGTGGATCAGGAAGGCAAAGGTAACGCAAGCCACACCGATTCCTCGCTGGTTCCATCGACCAACCTCAACGCCAGCGGCATTCAGAATGTACTCGCCAAACACCACAGAGTTGGACGCAGCCCAGCCAAGCAGGAAAACGTAAAAAGCATACATGCACGTGACCAGGAACTTTGGCTTCTTGTAAAAGTATTCCAGATAGTTCTTCTCTCCACCATTCTTTGGAATGAAAGATCCCCACTCAAGGTACACCAGCAGACCGGCGGCGGCAATCAGCGCGCCAACGGTCCAAATGATGAGGGCAAGACCAGCGGAGGTGCCGCACATCACGTAGATGTTGGAAGGGGTGGCAAAGATACCAGTACCGATCATTCGGTTGAAGATCAGGAAGACGGCCGAAATCAGGCCAATCTGTTGTCGGTCATTGGTGATTTCGCCCAGCAACGAACTCCTGTCGCTGTCATCAGACGGCTTTTGGGCCTCCTTGTCGCCCCAGAACTTGCCAAAGACCATAGCGAATGTGTGCTGATGTTGATCACAAGCAGACTCCGGCTTATATAGTGAGGAAAAATTTCGGAAAAATAAAGTTGCGCACTGAGACTTTCATGTCTCTGGGATGACCACTATGCCTGCGTCTATGACGAGCATAACTCAGTTGCCCATTTAGGAAGTTTATGTGCGGCTTCCGTGCGGCTCCAACCGGCTTTCAACAAAGATTGATCACGACAAGTCACGTGAAGTGTTATCATTCTGGGCAATAATAAGGGTATACACGGAACCTTTACTGTACTCGGATCAAATCATGTTGCAGGGTCTAATGTAACGGTGCAGACCGTTGAGCAGACTGAACTGTATCAAGTGGTAAAGTAAAATTTTTGGAGATCTAAACTTATGGAGGTGTGTAGTGTGTCTATAGGCCATGTGAGAGCAATCCACCAATCGAGAGACGCCGGCATGACGCGATGCGGCAAAAGGATAAGCTGGCTCGCCTATTGTAGCCTTTAGAGGAACAAAGCTAAACACAGCCATGAAGGGCTACTGCCGTGCAACGGTGCTTGGCGAAGCTCCGGGTTTTGAGCTGTTCAATACGTGTCGTACGGTTGGCTGGGTGCTTAGAGAGCTAAAGAAAGTCTAAGAGAATAGAATGTTCAAAGTCATCAAAAGTTTGTCCCGCACTAACACCTTTCGGTCTAAGGCAATCTTCTGCAGACTTTGGTTGCTATTCGGGATTCGTTTACCATGGACGTCTAGTGATGGCACGTCCACGGAGATAATTTCCCGGACTACGAAATATAGCGCAATTCGTTTATTAGTCGATTCTACATACTGTTCGTTGCGTAAGGTGAATCAAGTTGAAGAAAAAATTTCGTTGGGAGAAATTTAAGGGTCGCGCGGCTACCAGCGGAGCGCGTTTCGGTAATGCACGACCGTTGAACTATTGTGGCAATTGACTCCCGAGGTGATGTCGGCGATAGTCATTTTAAGCATTGCAAACGCGCCAAGTATGAGGACATCGCTGCATCTATTGCGAATCGGCGTACGTGAGCAGTGGCCTAGACGCCGGAAATCAGGAAGTTAGTAATCAATGTACAGGCACAAGGTTTCAATCGTGCATTCTGTGTTATAGATTTGCCCGCGAAAAGCTTGAAAATCTTTTATCCGAGGTCTGATTCCGGAATTCTGCCTTACAGCCGATTATTAATATTTCGGGTGGATCGGATTCGTTTTTTCGCGCTGTATTGTCGATCAGTAACCGTTACGTGTTAGCCGCGCCATCGTGCACGGCGACGGGCGATCAGTTTACAGATTGCCCATTCTGGAGTTAATAAGCCGTTGCCTGGATGTACCAGAGATATGCATGTAAAATGAGGGATCGGCACCGGACAGCTTGGATCCAAGTAGCCGTGCCGGTTGATCAATCGACTGTCAAAAGCGAGCCACTAGGGATATGACTACAAATTTGAAACACCCAGATTAGTCGACTTTGTACCCGTGTTCAATTCAGATGGTGATTTGCAATAATATTGAGGGATCAACTTTGCGATGGGGGCAAGCCGCACCCAAGCCGCACATATGCCGGAAGAATAATCCGTACGTCGAGGATGCGTTCCAAGAACTGATGGTACGCTGGACTGCATGTATGTTGCGATATTACCCCTGTGCCCGAAAGGGGTGAGAGAGAGGCGATTTTGCCCTTACTTATATCCAATGCGGAATGTCGCCGCCTGAAGGGGCCGCCTTTACGTACTGAGGTGCAAGCTTGACGCGTGCACAGAAGGTGAATTGGCGCGCTACCGCGAAGAAAGTTCCACTTCTTGATGAGAGAGGAGTAGATCCATTTCAGAATACAGACACTTTTATGTATTGTTGTCTCGCGTGCCTGGTAGGTAATCAACGCTTCCAATTAACATGCTATCGAGGCTAGCTGGCGCTGGCTCGGACAGCCAGATAACCTGGTAGCTCAACGCACTCCAGTGTCTCGGCAAAGCTGCAAAGTAGTCTGAGATCAAAGGAGTGCTTAGAGCTCCTCGATATCCTCACAAGCTGTCTTGAGCATTGACAGACAATCGACAATTTTACACGCACATTCTCGCGCCATTGAGGGATATTCCGAATGAGAAGTAATATACCGGCCAATATAGAATCAATATACGCTGGGATATAAGCCGTCTACTGCATGGGACACCAATATCGTATGAGTGTATTGACACCGACCGCGATTGACGCAGGCTAGGCCCTCCTGATTACACTCGGAGGCCCACGGTCACCGCTCTGTAAGGGCCAGACAAAGCGACTAATTCCCTTGCAGACGCGCTAAGCCAGGATGGACTGTCACCCTGTGAGAGTGAGACAACTTTAAATCTAATTTAAGCCAAAGCTCATCGCAATGGCAGCGTAGTCACGGTCAAAGGCCGGTCTATTTCGTGCGGATGCTGCGATCTTCCCATCTGGTGATGGCGCCAGGCTGAGTCGCACATACACAGGCCAATTTCCACTTCCGCCCATCAAGGAGCACACATGGCGAAAATAAGACAAACGCCAGGAACCGAGAAACCCAAGGGATCAGCACAGGTATATAAGTACCTTCGCGGCCCCATAGACGCTACACCATGATCTCTCTTCTTCTTCTAACGCTTGCCGAGAGCGCGTCCATTGGCTCTTCGCCTGTTTCTGGCGTTGTGGAGGCCTCGCTAACAAAACGACCTAGCTCTGGCCTGTACTACACCACTATCGAGCTCGGGACTCCAGCCCAGCAGATTGAGGTCACAGTGGACACTGGGTCAAGCGAATTGTGGGTGTACATCAACGGAGCCGGCAGCTATTCTGACTACTACCCCAAGCAGTCATCGTCATATGCATACCTGGACAGCAAGTTCAGCGCCTCGTACGCGATGGGGACCTATACCGGCAATTACGTTGAGGATATCATCACCTTCGACAGCGGTTCAATTGGCCAGAAGTTTGGCACTGTGAACGCCTCTGGACAGGCCACTGACGGAGTCCTCGGCGTGGGTTACCTAGCCGACTACCCCAACCTGCCTCTGTCGCTGAACGAGGGAAGCCTTACCAACAGAAACGCTTTCTCTCTGTACCTGGACGACAACGACGGAACCATTCTCTTTGGCGGAATCGATAAGAAGAAGTATTCCGGCGATTTGGTGACGGTGTCCACCTTCATGTCAAAGATCACTGACGAGTATTATGTCAGCTGGCTGTCGACCGCTGTTGAGGTCTTTGGCCAGTCATTTAACGTCATGTTTGATTCCGGCTCCTCATACGATTTTGTTCCGCGCGCGGTGCTTGAGGCGTTCAACAAGGATAATTCCGACGAGATTACCTTCTCGTTTCAGGGCGTTGAAGTCAAAGTCCCCCGAAGCGTGCTGAACGAGACCATCAATGAGTCGAGTGATGCCACCCATATCCTCGGCCAAGGCTTCCTGAAGTCGGCCTATACCGTGTGGGACATCACCAACAAGCAGCTCTCGCTGGCGCAGATAGTGCACACATCGGACTCAGACATTCACGCCATTCCAGAGACGGGTCCCTTGGTTTAGTGAGCCTCCCAACCACTGTAACAATACGTAACCATAGAGTGAACAGTCTGCGCGCAATGTAAAGGCACATCGTCCACTATGGCCAGTCCAAGCCTCAGACAGCTGCACCGATAAGGTACCGCAAAGCGTGTCTCACCTTATTTGAGAGGCCAAGTTCCATTCGTCGGCAACCGCTGGTCATGATCAAGCACTTGTCTGGACAAACGGGCGATGGAATCTGGACCCACAGTACCAGCGCTAGGGCAACGGTGATGGCAATTCCGAACCGCTGGGATTCGATCTGAGTCCCCGTCTTAGCTGTGTGAATGATGGGCGAACTTCACAGAGCTGAGAGAGATTAGGGGATCGGTCGTCCAGTGGCTTCCAAGACTGGCCTGACTCTGGCTGTCCCGAACGAGCAGACCAGATATATACCATCTGGCTGAATAGTGCCTCCAATACTGATCCGAGGACGGGCCGGGCGATAGTGAGAACAAACCGTAGGACTAAGAAAACGGATTTTCATGTCTCGAGAAATCTACAGCGGAAACTGGCTTTCTAAACTGGCAATGCAGACGAGACGACGGACCATCTCGTTTGGCTAGTTTCTTCGACGCTCCCGGTCCCGAAATCGCTTCGGTGTTTTCGGCTTCTCCAGGAGGGTGACATCCGTTGTTTTCCGACCTCACAGCCTGCATCCAGGTCGGCTACCTCAGTACCTATGTGGGTATGGAAGGGTCTTTCTTGACGGACAACTACGAAATCCAACTGAATTATCACTATTCCAACGCAAGGGCATTGTTTGCTGAGGCTCAGCCCGCAAGACAAACAAAGAATGAATCATCCCACGGTTTATGCGAGCACCGGATTCCGAGTACGTAATATTTGCATCGCTATACGCCCGAGCAAAACTCGGATGCGCCGTGCGGACCCGCTCAGCAACAGCCGTTACAAACCTGCCAAATCACGTCAAGTCACGTCAATATTCAGCAGGGAAATAACAAGACGTCAAAATCAACAACATGAATCTACCTCTTCATGCTGAGCACTCCCCAGTCTTGTCACGAAGTGCCAAGACAGTATCACGCAAGGGCCGCCGGAAACCGTCTCGAGAACAGTCGAAGAACGTGCCTGAATTGCCGAGCGTCCCATTGGCTAGACCCACATACGACTCCCCATCGCACTTGCATGTCCTCCAGCCGCGGTACGGCCAGGCCAATAATTAGTATTGACACACAGCACGTGTGCACGGCTGACAACGGTTGAGCCGCACCCAGCACGGCGAGCTGTGCGGCGGAGAGCGGCAAGCAAAGCAAAGTGCACGGCACAAGGATAATCACATTAACGATAACGTGGGTTGAAGCGGGAAGACTATTGGCACTGGCCAGCAGCTGTGCTAGAGTATCTGCTTACGAACAACGGCACAGAAAAGCACTCGCTCTGAGTGGTCAATTTTAAACGTGGGGGCCATTGCTTTTGTTGATATTACAAGCGATGTGTGAAATGAATAAATAAGCTACTGCTCGGCAATCTCGACAAGATCAGGAATCTCCAATCTCAAAAAATAGCCTAGCAATGGTCTACAGCGCATTCGTTGCCGCCGCCGCCGTTATCGGCGCCGCCCAGGCTCAGGGCCCATTGCCCACGTTTTCCACCATCCAGCCTAGCCCAGCTCAGGTTACCGCTGCCGCCTCGTCTGCTCCAGTCACTTCCTTCAAGGGCGTCAAGTATGTCCCGGGTAAGGCTTTCGACCGATTCTACAACGTCTGGCTCGAGAACACGGACTACGACAAGGCCTTTGGTGAGTCTCACCTCCAGGCTCTGCAGAAGCAAGGAATCACTCTGACCAACTACTGGGCCGTTACCCACCCATCTGAGCCAAACTACTTATCCTCCGCCGCCGGTGACTACTTTGGCCTGGGTAACGATAACTTCATCCAGATCCCAAAGAACATTTCTTCCATTGCCGACCTTCTCGACACCAAGGGAATCTCCTGGGGTGAATACCAGGAACACATTCCATACGCTGGCTACCAGGGCTTCCAGTGGCAGAACCAGCAGTCCCAGGCCAACGACTATGTTCGAAAGCACAACCCATTGGTTCTGTTTGAGAACGTTGTCAACAACAACACCCGACTGGGAGCCATCAAGTCCTTCGACCAATTCAACTCCGACTGGAAGAACCAGGCCCTGCCACAGTGGGCCTTCATCACCCCCAACATGACCAACGACGGTCACGATACCACCATTCAGGTCGCTGGTACTTGGGCCTACAACTTCCTGACCCCTCTCCTCGCCGACTCGTACTTCACTGAGAAGACCCTCGTTGTGCTCACTTTTGACGAGAACGAGACCTACGAGGACCAAAACCACGTTTTGGCCATCCTGCTGGGTGACATCCCAGAGAACCTCAAGGGAACCTCCGATGATACCTTCTACGACCACTACTCTCTCCTCTCCTCCGTTGAGGCCAACTGGGGCCTGCCAAACTTGGGCCGAAACGACTGTGGTGCCAATGTTCTGAAGCTCATCGCCGACAAGACTGGATACGTGAACCAGGCCGTCAACACCACCTACATCTACAATAACCAGTCCTTGCCAGGCTACCTGGGCTCCTCCAACTACTCCTGGCCAGCTCCAAACACTCAATGTCAGGGTGCTGGTGGCCCAGTCCTCCAGTCCATCGTTGACATCTGGGGCGCCGTCTCTCCAAAGGACGACACCGCTGGTCTTTTCCCAGGCGGACACGACACCGTGACCCCTGGCTCGGAGACCTACCCATACGGCGGTGGATACGGTTCTGGCGCTGATTCTGGTGCCACAACTCCATTCGTTCTGGAGGACGAGGCTGGCGAGAACTGCCCACCAGTCTCGGGCTCCAGCGCTTCTGGCCCATGGCAGACATTCACCGGCAACGGTACCGCTACCGTTGTTTCCGGCAAGACCTCTGCCACCGGCGTTTCTAACCAAACATTGACCTCTTCTGGCCCATCCGCCACTGGTTCCGGTTCCGGTTCAGGTTCAGGTTCCGGTTCCGGCTCCGGCTCCGGCTCTGGCACTGGCACTGGCACTGGCACTGGCTCCGGCTCCGGCTCCGGCTCTGGCTCTGGCTCCGTCGGTGCTTCTAACGGCACCAACGTGACTTCTCCAACTGTTTCTGCCACCAACTCCAACGGTGCCTCTCTATTGGCTTCTTCTGCTGCCGCCGGCCTGATCGCCGTCGTTGCTTACATTCTTTAATTTCATTTCCATTGTGTTCTGTACTAGCATGTTAATATACTAATCCATTCTTATGCCGCTGTGACCTAGTTTCTGAAGACAGTGGAGTGTGGTCGAACGAGAGCTGCCTGCATGAACGTGTGATTCTGAGCCTTTGCATGCGCGAGGCAAACCACTCGCAAACTCAGCGGGTCTCAATGTGACTTATCCAGATAGACACGATATTCGCCTGCTCATCTCACCGAGAAAGTCTATTACGGACAGCTCTTGAGCTCCTATGAAACCCAAACGGTTTACCGGCGATCGACAGATCGCCAGTGGGATTCAATGCCTTGTCTTGGCGTTGCGTTCAATCGCCGCCCCACCAGTTGCAATGGCTCACTTGAAATCACAGTTTCTGAAAGCGTCAAAATGCCAATTACTGCAAGTCTCATAGCTAATTGATTAGATTAGACATAACGCAGGTCACGTTACCTCAATAGCCATAACACGGGCAATACAGGAATTAAGCTATAGAAACCTGCATGTCGATAAAGGTCGAGAACCAAGGCCATGTTGATCAAACAAAACCTCGATGATGGCGTAACAAGTTTCGTGCCGATATGTCGGTTCAACGCTTTCGATCTTCTGACTCACTGCCTGATATGTGTCTCGACTCTATTATTGCCTACCTGCACGTTGCCGAAAGCGGATGAATATTGTCAACACTCAGCGGGCAATAGAGCAATAGCAGAGAGTTTACACCAGGTATTTCACCTTCCTCTGCCTGGCAGCCTAGCTTATCGCGGCGTGGGCACAGTGATTAAGGGGCGTTCAGCACGGCGCGCGCCGTTCGGTGAAACCTTCGCTGACGTGATCTGCACATTTATTTTTGTTCCTGCCGATGTGCCTGGCCTAGCCCTGGAAATAAAATCACAAGATTGCAGGGATTAGACGTAGCAGTTAGGGGGGGAAAGAGAGAAAGGGGAGTGTGCAAGCGTGTAAAACCGAACCTGATTAATGAATGTTAGACAACGTCCCTAAAAGTACAAAATAAATAGATAGAGCGCTAGTTGAGCTCCGAGGCGAATTTGACGTTGATGGTAGGCGATCTTGTCAGCGAGGACTGTCTCGATGGAACTGGGTTGCTCGCTAGCCGTCTGCTGAAAGTCCTGAATTTGTGAACGACTGACTTTTTGGATCGTAGCTTTGGCGGCTCCAGCGACAGTTTCACGTCGGAGTCGACTGGAGTGCAAGGGGAACTGACAGACGAGGGTGACATGTCTGACGGCGAAGAGGATGAGACGGGTGTCAGCTGAATCGCAGCCGGCTCGTAGGTCTGGCCAAAGAGGTCTAGGGAGGCGAGCTCATTGGCGATGAAGGACTGGACAATGTCCTCGACGGACTGGTCTTCAATTGGTGTGTTCATTAGGTATTGGTCAAAGAGAAGAGACTCTCGTCTGGTGAATGTCCGTGGAGTAGGGCTGAATCGAGAAGGCGATTTCGGGGGCACGGCGATGAGGGAAGAGTTGCGCCTGTGGTGTTTCTGGAATTTGTGATCCTGAATGTCCAGCGGCCGGACAAAAAACTTGGATTCAGGGATGAAGACGGATCGTGGTCTGTATGTTCTGTTGAAACGGCAGCCCGGGGTGGTTATATTGTGATGAGAGTTACTCAGTGTGAAGGTTGCCGTTGCCATGGCGACGCGCGCAATGGGGTAGGTATAGGCAATAGTAGTTAGGCAATAACTTTAGGATGTGGCTGTGCGCGGCAGTGCGTGCGTTCCTGCGTGAGCGTATTCGCGAATGAGTGTTGGCGAATGAGTGTGTTAGTGTTCTGAACGGGTGAGACTAGCGAGGAGTCGATGTTTATATATCATCGGACTAACTGGAAAATAAACGACTGAGACAAGGCCTGTCGCGCACCTTGCATGACAATCTCTGCATAGCGTCTGTTAGCGGTGTGATGAGCGTCATTTGCGAGCGAAGATTAGCGGCTAGGCGACCGGGATAGTTCGAGTCAGTGTTTGACGATCTGTGGCTCGCTTGTTCTATTAGCTTATGGCTAAAATTTTCGAGACACTAGAAAAATAGCTGAGACACGGTGAAGTCCTTCAACGTGTGGGCTAGGGTAGATCGATCTGGCATTAGACCTGGTTCCTGACCCATGCCAGTACAGAAGTGTAGTTGCCTTCGACCTCTCATCGGATCAACGTTCCGAGTCAAGCTTGAATAAACAGTAAACAGAGATGTCCCGTGATCACAAAGAAGACTAGCCATGTTCGCATTAGTATACTGTTGGAGGCGCTGGACAGGGGTGATATTTTTTCATGGGGTCCACCCACGCACTATGCCCTTCACGGCCTCGGGTAGACGCAGTAACAACCGCAGGGATAGGTTGTTTAATATTTTAGTCTGTATTCGAGTGATTATTGGATGATTGTGATTATATTCGTAAAATACGGCGTGTTGGCTCGCTCCCGTCACACGAAATGTGGCTATACAAACTCCATTCCGCGATATTCACGTGCAATCAGATTGATTACTATTCCTGAATACGCTGTCACTACAGGCTGGTGTACCTGGATATCCACGTATATTACATGACGTACCTGTCCCTGGTACCTTCCAGGCACCCGGTGTTCCACATGCCTGGTAATTGACCCACTCGGCTTACCGTATTAGCTTACGTAACTCTGAGCGCTGTGTTCACTAACCCACGCGCTAATGAAATCATCCCGGAGTTATCCACGGTGATCTCACACTTTGCGTCAATATATGCAAGTCTGCGAGATCCGATCTGGCTAGGGTAAGATACGCTTTATTCTCCGTCGGCTGTCCAGTGCCGTCTCACGGATCGCTAGCCGCTAGCCGTACGCTGGTGCTTAACCTCACACACACACGCTCTCCCTCAGCGCTCTCACCCAACAACTTTCCCTACACCAACCAGCACTTTGCCGCGTTGAGAGCTAATGCTAAGCCAGCTCATTCAATGCAAATTTAGTCAGCTTTGATCATTACATGATCAACTCGTAATCTTTATGAGGGTCCAAATGTTGTTTGGCGAATAATGGTGATGGTGGTCAAGCGTTGGTGACCCACCATGCCACTCGCCGCAGGGTAACGAAAGATATCCATTCGCTGCGTACTTATCCAACCAAGTCACACATGGACAAACGGGATAAACGCCGGCAGACGCTGAGCCACAGGCTCCAGCAGATATCCGACATGTTTGAGACTGAGCGCGACTTCCACTACCGTGAAATGCTCCACGGTCTACAATCTACGCTCTCTTCATTGCATGCGGGGACTAACGACGACTTTCAACAAGATCTGACTGACCTTCAAGAGACGCGGGACCAGGAGCTCGTCCGGCTGAGGCTCTGGGAACAGTACCAGCTAGAGGACTGCGAGAAGAGCTACCAGCGGGAAATCGAGGCCGCCAACCGCCAACACGAGCAGATGATCGATATGGTCAAAGAACGGCTGATAGCCAAAATCGAGGCCCAGCGAAAGAAACTCAAAGAAGACAAAGCCCTCTTAGACATCGCCAACGACCACCAATTCTTCCTCTCCAGCCAGTACAACGACTACGAAGAACCGCTACCATCCAGCACAGGCAAGGCGTCCCCGGCACGACTCATAGACAGGCGAGCCTCGCGCAGGCGCCACGACTTTTCATACAATGACAGTGGGCTCTCAGGCAATGAGAACGGCAAGGTGAGCAGTAGCGGAGGCGGTAGCAGGAGACGCCCAGCAGCGCCAGTGGTTGCGACAGCGGCCAGAGCAGCAAACTTCAGCGATGCAGACATATTCAGCGAAAGAGATGTCCTGGACGGGGTTCTCTTCAACAGAGAACGAGACGCTCCAACAACAAGGCACACAACCAGGTCTTACCAGGGCGTCGCCGTACTCAAGTCCGAGGAAGCCATGGAGGATATCACCCTCTTGCGATCACTAACGAAACGAGCCAAATTGAAATAACATTTTGGAACCGACGCATAATGTAGCATATTTATTAGACAGACGACGTCACGATTAACAATATATTCATTCCTTCTCCTTGAACTTGACTTGCTGCTGGCCCTGATCTCCACCACCCCACTTTTGCCCTCACGCATACCTCCTCCCGTCCATCTTCGTCACGTTGGAACCCATCAATGCTATGTGTCAAGCAGCCTTTCACGAGCAAGGCACATGGCAACGCAAATCTGCGCACTTAGCAGCGGAGTCCGCTGTCAACGTAAGCGTGGGGTCAACATTGCGGTCATCTTGGTATACCATGCTCTGACTGTGCCCTCAAAAAGCAGCAACATTGAGAAAGAATTGAAAAGGATCTGACCTTTGGCGGTGGGATCGGAACTCATGTCGAAATCCATTTCCATTCAGTCTTCATTAATACTGAGACTCTCAAGCGGGCCCTTGTTCACCTCTGATGCGGTCAATCGCCAAAGTTTCAATTGCACGTTGAACGCCATTCGAGTGTCCCGGCTTAGACTCAAACCTCATCGCTCTAGTCCCATAAACACTGGCTCGGACTGTGGCTGTTGGTAAACTTGCGCACAATTTGGCGCCCCACTGTGCGGCGAACGCCGCAAGTATCGCGGCACTTTCAAGGATTTACATTGATAGGCAAGGCCGCGTTGTTGTAACAATGCCAGGTGGCAGTTGTGCAGCACAGACCCCTTGATGGCTGGCAGCCTCTGATCCAAAGGAAGAAGATGGCTGGCAACGTAGAGTCTAAATACACTAATCAGACGCCCTCACACCGGCTGACATGTCAATGTAGATAGTACGCTTTGGGTCAGAATGCATTATCGTTGCAGATCATCTTATGTTAGATTATGGACCATGAAAAGCAGAAATTCTGGTGCAGAAAAGCTTTCAGCGAGCTGCATACATGGCGCACCTTATTGGTGGAATTCCACCGCAATCCGATACGTAAAGCATTTCTTGGCACTGATGTACATAAGCGCCAGGCAGTCCGCAAGTCACGTGATACGGGAGGATCTCGCGTTACGCAGTCAAGTTAAAAAACTTCCCTCCCCTTAATACGTTCGGAATTTCAACAACACAAACACGCTAGGGAACCTTGTTTAGCAGCTGGTATCGATAGGTCGATAGGCGGGACAGTATTATCGATAAGGTAGGGCATGCAATATCGGTAAACTGCGGACATGAAGGTGACTAAATGGCTGGGGTCACGGTTAATATTCCCCAGCACTTTAGATGAGAAGCCCGATAACTTGCTGGGACACGATGAGCCACGCAGTAGGACTTTTGGGCTCATCCACGCGCTGATTGCGTGGGTTCGATATATCTTCAAGATCCGCGTGAGGATAAAATCAATCACGACACCTTTGGTATTGTTTTTAACCTTGCCGTTGGTGCTGGTTCCTTTTATTTTCATTATTTTCATTAACATTTTGCGGACAGCAGGCGGTGGTCAGGGAATTCTCCCCTCTCTACGTGAGCCCCCCAAAGTGCGAGAGATTTCAGGACACATCGACAAGCCATTCGTGTTGGGGTGCTTGGAACCAGACGTTGACAAGCCGCGAGCTAATGCCGCCCTGGTTGTTTTGGCGCGGAACGCAGACATGGAGGGCATTACAACGTCCATGCGATCGATGGAACGGCACTTCAACCGGTGGTTCAACTACCCCTATGTGTTTTTGAACGACCAACCTTTTAACTCGACATTTAAGGCCAAGATTCGTTCCAACACTAAGGCCAAGGTGGAGTTTGGCCAGATTTCTCAGGAAGACTGGAACTTCCCTGGCTGGGCCGAAGAAGACGACATCAGGGAGGGAATCGCCAAACAGGGCGACCAGGCAATCATGTACGGAGGCATGGAGTCGTACCATAAAATGTGTCGATTCTACAGTGGAAAGTTCTACAACCACCCACTACTGCTTAAGTATGACTGGTACTGGCGAGTGGAACCTGATGTCAAGTTCTTCTGCGACATCACCTATGACCCGTTCATCCACATGCAGCAGAACAAGAAGGTGTATGGCTTCACTATCATTATCAAGGAGCTGGTCGAGACGGTGCCCAACTTTTTCCGGCAAACAGTGGGCTTCAAGAACTCGCGTGGCATGAACGACACGCGACTGTGGGATCTCTTCATCAGACATCAGGACACTGACGAGCTCAACGACCCTGAGAAGCAGGCTCGAGTAAGAGACTCGGGCTCAGTGCAAAAGAAAAAGCTCGAACAGCAGCGGAAGGAAAAAGAAGAGGCATACTTGTCAAATCAGCGGTTGAAGGACCACCTGCCGGCTGAGGCTCTTTTTGATCACGATGACGACAACATCCTGGACAAGGACGCGCACAGGCGGACCCAATTCTCTCCAAACAAAAAGTCGCATGAGTGGGAGGAGGAAGATAGAGTGCATCCCGAGGCTATGAATGGCGAGGTTTACAACATGTGTCATTTCTGGTCCAACTTTGAGATTGCCCGACTCGACTTTTTCAGGTCCAAGGAGTACAACGACTACTTCGAGTACCTAGAGAGGTCTGGCGGCTTCTGGAATGAACGATGGGGTGATGCTCCCATTCATTCTTTGGCCGCGGGCTTGTTCTTGGAACCAGAACAACTTCATTACTTCAGAGACATTGGTTATCGACACACCACGATCCAGCACTGTCCAGCCAATGCTCCACATCGACAACGACCCCACGTCCCCTACATTCAGGACGTGAGGGATAAGGAGCAGCTTGCTGAGGATGAGTACTGGGCCAATACGGACCCAGAAGTTGAAAACGGCGTTGGCTGTCGATGCCGATGTGACACTGATGTGGTGGAGGTTGAGGGTAAGGAAGGATCCTGCTTGATCAACTGGGTGAATCTGGTCGGCGGATTCGTTTAATGTCTGTAATGTATAATAACTTAATGCCCGAAATGGACTTCAGGAATAGAATAACAATTGTTCCTCGTAGCTTGCTCGAATATCATTACATCGGAAGGAAATCTAGAAGTGAGACAAATCTGGCGAGTGATATGTGTGAGGGTGCTAGCTACAAGTAGACGGGGAGATAAGCTTCTCATTCACGACTACGTCCACTTAAAAGCACGATTCCACGTCCGATCATTCATATCAAAACAAGTGAGAACGTTATCAGTCCTACAGCGGGAGAACAGAACATGTTGTGAATTCTATTTTCACTTTTTGCCTGGGCCCGGTGCTAGCAACAAGTCCCCTATACAAGCAGTCAACAAGCCCTCTCATCATCAAAGCACACTGATGATTGTGTCATACCACGGATCTCCGGTCCTATGTTATACTTTAGGACATGGAGTTTTCTGAAGCCACGTCAATTGCGGCCATACAGTTTCATTGATTCGGTGTACGGCCTAGCTTGATTGAACCGGCCGGCCTGTATATGAGAAGAAAAAGACCCGACATCATTCTCCTGTGATTAGACACATATACCAGGATGTGTACATGAGACCCACAGTAGTTCGAAAGACCATTGACTACTTGGAAGTGACCCCGTAACTACTTTGTCTCCAACTCGCAATGTCCCGATAGTTGCTGAGTCGGTGATGATGTGCTTTGCAGTTTGTGATGATTCCCTTTGCAGTAGTGCCATATGGTACACCCAGAGTGCACCTGAGTTGGAACTTTCCCAGTTCAGACTGAAGCAGTGCAGAGCTCTTGGCCAAATTGGCATATTTCTATATTTGGATCAATATTTCCGTATCTGGAACAAGCACGCTCAGTTGGAACAACGTGTCCCAGACGAGGCAGGTGTGATGTGCCTTCCTTTTTGCCATGGCTCGGATTGGCAGTGATTGCTTTATCTCCTGTAACTTGTCTAACAGCAGCACGCAAGCAATCCACACTTGGTTTGCCGCAGTCTTACTTGCGTCGCAGCATAAACAAAGAACGGTGGCGCGGAGGCACAGCTGGTGATCTACGCATTGTGCTTAAGCTGAACTACAAGCTATATGGGGAGAGCAAATATTCATAAATTCATTGACTTAATATGGCTAGCTAACAGCAATGAGGCTGATTAGAGTTCGGCTTACATAATACGAAACAATCTCGTATTATCGTTTCTTTTTAGGCACGTGATGTTCCCTGATTGATAAGCAATCTTGCGAAGAAACACGGAAGACTCGGAGCAGACTACATTGCAAAGTGGTAGTGTTAGTAATAGTTAGTTGAGAGGAGATGCAATAAATAATTAGTCTAAGCCCGTGCGTGCTTTACCCTGATATGCCGTGACAGAGCGTCCATTCTGGAAAAAGTCTTTGAGGAATCACCACAAAGGTCGCACTTGAATGTCTTGCGAACGGCTGCGTGGATTGTGTCTTGATGTCGGATAAGATCGTATGGTCGTGAGAAGTTCTTGTTGCAAGGTCTGCCTGAAGAGGGCGAGACGAGGTCGCATCGATGCTGTGAGTTGTGTGTGCTGCTAGCCTTCTTCTTTCGGGCCGCCGGCATAAACTCGTCTTCCTCCTCTGCTTCCTCAAAGTCGAGCGGGGGCGTTGGGAGGCGATGCGTTAGCTCTGGCGGAGCCTGTGGAGATGGAAGTGACTGGATGACTGTTTCTGGTTCAATCAGTTCCAGCTGTGGAAGAGGCTCTGGCTGGGAGAGTTGCGGTATTAGTAGTTCCTGCTCGAATGGCGATGGTTGTGGGTATGCGTGGTAGGACTGGGATGGCTGTGAGTGGTAAGATGCTTGAGAAGATGGCTGAGAGAATTGGTCTTCTAGCTGCCACTCCTCGTCCGACATGAGTAGGTCGTCAAAGTCGTCAACATCCATATCATCGTCGTCATCTTCATCGTCGTCCTCCTCTAGTGGCTCTGGTGTGTCGTCGTAGAAAGCGTCCTGGGGGTTTATGTACTGGGCGCCGTAGTCCATGCCAAAGAGAGGCGACATTCTCTCAAATCCAAAAAAATCGTCCTTCATGAACTCCTCCTTCGGTTTGAACGAGGGGAAGATGGAAAACTGTGTCACGGGGTCGTACAGCACAGAGTCCTCGCGGGACGCCTCAGGCTGTGGATTGTTCATGAGCATGCTGGGCTGGATGAACTGAGCCTCGTACTCAAAGTTCCGGTTATCTGTGTTCATGTTGTCTGAGTAATTCGTTACAAGTGTTGTGACACTGGTCATCTGATGATTCGGGTGGCAAACGCTTTTTTATATCGGCTAGTGATGTAGGGTGAGGGTAGGGTAAGGGCTGGGTGATACAAGATTACTCAGCTTACCCTGAAGTGGGCGGCGCACAGGAGAAGCATAAAGAAGTGACTCGACAGTTACTCATCGGTGTTTACGGAGTACACTCGGCCGGGGTCGGTTATCTCGGTTAGCATAGTGGCTACAGTTTTTCTGTATATTAACTGAGAGTTTACTTACTGGGCTGTGGTTAGTCGGCGATATCTTTGGTCGTCTTCAGGTGTTGGGCTATGACGCCATAAGTTTGTTTGTGTGTCGAGAACGCATGTGCCCACTGCGCATGAGATCGGTAATATGGGGTGCGTAACGCGTGGCGACGAAGGGGTTAGAGAGAAAAAAAAAATAGCGCAGTGGGGCATAAACCGGCTATGAATTTACTGATTACTGTGATTAGCTGTAGTACTCTAGAATTTTTCCTGATGAGACGCGAGCTGAAACCTGTGTCGGCGTTTCGCGGTTTGGGGTGGAGAAATTGCTTTTTGTCCCGATGCGGAAGCGTAAAGCCGATGTGATCGACAACAACACAGATGAAGATCCGGTGAAGAGATCACAGTGACAAGTACAGCAATGGATATATGGATAAGCTGAGGATCCAGCAATGACAGGTTAGTGGCGTTGATACACTGTACGAGTGAAAGACAAGGAGCACCAAGACATGATTAATGGATTGATACCAGATGCGGACGAACCGATTTATTGTTCACGCCCGTCACTGCGTTACTGTGACAACAAGGTTTTACAGAGTGATTACCTTGCTGCGGCTTCTTGTGATGTCCCAATTTAGAACACTGGACCCTAATGGAAACGGACAACGTTGAAGCGCCCGGAGTCCGCGCACAGCCCAGCGCGGCTCCGACACGGACTGGTAAGGGGGAGCGGTGGGTAGAGGTATAGGGAAAACGCGGGTTGGGACGGATTAATACGGATTAATTGGCAAGGTGTGCGTTAGCGCAAAGTGGGAGGAGTGAGATGAAAAGAAAATTGAGACACGCGGAAGCCAAGTTATCGTGCAGGTGAGCGCGCAGGGTTCGAGATAAGGTTGATGAATGCGAAGTGGCGTAGCTGCGTAGTGACGGTGCTACCGAATTGTTTACTGATAACTGAGCTTTAATGCGGTCACGTTTATTCTCACAATGGCCTGGTAGGCGCCACGGCGCGAAGCGGCGCGGAGCGGAGCGGCATGGGTTGATACGGGTGCGGGCGGGAACGGGCGAGAGAAATGAGATGGCACAAACGCTATGGGTGACGTGGAGCATAGGTCCCGTGAGAGCTTGAATGATACCTAAAGTGCTTCGGAACCTCAACATCTACGTACTTGGCAGATAGCGTATCGAAGGAAGCGTACCGCCAGAAAAGGTTGCATAGCGCGCGCTCACGCTTCCATGCTTATTCCGTCAACCCAGCGATTGAACGACTCAGTTGAGACGTGTCAATCACATATTTCCGCTGGTTCGTACGCTAAATTCTGACTTCCAGACCCGGCATCGACTTGACTGACATCACATGATTACGGCACGGCACAGTCGCTGTACCGCAAGCATTGAAGACCTTAGAGCGCTTGATAGGACAGCCTGGCGAATTGGAAGGGTGGACACCTCAAGATAGCTTCGCGTGACGCCTGAAGGATGCGAGGAAACCAGCCTTGCACCCAAGAGACCGGGCAGTGAACTGCTGGGAGCGAATCCTCAGCGTTACCAACGCCTAGTAAGACTCAGCCTTGAATCATGCCAAATGCATCTGTAAACTCAAGGCCATACACGTGCCAGAATCAGAAAACCAACAATATCTCGCCGCTAAGCGAGAGTACAAGTTATACTCATGAGAGCGGTGAATACAGTTTCCGGCTAGGTCCGCCAGACTACAAAAAAGCAAACTCAAAACATTAATTGTTAAATTGTGCACCTGCTGACGCTCGTGCGCTCGCTCGTGCAATACATAAATACCCATAACCATTGCGTTAACCAAGATTTAACCACCAAAACCGTAAAGGGTTCGGCCTTGTCGCTTGAGAGCGTAGACGACATCCAGAGAAGTAACAGTCTTTCGCTTGGCGTGCTCAGTGTAGGTGACAGCGTCTCGGATGACAGACTCCAGGAAGGACTTCAGGACACCTCGGGTCTCGTCGTAGATAAGAGCGGAAATTCGCTTGACACCTCCTCGTCGGGCAAGTCGTCGAATAGCTGGCTTGGTGATACCGGAAATGTTGTCTCGCAAGATCTTTCGGTGTCGCTTAGCGCCACCCTTTCCAAGACCTTTTCCACCTTTTCCTCGTCCAGACATTGTTGTTGTTGTGTGTTTGTGTGTTGTTGATTATACTCTACTTCACAGCGGGGTGCGTCTTATATACCTCCCAGTGCAATCAGAAATCAATTTACCATCGCTGGGAGAATCAAGTCAGGAGCGCGTTGATTGGGGTAGGGGTTGATATTGATTGGGGCTAGGGTTGATCGATCAGCTCATTAATTGATTGTGTGGGTGAAGAGCAAAAAATGGCAGTGATTAGGGCAAGGGTATGTCGCGCGCTGGGAGTTTGTTAGTGGGTAAGGGTGATTTTTTCTAGCGCGCATGATGTCTTTAAGCGATTTGTATGCGCGCCCACACCCCAAGCTGGCCTACTCCCGGTCCCAGCATCAAAAATCAAATCAGAAAATCAAAAAAAAAAGGCGCAAACACAATCAGATTGCGCGCAACAAGTCCCAGCGCCCCCAAGGATTACCCTCCAGCGGGATTATAAATACCCAGGGAGTCGCCACCTTTTTCTCATCATTCAACACCACCACCACACTTCACCAACACAGAAGTTCACAACAACAACCAAAAATGGCCCGAACCAAGTCCACCGTCGCCCGAAAGTCTACCTCCGGTAAGGCTCCACGAAAGCAGATCGCCTCCAAGGCTGCCCGAAAGTCCGCTCCATCCACCACCGCCCCAGGTGGTGTTAAGAAGCCACACCGATACAAGCCAGGTACCGTCGCTCTGCGAGAGATTCGACGATACCAGAAGTCCACCGAGCTGCTTATCCGAAAGTTGCCATTCCAGCGACTTGTTCGAGAAATCGCCCAGGACTTCAAGACTGACCTGCGATTCCAGTCCTCCGCCATCGGTGCTCTTCAGGAGTCCGTCGAGGCCTACCTCGTCTCCCTCTTTGAGGACACCAACTTGTGCGCCATCCACGCCAAGCGAGTCACCATTCAGAAGAAGGACATTCTGCTCGCCCGACGACTCCGAGGAGAGCGAGCCTAAGCTTGCAGCTTGGCTGAATGTTTAATCTGACTATTTTTATTTGTTATGGGGTATAGTAATCTATTTAAGTGCTTTGCACGTGAAAATTAACTTTTTCCACTCTTTCAGTTGTCATTAGTCGTTTCTAGTCCTTGGTAGCCGGTCTTGTCCAGGCTATGTCATGTTGAAGCGCGCAAATAAAAGCTGACTTCGTGATTTGTCGGGCGCGCCGCCTGTTCTAGCGCGCTATCGTCAGAGCTATCCTTATAAGCTTATAGATGTTGGCCACAGCCGGTGCTAGCGCCGATATCACTCACTGAAGCTACACGGGTAAACCCCTACGTAGTTGTGCCTACGTGGTTGTGCGCTGCTAGGACGTGCTCGGGGTGTCCAACTGTCAATGCCGACGTGATCACCCTCTCATTCCTGTACACGTAACCATAACTGATCCGGACTCCAGCGACGGATGTGTACTACACCTCACAGCTGCTTGTCCGCTTCCGTAGCATCTCAACCTCAAGCCAGCGCTGCTATAAAGTTCGTATTATTAGGCCTCGACTAACACGTGATTACTCTGCGCACACGTGATTAGGCGTATTTAGCCGGTCTAGCCATGCCGCCCGAACCTTAGCGCTGAGAGATACCAACTACAATAACTTATGCTGACGACTAACCGTTGGAGAGGGGTAGAGGGGTAAAGGGGCCGTCTCAGCCTTGTCCCCAGACTTGCTGTGTTTTGTTGGGAGCTGCAAATTTTATACATGCATGATATGCGCAGGCTGCAGCTATTACTTGACCGCTGGCTTGATATGAGGTGACTGTGAAGGGGCTACGCTAGCAAAGGGAGGTGGCAGCCGCTTAGCCACACTAATGGCATGTGGTGGAAAAATTTGCGCTCCTATAGGAGTAGATTAGGGTGGGCCGGCACGTGATAATCCTCACCATTGTGTTGTCACATGAAAAAGTGATACATTGTCTTGTATGGGCCAACAATTGTACTTGCTATAAATTCTCTAATGGTGACATTAGTAACAAAGACTTGGTTGTAATTCTCCAGTATTGTACTATACACCGTAGCGGGATAGCGGAGAATTTAAATTTTTGCAGAAATAGCCTAGATTAGGCTCGCTTACGCTCTCAGCACACCTCATGCATGGTGGGATCACATGCACTCCACTCTACTACCGTCACCACAACCACTTCACTCTCACGACCGGCTGATGAAAGACCTGAGGAAGCGCCACATACGTCGCGAGAGCATCGAATATAAGCGTGAGGACGACGTCCAGATCGCGGCCCAGGCGCTAGAGTCTTTGCGGACCTGCTCCGGCTCCAGCGAGAACACGCCCGTCAACTCACCGGCCCAGTCGCCCGCCCTCTCCAGCATCTCTCCCACAGCGCCATCGTTCCTGAGCAGGGTATCGTCCTCTGCGGCCAAAGTATACAACTCGTCCAAGTCGTTCTCGCCGCGGTTCCGGTACTCGGCGGAGAAAATTGAATCAGTTTTGGCGATAAAACCGGAATCAAAAGTGCACAAGCCCGCAAACAGGCCCGCCTGGCAGGAGGTGCTGGTCACCGCCACGTCCCTGGCCTATCTTTCGAATGAGAGCAGGGACCGGTTGCGTTACTGCCTGAGACTGCTCAAGCTAGCAAACACCAGGCTCGCTTCAACGGTGAACAAGCTCCAAGAGAAGGTTCAGCACGAGACGGCGGCGGCTATAGCGCAATCCATCGCATCGAACCATGTCCCGGACAACAAGGATGACCAGTCCGTCACAGCGCTAAAGAAAGATCTCATCTCTACGATACAGAAAATTTTGACTGTAGTTACCACGTTTGCGGGTAATTCGCTGCCCGAGCCGGCTAGATCCCACGTCCGGTCATACATCCTACGGCTCCCGTCCAACTGGCTGTTGCTGGTGAGATCGTCAACCCCGTCGTCCGCATCCACCAGGGTCTCCAGTCCTATTCCTTACGACCTAGCTAACAGCGAGGAGTCCACAACGCCCACCATTGACAGCAATCTTGCCCGCGAGAAAGAGATTGAGGCGGGCTCGCGCACCTTGTTGCTGGCGAAGGAGGCTCTGGACATGCTGGGGAACATCATTTCGGTGGTTGACGATACGCTGGTTCGCGCAGAGCTATGGTGCCAGAGGTTGAACCAGCAAAAACAGGACGAAAAGAAGGAGGTGAAAACGGAGCAGCAGGACCTGTCTCCGAAAAAGGCGGAAAGCGATGATGACATGGGCCAGACCGGTGTGTGTGGGTATTAGAACTGAACGGCTGGCATTCTCAGCAGAGCCACGCAGCCCAGCAGCTAACACGATTGGTCGCAGCCATACGACACATGTTGTCTTGAGGGGTAGTGAGCGGGGTCACAACGGGCGTGATCAGGAGGTAATTTATGACTAGATAGTAATATTGTATGACCACGGATCTTCCCGTCGAGGTATAGGAGTGCGGGGATCACGTCAATGTTCACATGCCAATAATGTGAAATTCGTTTCGGCGAATTTAAGCAGATGGCAGCGCGATGCATTCCTTGCGTCCCTACAAGGCAATTGGCTGGTGCATTGGGCGAACATTCTGTATTAGGTGAATGCAAATCTATTGATGCAAATAAATATGAAAACATAAGGTCGTGGGTATTCATAGATGCAGTGATTGGGAGGCATTACTCCACTGCTACGCCCTGCAGCTTCATGCTCTGAGCCCGCTGTCGCTGCACCCTCACCTTGCTCTCCTTGGATCCGCTCCACTTGCCTGTCGTGTACATGTAGTACTGCAGCGCGATGAAGCTGTCAAACGAGGTCTGCACAAACGCACACAGCAAAAACTGAGGGGCGATGTTTGACCCGTCTTTGGTGGTGCCCAGGATCAGGTAGGTGATCTTGCTGACGTCACCGCCGAGCCACGAGAGCAGAAGCGACGGCCTGAAGCCGTCGACTGAGCCTCGCGAGGCGATGGTGAGAATCTGAGGTACCGGCAGTACGGCCTCGACCAGCAGTCCGATCAGGCCCAGCGTCTCCACGTAGAGCGAGAACCGTCCAAATAGAATCTGAAAGACAGAGAGCCAGGCTACTAGTCGAACCAGAAACATCCAGTACTTCTCCTCCTCCGTCCAGTCCCACAAGCTGTATGGCCGGTTGCTCTGGTGTGGCTTCTCGCTGGGCTTTGAGGGGTCCTCCTTGGTGTAGCCAAAGAACACATGCAGCAGCCAGTACTGGACTCCATGGCCAGCCAATTCCTTGAGGACGGGCTCCCGGTCCAAGGGTCCTTGCAGCCACTGCCGCGGTCTATGCTGCAGGGCCACCTTGAGTAGGACGAGCTGAACGACAATCATGAGTACAGCCTGGAGAAAGAGACTCACGGCGTAGGGCCGCCCTAGGAAGAAGAACACCTTGCAGATGGAGCTGAACAGCATGATGCCACAGACGTCCAGCGAGAAGCCGGCGGAGGACTTTTTCTTGTAGATGGAAAGGGTCGTGTCGCCATAGGAGGTTAACGGGGACGACACAATGAAGGCATCTGCCACAATGGTCCAACTGAATGTCATGTTGGCACCAGGAGCGTAGCGACTGGTGTGTGACTAACGTTAGTGTGATCTCATGATTTGGTGCTCGCTTAAAAAATCGTTGCGCGCACCCCTGAGATGCAAGACATTATTAGCGCACCAGGAGCCAGCGAGCGTGGCAGCGGTGAACGCGAGATTTAGTGACGCGTGTTTGTCTCTCTTCTGCCGCCGTCATATCGTGTGGTATTCGCATCGCTGGCCTACCAATTCCTCGGGCGTTCGGCCTAGCTCGGCCCGTCGAACAGCTGACTGTCGGATCACCGCTCGGATGATATACCGGCTTAGCCGGTGCCCGCGTAATTCCATGCTCTATTATCTATGCGTATATCGATGCGATGATTATTGTGGTCAGGCCCTGGTGTAGAGTAGAGCTCCGATGAAAACGAGTGCTGTCCCGGCCGTGCCCACCGCCGTCAGGTTATTTCCGAACCAAATTGTGCTGAGGACCAGGCTGGCAAACTTTCGAATGTTGAGCACAATTGAGACGGTCAGGGCGGTGGAGTGGCTCGCGAGGTTGTTGACGCCCCGGACACAGAAGTACTGCGTTAGACAGTTTAGCGCTAGGTAGACGAGCTGCACAGGGACTTCAGTGCCGGCGTCAAGCACCTCAGACCGCTTGACGAGTTCCGTGAACTGGCTGTGGATCCTGCTGTAGAACGGCGCAAACAGAAAGAGAGACAGAAAATGGTTGTAGAACATACTCTCCTGCCAGTGTTTTCCGTACCGGGCGTAGGTCTGTTCAGCTACCAGAGCCTGAACAGCGCTTAAGACCGCCGCAATGAACAGCATGGCCACGCCAATAAGCGAGGAAGATCCCTGTGATTCCTTCGGCTGCTGCGTACTAAGAGTCACGGCAATCACTCCAACAGTCAGTACCATCACCGACATCACCTGCTTCAGTCTGTACCTTTTGCCCGCCAGGGCGCCAACCATCATGGTCACCATGGTACCGCCTGATCTCAGGATTATGTGAACAGAGACCGAGATATTGTAGATCCAGACGGCATTGTTGAGCATTGAGACCAGAAAGAAGAGAATCACCGGCACAATGTGTCGATGCAGCGGAATCTTCCGAGGCTTGAGAAAAAACTGTGCAGACAGGCTGAAGAACTTAAAGTAGCCCTCAATGGTGACGAAAACGAACTGGGAAAACGTCAGCAAATGCCCACAGTCTGGCACGGCCGTCACGATAGACTCCAGAGTCAGCACGTTCGAGCAGCACCCGCCAAATATCAACCCCATCACCACGAGCCACTGCTGAGCCGTCAGGACCTGGACGATGGCTTTCTTGATCTCTTTCGCATCCTTCTCCTTCGCGTAGTCTTTGCTGGTCTCTTTGATTCCAGCACTGGCCCTTACCGGCGCCCTATTTCTCAGCTCCCCCATAGCGTTCGTGTCGCGCACGTTTCGAGGTGAGATTCAACACGCATCGTGCTGATTTGTGCACGTGATTGTCGGGGGGTCCGCTCACTTTCAACGATAATAAAGAGGCATCAGGAGAGGAATGTACCTGAGCTTCTGCCTGGCAATCAGGAGCAAGTGACACAGTCTCATCCGGCGGCCGTGCCTGTCTGACGCGCCAGTCAACATGAAACAAGCTCCGGCCTGTAAATAACGCAACCGCTACCGTGGGGCTACGAAAATTCGATGTTTTCAGTGGCATCCAAGGCCGTCTTTAGCTCAACAAGTCACATGGATCAGCACCGGTGCGTCAATAAACCGATGCGCCGGGTATGGGGTATCTGGTCGGAATAAAATAACAGTGATGGATGGGGACCAAGGCGGGAAGGGAAGCGGTAAGATATACTCTTGCCATCGTCCCACAACTTCAAAGTGCTGTGTTCTGTGAATTATAGATTGAGGCTTGCGCCACGCATCGTGCGGCATCGAAACAGGTTAACGGTGCTGGTGGCAGTAGGCGCGTAATTGCTCGAGTCTAGGCTTGCACGAAGATTGTCCTCCTTGAGGCTCGTGTCAATATTGTTGCGGGACGACATAGCAGTCGAGAGTGTCTCGTCAAGCATTGACTAAAGCAACCTCTCATACGGATACCCACTGCGCAGGCTGGAGACCCAGTCAGGTAATCAGATCTATCGATCTGTGTGATCAGTCTCACTAACCGGGTTGCACGTCGCTCATGGATAATTAGATCAAGGATAACTATCCTGAATGCCGCTGCCTATACAGAGCGTACTTAGCTAATTGAAAAGCACGGCTATATGTGTTTATAGCAGCTAAGCAGTTGAATCCGCGCGCGGCCCCCCACCAGACTGCTTATCACTAATCGTGAAGGCGCGGCACAACCACACACAAACCAATGCCGTCGCAACGTTCGGTGTCGTCTGCATCGACGTCGACGGCGTTGCTGGAATTTTTCACGGGCCCTCAAATAGAAGAAATCGCACCGACCGTCGTCAACGTGCGCAGGTCCGCCAGCCCCCAGCAGCACACGGAAATAATCCCGCTGCCCACTATCGACGAGTTTTCCTTTGATACAATCCTCGGCAAAGTACAACCGGACGCGGACCGCGTGGTACAGGATGTGTCGCGTCTGCTGTCCCTCTACAAGACAGATATCAACCGCGAAGTCACCCAGGCTGCGCAGGCGCAGGCTCAACTGACCCAGCAGATGGACACAGTGGACAAGCTGGCCATCCAATGCCTTAAAACTGGCCAGACGCGGATAGCCAAGGCCCAGAGCCAGCTGCAGACGCTGCAGAGCAAAAGCGTCGCGGTTGCGTCCCTGACTGCCTCAGCGGAGCATGCCTATGACTCGCTAACATCAATACTGGGCCTGCTCAACGAAATAGACTCAATGCTGCCAGACAAGGATAAACTACGGCCCGAGGGGTCGCCACACAAATCGCATTTCCCTGACCTGCACAGTCTTATGCGCCATTGCGAGCCCTCGCCAAAGGTCCTGCCGCGAAGAGCAGTGTCCATGTCCAGCATAGCTTCTCCCAAGCATCAAGTCACCAGATCCGCATCAAACTACTCTATGCGTGGCCAGCTACTCAACTACCTGCCAGAAGACTACCCGAAGCCGCTGCTGAATTTCAGATCAATCCCGCCGACACCAACGAGCGCATCGTTCGCCATATCACAAATATCGATGGCGCCCGCCATTATGAGCACGCACCACGGCGAGGTGCTCTGTGAATACGACACGGACAGCGAAGAAGACGTGTCCAGCGAGCCGCGTACGCTGCCAGAACCGCTGCGAGACGAGCTTAGCGCAAAAAAGCGGCTCGAGAGCTTGATGGGCTAAGGGTAACTCATGACACTATTTATTATTTATGCTATTTTCCAGTCGACTCCTCCTCCTTCGCCAGCCTATCCACAATGCCTTTGAATATCGGATACAGAGCGCTCTCTTTGTATGTCTCCGCGAGCTGCTTTCCTTTGTTCTTCTCGCTGTTCTGCTGCTCAATCATCAAGCCAAAGGTGGGATCTATTGGCACTGAACCTAAAAACGGAACACCAACGTCCTCTGCTAGCGTCTTTCCACCGCCGCTGGAAAACACATTCGTACACTCGGCGCAGTGCGGACAAACGTATCCGCTCATATTCTCCACCACTCCCAAAACATTGAATCCAACCTTTGTGCAAAAATTCAGCTCTTTGCGGACGTCAGCAGTGGCAACGGCCTGTGGTGTAGTCACCACCACGGCGCCCTCTACTTTGGCGAAATCCTTCCGTAGCTCTTCAGCAATAGCAATGTGTTCATCTGATGTTCCTGGAGGTGTATCGATAAGTAGATAGTCGAGTTTCCCCCACACCACGTCCTTCAGAAACTGTCGCACCATGGCGGTCTTCTTCGGTCCTCGCCAAACCACGCTATCACCTCTGTCTGCAAGCAGAAATCCTAGACTCATGACACATAGCCTCTTGGTTTCATCCGTGTACACTGGGATCCATCCTGCCGTAGACTGATGCACTTGTTTGCCCTCCAGACCAAACATTCGAGGCGCCGACGGCCCTGTTAGATCAATATCCAGAACTCCAACGCTGTGACCCTTGGCAACGAGAGCCAAGGCAAGTTGTGTAGTCACGGATGACTTCCCGACTCCTCCTTTGCCGGATAGCACCAAAACCACATGCTTCACGTCTTCTATGGCTGGTAGCGACATGGCTATAGGGCTAATGATTTCTAAGCGAGCCCATGTGCGAAATCGGTCCCAAGATTGAGCCGCTCTGCGCGGCGCTCGTGCGGCGCAATGCTAGGATGCAAGCAATTATATAATTTGATCGAGCTTTTAGTCAGCGCCGCATTGAGCCGATTAAGATGGATACGCCTTTTCCTCGTGTGAGGGGAACTGAATTTCAGGTGAAAACCGTACATTGAGGTCATTATAGTACATACAGTGAGCATTGCCCTTTTATTTTTCAAACATTGTTGGCAAATGCTCCTTGAGGTTGAGCCATCTGTCTTCTGGCAGGAAGAAGTAAGATCCGAGAGCGAAAAAGGTGACAATCACCAGAATGACTGGCGCGTAGTTGAAGTTCTGCGATGTGACTGGGAAGTCCTGAGGCGAGATCAGGACGGCAACCAGGTACAGGTTCCAGATGAACGCAGTGAGCAGCAAAGGTCGAGACCACTTGCCCAAGGAGAACTTGGCTTTCTTGGAGAGAACGTTCTCCTTACCGCACAGGAAGAATCGACCGAAGCAGATCAGTCCCCAGGCAGCCACAGTTGGAACACCGGAGATGGATACAAGACTCTGGAAGGCCAGGGCACTTGGCAGGATGGAGCACAGCAGGACGGCAGCGACAATACCCATAAACCAGACGGCGTTCTTTGGCTGGCCGTTTGGCGAAATTTTGGAAATCCAGCCAGAACATGGCAGCACACCGTCTCGAGCAACGGCGTAGACCAGCCGAGAGGCGGCAACGACAGAGGCAGCGGAACTGACGTAGGTGGAGAAAATTGCCACCACCGTCATAACCACGTGGGCGTTCTTACCCAGGGCTAACGCGTACAAGTTGATGAACGGCTGTGGGGCAGCAAAGTCCAGTAGCTGTTCGACAGGTGGGGTGCAGTAGAGAAAGACCAGGATGATTGGCAGACCCATTGCGGTGCAGGCAATAGCAGAGTACACGATACCCCGAGCAGCCACTAGAGAAGCCTTCTTAGTCTCTTCGGCAACGTGGCCGCAGGCGTCGAAACCAATCTGAACTCCGGCAGTAGCAAAGAAGACCAGCTGCCAACCCCAGGCTTTGGAAGCGCCGGTGTAGTTCTCAAAGTTGGTGAACACGAAGCTAGAGTCCTGGAAACCGTACGTCTTGGAGACACCAATGGGCAGCCAGGTGATGTTGAGCAGAAAGTCAAGGAGCACCACAACGACAGACACCCGGAAAACGAACTTGAACATTCGCGTGGGAAGGAAGTTGACGGCCAGGGTGAGCGCGAGCACAACCTCAGCCACAATCCACTGCACGGCTCGGTACTTGATGCTCTTTGTGCTGGTGTCGTAGTCGATGCCAAACGCAGAGGGCTCGGAAAGCACAAACATGGCGATGCTCTGGGACTGAGAGGCAACGAAGGAGATCCAGGCCATGGACGACCAAAAAGCCACAATGGTGCCAAACAGTCGACCAAACTTGGGCCCGCCAGAAGCAGCAGCCCACAAATAAATGGATCCAGCGGCCGGAAGAGCCGAGCAAGTCTCGGCGAGACAAAGGGCTGTGATCATGATAAAGACAGAAGATATCATGTAGGTAGCGAAGTACGGCTGGGGGCCGCCCAAATAGATTCCAAAGAGATACAGTGCTCGCAGTCCGCCAATGGTATTGACAGCCACAAACGCAGCCGAGAAGTTCTCGAGCTGCGAATAGACCCGACGCAGAGACGGCTTGTATCCGAGCCCACGCTAATGTTAGAGTTGTCTACGACGATACTTATCCTCGTCACGGTGTGGGCACTTTCTTCCGAAGGTCTTAACCTTGTCAAGTTCGGCGGTATAATCTCAGCCTTTAGCCCTCTGTGAGAAGCTAATGCACCCGCAGTGTCCACGTACCAGGATGACTTCCTCTTCGTCGACCTCAACAGTTGTTTCCGATCTTTTCTCTTCCAGGGACATTTTCTAGCGATGCAGAATCTGGCGTGAAAGTTTTCTTATATATTAGCCGGTGTTGCTTTTTCCCACAACGTGCAGCGCGATAGCAGCGGGGCCGCTTGGGCCAGTCTGTTTTAGAGCAACAACCTACGCACAATCATTGTTACGTACGCATTTCAGAGTGGTACATTTCGGATAGCTACTCAAAGCAGCATTTGCGGCCGGCGACTCAATCTCTCGCGGTCGCCGGCGCCAAGACGCGGTGAGGTGCGGCTTGTAACGGCTTGAAAAATTATTCTCAGGGGGGCTATCCGAGCCGTCCTGTAATATTGACATGTATTTGACCCGCTGATAGCCGTATCAGCCGTGCGATCGGGTATGAGTCGTCCGTGGAGACCGCAAGTCTCTCGGGTCGTTGGCGTCCGTTGCTGCTGTGTTCTCGTTGAGGTTTTGTTGCGCAGGCACTACGTAGAGCAGTGATGTGCTCGTTCCGGTGCACTGCTTGTGTTACTGCAGCGGGCAGAATCGTGTTAAGCGGCCACCTCGTAACGTGACGCGCAACGTTACGCGGAGTCCTTGGTTTTTGCTACCCATATGTAGCCTGGTATGGGTTGCTAAGCTTTCAGGCGATTAGTGGAGGGCTCGATCTGTTGGCGTAGCTTGAACTGTAGTCTGGGCACAGGTCAATTCGTGGTACATGGCCAGCCTGGGTGGGGTTAAATCCCACCGATAGCAAAGCTTTGGTGAATTAGATGAGGCGGGTTTGAATCGACGCCGCAGTGAAGCTCCGTCTGGAGCCTTTGGCCAAGTCGCCCTCTCTGAACAAGCGTTGACTGCCGGCTGTGAGTCTACAAGCTCCTCTCAGTCCCAGGAAACCGCTCAAGTGATCTGAGAATCGGAAAGGCGTCAGACAAGCTGTTCGACATGAACTGAACCTCTTCAAGGAATCTTTCCCGTGCACTGCTTCGGTGCCTGACCTGCCCAGCACCAAACACTCTCAGAGCAAGCCACATTGTATGAATGTTAAAATGAAGTTCTTTGTCTGGAGCTGGGCAACCAATATTCTACACCGATCGCGATCACCCAACTACATTACCGAAAAAGGAAACCCGTATCCAGGTACCCGAGTCATAGTAATGTTACAATAGGGTGCTTATGTGCCTGCGTCTCTCGCTCAATGCCATTGACTTTGCCCTAACATGTTATATGGATGTGCCACTCGCCAAGCGCGCGCAACTGACGCGTATTGAATTTGCAGTAAAACATTGGATTTCTGAGGCGGCATGCATGTGTGGACCAATAATAGTGCGTTACTTGGTTCTACCAGCTAGGACTAAGCAGACTGTAAAGTAGGCCATTTGTGTGACTTCAGTCGGGGCGAATTATATAGTCGAATTGTGCGCGATCCAAATTCCAGCCTGGTAAGCAGACAACTATTTCATCCAAATCTAGACGTGCTAGCACCTCGCTACTTCGGCCATACCGTTCGCTAGCCTACGTCGATCCAATCTATCCATATCCCCGTTTAGCCTCCCCTCTAGCCCTCCGGCCGCTACCGGCTCAATTTACCTACATAAATATTCCCACTCTCTTAAGGTTTGACACTGCAGAATACGACGCAGGAATGTAGCTACAACAATACGCTCTGATCATCAGCGGTCTGTGCATTCTAAAGAAGAAGCCCTTGAATCTCTTTGGGGTTACATGAGCAGCAAGGAAAATCGCTTCAATGTCCGCTCGGCCAATATATGCCATTATATCGGATCGAAATCTGATGCAGGTACGTCTTACACGTCAAAGACATAATCATCAAGGCAAATATCCGGCAATAACTCGACAGTATATAAATATGGTCCAATGCCTCGTTTCATCTTTACCTCACCTGTGCTTCTTCTCTTGCTTCTGGCAACCTGAACCTTTAACTTTCTTTCTTGTTTTTTTTTGTGAGTGAGCAATTGTCGCCTTCACGGCTAACTTAGTTTTGCACGATGGTATCCAACTTATCGGCATTCCTCAGCGCGGTGATTCTCCTGGCACTCCAAGCAGAGCCGGCTCCGCATCCTGTCGCGACATCAGAGGCGCTGGCAGAGGCATTCGCCAACACTTCAGCGGACCAAATCTCTACCCAATGTCAGACGTACTGTGAGGCAGCCCTAGATGCATTCAAGGCTTGCGATTACACTAACCACACCTGCTACTGTGACGAGTCCACCTCGTTCGGTCAGAAGTTGCAGCAGTGTGCTCAGTGCGGCCAGTCCTCCTGGGTCACTTACTCGGCCCAGTTCGCTTCCCCAGTGGGCAACTGCGGTATCAACATTGTGAGTGACCGGCCATCTGCCAATGCTCAATCCTCTCATTCCAAAAGGAACGCGCAGGACCTGGCCAAGCGAACATTCTGGCTCTGGTGGCCTCATAATACAGGCTGTGTAAACTGTGGCTACACCAAGAGAGGCTTCGACTGGCTTTGGGGCAATCAAAACTGCTGCCCGCAGCAGCAGGTTGCTCCTGCCCCCAACAATGGTGGTTACGGCTCCTCGTCTTCATCCTCGAGCTCCAGCTCCGGAAATGGTGCCGCAAACGCGGCTGGTTCCAGCTCCGGCAATATCCAGTACAACGCCGTCCACAAAAACAATGCTGGTGTCAGCAAGCACAGCTCCGACAATAGCGGCAACAGTGGCGGTACCGGTCAAGGTGGAAATGCCGAAGGTGGTAACGGCCAATGAGGTAACGGCAGCGATAATAGCGGATCAGGTGGCACTGGCCAAGGAGGAAACGCTGAGGGCGGTAACGGCCAGGGCGGCAATGGTAGCGGCGGCAGTGGCAATGGCGGAACCGGACAGGGCGGTGATGCCCAAGGCGGTAACGGCCAGGGAGGGGAGGGCTCGTCCGGCTCTGGTCAAAGTGGTGGAAACGGACAGGGCGGCAATGGCCCTGGTTCTGGGACAAATAGCCAGGGTTCCTCTAGTCCGTCTGGCACTCCAGGAGGCACTGGCCAAGGCGGAGAAGGCAACCAGGGTGGCAATGGTCAAGGTGGTCATGGTACTCCAGGTGGCACTGGCACTGGTGGAAACGGCGGCACCCAAGGTGGAAATGGACAAGGCGGAAACGGTGCAAACAGCGGTTCTGGAGGTAATGGTCAAGGTGGCAGCGGCAATCAGGGTGGAAACGGCCAAGGAGGAAACGGCGGCAACTCTGCTGGCTCTGGCTCTGGAGGCAGTGGCAGCAGCAAGGCTCCCAGTCCTAGCTCTGCTCCAAGTTCAGCCCCCGTAACAGCGACTCCAAAGCCATCAACTACCGCCGCTCCACCGGCGCCCCAAACTTCGTCTTCTGATTGTATCAGTGTGACTCTGCAGCCAGCTTCTACACTTGTGTGGACGGTCGGTGGCACTCCTGGTAGCAGCGGAAATGGCCAAAACGGAAACTCAGGCAACAACCAGGGCGGTAATGGTCAAGGCGGAAACGGCAATACAGGCGGCACTGGCTCCGGCGGAAACTCTGGAGGAAGTGGCCAAAATGGAAATTCTGGCGGCAACAACCAGGGCGGAAACGGTCAGGGTGGAAACGGCAGCAACGGTGGTAATGGCCAGGGAGGCAGCACTAGCCCTAGCGGAACTGGAACCCCAGGAGGAAACAGCCAGGGTGGAAATGGCCAAGGCGGTAATGGTGGTTCTGGCGGCAATGGCCAGGGTGGTGGCAATCCAGCTAGCTTGCTATCTGGTACACCAACATCAACAGCCGTTTTCACGATTACCAGTAATCCCAACAACGGCGGCAGTAACCCTGCTCCGGCTAGCACTGCACCTGCCTCTACTCATCCTAATCCGGAGACACCTCCAACGCAGTCTACGGTTAATGCGCCTTCCAGCTCCAGTGCGCCGTCATCTAGCGGTGGTACTGGACAAGGTGGTAACGGCCAGGGCGGTAGTGGCCAAGGCGGCAACAGTAACACTGGCTCCGGCGGTACAGGCTCTGGCGGAAACGGTCAGGCTGGCAATGGTCAAGGCGGAAACAGCAACACAGGCTCTGGCGGCACCGGACAAGGTGGCAATGGCCAGGCTGGTAACGGTCAGGGCGGTAACAGTAACACCGGTTCTGGTGGAACTGGGCAAGGCGGCAATGGTCAGGCTGGTAACGGCCAAGGAGGCAATAGCGGCACAGGCTCCGGCGGTACAGGCCAGGGTGGCAGCGGCCAGGGTGGAAATGGCCAGGGCGGCAACAGCGGCACTGGTCAAGGTGGAACTGGTCAAGGTGGAAGCGGTCAAGGTGGCAATGGCCAGGGCGGTGGTAGTAGCACTGGCCAGGGCGGAAACGGACAGGGAGGTAACGGACAGGGAGGTAACGGACAAGGTGGCAACGGACAAGGTGGCAACGGACAAGGTGGCAACGGTAATACTGGTAGCACCAGCCCTGGCGGAAACACTCAAGGTGGAAACGGCCAGGGAGGAAATGGTGGCACCAGTCCAGGTGGCAGCGGCAACGGCGGTGGACCATCAACAACCCAGCCTGGTGGCCAGTCGACACCTGCTAGCCAAACTCCGAGATCGACACCATCTACAACCCAGCCTTCCACCACCGGTGGCAGCGGGGGAAACAACCAGGGCGGAGATGGTCAGGGTGGAAATGGAGGCACAGGTCCGGGCGGAAACGGTAACGGTGGAAATGGTAACGGACCAAGCAGCCAGCCATCTCAGTCAGCGCCTAGTCAGACACCTACGTCGAGCCCAACTTCCACGGGCGGAAACGGCGGCACCAGTCCTGGCGGAGGTAATGGCCAGGGCGGTAACGGAGGAACCAGTCCAAGTGGTAACGGCAACGGCGGAAATGGCAATGGCAGCCAGTCCACTCCTAGAGCGACCACTGCCCCTACCACAACTGGTCAACCCTCTACTACCGGTGGAACCGGTGGTAATGGTGGCAATGGCGGTAACGGACAAGGAGGCAACGGTCAGGGAGGAAACGGACAAGGAGGAAACGGACAAGGAGGAAATGGCGGTACCAGCCCTGGAGGAAACAATCAGGGCGGTAACGGCCAGGGTGGTAACGGAAACACCAGCCCCGGCGGAAACGGCAATGGCGGTAGCGGAAACACCAGCCCCGGCGGAAACGGTAATGGCGGTAGCGGAAGCACCAGCCCAAACGGCAATGGCGGTAGCGGAAGCACCAGCCCCGGCGGAAACGGCAATGGCGGCAACGGTGCTAGTACCAGTCCTAGTACCAGTCCTAGTGGAGGCAATGGTCAATCTTCGCCTACTGCCCCAACTCCTGGGGGGCAGTCAACTGGTCAGCCTTCAGGCAACGGTGGACAGACCACTCCAGCTGCTTCTACCCAACCCTCCAACACTGGCAAGCCTGGCATCACCGTCAGCGCAGGTATAACCATTAGCTGCTCGCAGGTACCTGGCAACGATGTGTCTTGCACCACCATTGGTGGCGGAGGCGGCAACGGCGGCAACGGCGGCAGTAGTCAGGCTACCCCGGGCCCATCTGGCACCAAACCCAGCACCACTCAAGCAAGCTCTACTCCAGGTAGCAGCTCCACTCCAGGTGGCGGAAATGGGGGAAATAATGGCGGTGGCAGTGGCGGCTGGTCCGAATGTGAGGGCGATGATTGCTGCGACGACGACTGCTGCGACGACGACGACGACTACTGGGGTAACGGTTGGGGCGGTCGCGGCTGGGGAGGCGGTGCCTCCGCTGGCGCTTCCGCTGGCGGGGGAGGGTCGTCTAAGCAGA